>JARGCV010000079.1:5010000-5377500 GCA_034064705.1 Bothrops alternatus | reverse complement strand
ATATATCTATTTCATTTTAAGTTGTCCATTCTCCTCACTGAGGGAGTCTGGGCAGTGTACAATAAAAACTTTATTTATTTTTCTTGCTTTTCTTTCACTAACTCATGTTATTTACCCTGAATGTGGATTATAAAAGCATCTATGAAATTTTATAACAGAATATTTTTACTGCCTTTGTGCCACCCTCTGGTATAACCTGCCAAAAAAATCTAAAATTATTAAGATCCATTGCCATTATCACACAGAATCCCCAAGTCCTAGAGGACAATTTTCTAAGAGCTGACTAAATTTGTCAGCTCTAGTCTATGCTTAAAGCTCTTTTTGAAGATATCTGAAGTCATATTTGGATGCTGACTCTTTTATGTTGTTTCAACTGTACAATGAAAGAAAATTCAGTATGATGTATTAAAACTGATAAGCAAAATGCATTTTTGCAGATCTTTAAAAATGGTGTTGTTTTTGCAACTGAAACTGTTTTTGAACTAGAATTACTTAATATTTTAATGGTAAGTATTTGATACATTTAATTGCAAGTTTTCGGATGAGTCCAGATGTCTCAGAGATGCACAGAAAATAGCTGCAAGTGTGGATTTAATATTCATTTGTTAACCACTTCAGTTGTGCATTCTAAAGATATGAGTTATATAGGTTTGTTTGTTCAACTTCAGGAGGATATGAATTGTCTAGCATCTGGCGTTCATGCGTGACTGTCACCTTCTCTCATTACAAACAGATGAATTTATGAGTTGTTCAAACATCCACTTTAGCATAATGTTCCAAGTTCCAGATAAAATATTGTGTAAGTCAATGAAAAATCAGAACTTAAAACCATTGTTAAATTCTTATATGAGATCTCAAATAAAGCAAACAACCATTGCAAATTATAGTTTTTAAAAAGTAATTTAGTAGATAAAGTATCAGAAGAACATTAGTTTCGTTGCCAGTGGTTCTATTTTTTTTCCCTCAGGAAACCTAGAAAACATGAAGAACATTTTAATTGTAACCCTGCATGTACATTAGGAATTTAAAAACTACCATGACCTCTGCTGACAGCAGAAATTGGATGTTTTTTGTAAGACAAATGCTAGCTTCAAGCTAATCTTACATTCATCCTTCTATAAAAATAAAGTATGACAAAGTCCTCTTATGAAAGTGACATATAATGGCACTTACATTTTTATAAAAAAACCTATTTCATAATACAGTGTTTATATTTTAAAGCCTGCATTAATGAAATGCCTTTCTTAAAACATAAGATTTAATTGTATTTTTCTTTCAAACCGCAGGCGCCTTAGGAGAAAACGTGCACAGAGATCTTACATTTTAGGAACAATTATAAATATAGTTACAAACTTGTGGACAATTCAAAAATAATCCATAGAGAAAACTGTGGGACCAGAATATTGCTGTTGTAATAATGTAGAGAGAAAAAGAATTTTTACCATTTACCTTTACCACACAGAAACTTTTTATCGATATTTTTTTTTCATTGGGAAAAAAAAATCACAGAACTTGTAAATTACCATTGGGATGGAAATAGAAGCCTCCTGCTGTATGTATTGTTAAGCCTTGGTTCATCTCTACGGGGCACAAAGTATTCTGTAGATCACAGGAAAATGCACTGTCAAGCATTTTGCAGGTACTGTTTTGTCCATGCTATTGACTCAGATTCTTTTTAAACATTTCGACTTTCAGCTGGTCTTCTCATACTGAATGAATAAATGCAGCTAGGACAAAAATGAAATGTGATTAACATTAATTAAAAACTGAAATCAATTTTAAATTAAATTAATACCGTTAATATAATTACTTCCTGGAAAATTAATCATTTTCCTTTTTGTTCGCATTAAAAATACAGCTCGGTGAACAAATTTTGACTAAGCTCTTGGGGCTGGCAGTCGAGGCTGTCAGGAGATGCACATAAGGAGCATTTTGTAATTTATGTTTCATTGCTTTTAGCAGCTCCCTCAAAGTGGCACAAAAGTGGGATATAAATGCTATTCAGGCATATTACTTATGCATAAATGACTGAAGATACCTTTAAATGATCAAATGTAGTAATTTGACTTAAACAACTGCTACTATTTTTATATTTATAATTCAGAATGTTAGAAAGCAGACCAACTAATTTGTGAATGTGTAAATAACTGCCCACCTTGCCGTTTGAAAGCATGTAAATGCAAGTAGATGAATTGATGAGAAGGTAACAGTGTTCCGTGCATATAGCCCTACTGGCCACTTGACCATGAAAAATGTTTTCTGTCAATGTTGGCTCCCTTGGCCAAGAAATGGAGATGAGCATTGTGCCTTATAGTCGGACGTGACTGGACAAAGAAACTTTTACCTTTACCTTAAATAACACATTTACAGAATTACAGAATACCAGTGTAGAAAGGGATCTTGGGGTCTTCTAGTCCAATCCCCTACTCAAGCAGGAAAATCTATATCATTCCAGACAAGTGGCTGTCCAATCTCTTCTTAAAAATATGAGCACCCACAATGTACGGAGGTAAGCCGTTCCATTGATTTAGACTGCTGAATGCCCACCTCCTTGCACAAACCACTTTGCTTTGCTCTGCTTATCGTTCTGTTCTTTGCTGTGATTTCTCAATTATTTTTTTCATTGTGCTCCCTGCATAGTTATTCTTCAGTGTTAGTCAGATAATGTAATGGCTGCTTTTCTAGTCATGTATGAGCAATGCATTTTATTTACAAAACAGTCCTAGCATTTAATAAAGTAGAATCCATTTTGAAACAGCAAAAATGAAAAGCACTGTTTTCCCACAAAGTGTCATCATATAACGTGGCATAAAATAGCCATAATGTTTTCTGTTTCTTTTTCTTTTAACTTTAGGATGTGCAGGAAACAAAAAATAACCAATTGTTTTCTTCTACATATTTCCCCTTGTCAGATGATTACTTTTATATATCCTTGAGACTGTAAATTAAAGCCAATAGAAGCAGTTAACTTCCAGTGAATTTGATGTTGCCCACATTTATTTTCTACTACTGAAAACAACATTTATCTTTATAAAAGTCTAAAGGATGCTGTCATAATGCTGCTAAGGATTACCAGAGGACAAGACTTCTTGTTCAGAAGGAAGGCAGGAGTATATTTTGCTTCCAGCAATGCTCACAAAACAGCTATAAATAAATGCAAACACAGATATGACCAAAGCAATCAAGGAGCTAGTTCTTTTAATGAAAAAGAAAACTCATTCTTTCCCAACTATTCACTACTAAATATCTAATAATGCCATTTTAGGGTGTATACAACATTTATATCACAGCAATATAAGTATGTAAACTTAGTTTCCCCAAACAAACTTGCTATTTTGCTCCAGGAAGCCATTAAAAATCTACACAAACCCGTTAACCCGGTATCACATAATACTGGTCCAGTCATTAAAAGAGTTGAACAAACAAAAAGTGAACCCAAAATATGTCAATTATTTAAATAATCAGGAGATTATTTAGTCTAAAGACTTTAGTCTTTTTACCTCCCATCCAAAATGGTCAAATAATTATTGTATGAAAACAGTTGACACTGAATAGGTTCATATCTACCAGGCATTCACTTTAACCATGGATCTATATTATTGGTGACACAAGATATATAAATTTCCCTAACTGATATTTAAATATTATTATAGGTTGTGCATACTGACCCTATTCATAGAATCTGCATTGGATAGCAAGTGGAATTTCTACTTATAACCAGGCCTTTGGACATCCTCCAAATGTGTGGAATTCCCCAACCAGCATAACCCTTGTTGAGGAACTAATACTGCTGAAAATGATGAATAGAGTTTGCTGTGACACAGAGTTCCAATTGGTTTTACAGAAACAGAGGTACAACCAGATCATTCAGGGGCCCTTCTTCCATGCAGTGTGTTGGATTAGAGGAAAGGCACTATAAATGCACATCTTACCTCCGCTTACCGGCCGCTTCCTAGTCCAACCAGGAGGTGGGGGGGTCAAGATGTGAATTTATATCCCCCTTCTTCTGGTGCAGATTCAACCTTTGAACTAAGCCGATTTGGCCTTTGAAATGAATAGTGAATTCCAAAAACAGTTTAGAATCATTAAGGGATATCTTTAATAAATATGAATGATATATCAAAGATGAAATATTTATTTTTCTTAAACGAGATTGTTGTAATCCAGGGAGGGTAGCTAGCCCAGATTCATTGGTGTCCATAGGGACAGCTACAGACTGAGCAGAGCTTATAACATAATACAATGCTTTCTATTTTTTAAGTCTCCCTGTGGATGCCACTAGCAAGATTATTTTCAATTATTAAAGGCTTTTCAATGACTGCATTAAACTCATGAATGTGATGTCTCGGGCAATGGAAAAACTTTGAGATTGGAGATGTGATCAGCATTTACAGACAATGTGTCAATCAGTTTCTTTTAAATGTTCTATACATGTATAGTTTTTTGCTTTTTGACATTATATCTGTCAATGCCTTCCAGGCTTCTTTCGGCAAACAAGTCTACTAATAAGCAGTTCCCATTGAATTAACTGGGGGCTGCTCCCAAGTAAGTGGGTATAAGGTTGCAGACTTACTACAATTAAACTCAATTATTATATTAGTGGTGTGTTAGGCTCAAGAAACAAGACACATGGAGTTACTTAAGAACAGTTTCTTATTGTTGTTAACCTACAGACCGAATCTTACCAAACTAAATCAATTATCTGCATAACTATAGATACAGTATATTGCTAGAGAGGGTCTGTCCTTGGTCTCTTCCTGCCTACCAGGCATTCCACTGTTTCTTTGCTTCTGGGAAGGAGCTCTTCTCTTCTGAGACTCTAGATTACATTCCACCACATAAATTATATCAACCAAAGGAATTAAATACTTTTCCTTTTTTGTACTTTATATATAATATGGCATTATGCATAAAGGTGAGTTGTGAAGAAAAAAGGGAAAATTCTAACATATAACAAGCCTGAAATAAATATTGGCCACACAACTAAAACAATCTAATTTGGAATCCTTATGATGCACAGAGCAAGTTATTGTTTGGAAAAAACGGTGGTACTTAAATCCTAAGGTCTTAAATTTTCCAAGATACAGCTAGCTACCCTTTTACATTAGAATGACAAAGCTGTCACATTTCTTTCAGTATATGAGTCTGACACTAAAATTATAGTAGCGGAACTAATTTGGTCTTCTTAACATGAAAAAGGTTTCACTAAGACTATTAAGGCTTTACCGTTGAAATCCCACGTTGCAGTTGTTTCAATCTCCCTAACTACATTCTTATAAAAATATAGTATGTGAATTAGACATAGTTGTGCCAAACATTAACTACCACATCTGCAGCACCTGTTTCCCATGCAAAACAATCATGCACAAAGCTGTTACCTGCTGTGATTCTGAGTTATCTTGATAACCAGATACATCTGCAGATTTCAGGGCTTTTGTCAGAATGAAAAAACAAACAAAGCAAGCATTGCATTGTTGTGAAGCAAGCTCCATCCAATATACACGCATGTAATATTATAACATATATAAAAAAGAGTACAGTATTTTGTGACATTCATATTTTGCTGCCTCCTCCCAAACTCCCATGTTTATAGGAGCAGACTTTGGAATAATTAAATCAATTGCAGCAAGTTTTGACAGTTGCATTATCTGATTATTATTTTTTGTTTGGTAAGGAATGAAAAGAAGTAGATGTATTAAGTCTACAGGATGTTTAACAGATACTGACAATTTAACCCACAAAATAAAAAACAAACAAACCCCCAAAACCCTGATACAAATACCAGCCCCATCTCTTCTCTAAATATCATAACATCTTACTCTACATAGGAGAGTAAAGGGGATAAGTTGTGGAAAATAAAAAAAGTTCCCTGGCCCAAAGAACACTTTCACTATTTTATCTATGATATTTCTAGGACACTATACTTAGCTTTATTATTATTATTATTATTATTATTTATTTAATTTCTATGCCGCCCTATTCCGGAGAACTCAGGGCGGCTCACAGCATGATAGAAATTACAATAAAAACACGTAAATATAAAAACCCTTAAGCTAAAAAGGAAACCAATCACTCCACAAACATACACACAAACATACACTGGCTAGGGGCAAGGTGTTAGCTGCCCCAGGCCTGCCGGCAAAAGTATGTTTTAAGCAATTTACGAAAGGCGAAGAGGGTGGGGGCGACACGGATCTCCGGGGGAAGTTGGTTCCAGAGGGCCGGGGCTGCAACAGAGAAGGCTCTTCCCCTAGGCCCCGCCAGGCGACACTGTTTGGCTGACGGGACCTGGAGAAGGCCCACTCTGTGGGCCCTAACCGGCCGCTGGGATTCATGGGGCAGCAGACGGTCCCGTAAATAACCTGGTCCAATGCCATGTAGGGCTTTATAGGTCATAACCAACACTTTGAATTGGGTTCGGAGACCAATTGGCAGCCAATGCAGCTCGCGGAGTGATGCCGAAATGTGGGCATTTCTAGGCAAGCCCAACACTGTTCGCGCGGCTGCATTCTGCATTACCTGAAGTCTCCGAACATTTTTCAAAGGTAGCCCCATGTAGAGAGCATTGCAGTAGTCGAACCTCGAGGTGATAAGGGCATGAGTGACTGTGAGAAGAGACTCCCGGTCCAAATAGGGCCGCAACTGGTGCACCAGGCGAACCTGGGCAAATGTTCTCCTCGCCACAGCCGAAAGATGATGTTCCAAATTTAGCTGTGGATCGAGGAGGACGCCCAAGTTGCGGACCTTCTCCGAGGGGGTCAAAAGCTCCCCCCCAGGCTAATGGACGGATAGATTGAAATATCTTTGGGAGGCAGAACCCATAGCCACTCCGTCTTGTCGGGGTTGAGTTTGAGCCTGTTGGCACCCATCCAAACCCTAACAGCCTCCAGACATCGGCACATCACTTCCGCTGCTTCACTGAAATGACACGGGGTGGAGATGTAAAGCTGGGTATCATCAGCATACTGATGATATCTCACCCCGTGTTGTCGGATGATCTCGCCCAGCGGTTTCATGTAGATATTAAACAGCAGAGGGGAGAGGACCGACCCCTGAGGGACCCCACAAGGGAGGAACCTAGGGGACGACCTCTGACCCCCTGCCAACACCGACTGTGACCGACCAGTGAGGTAGGAGGTGAACCACCGCAAAACAGTGCCCCCAACCCCAAACCCCTCCAGTCGGTGCAGAAGGATACCATGGTCAATGGTATCGAAAGCCGCTGAGAGGTCAAGTAGCACCAGGATAGTGGATAATCCCCCATCCCGGGCCCGCCAGAGATCATCCGTCAGCGCGACCAAAGCAGTTTCCGTGGAGTAGCCGAGCCTGAATCCTGACTGTTGAGGGCCCAGATAATCGGCCTCATCCAAGGACCGTTGGAGCTGGAGTGACACCACCTTCTCAACAACCTTCCCTATAAAGGGAAGATTGGAGACAGGACGGTAGTTGTTTAAAACAACTGGGTCCAGGGAAGGCCTCCTTGCAGGGAGCCGGAAAGGACCCCTCCCTCAAAGAAGCGTTGACAATCTCCTGAACCCAGCCCCGCGTCACCTCCCTGCTGGCCGAAACCAGCCAGGAGGGGCACGGGTCCAATAAACAGGTGGCTGAGCTCACAGCTCCAATGGCCTTGTCGACTTCATCAGGTGCCACCGGGTCAAACTCCTCCCACACAACAGGATCAAGACGAATCCCTGTCATCTTGACTGAATGATCGATAATGATCCTTGGGCATACATCTTTAGAAAAATACCATTAAAAATGATATGATTTACTAATGTATATAAACTAAATCAGAATTAATAAAGATTTTAAAATTAAGGATGATTTTCGCAACCTTTTAAGGAACCATGAAAATTAATCATGTTTTTACATTTCACACTTTCTTATTTTTTTATACTTCTATTCCATCTAAGAGCAATAAGTGCTCTTCACACTGAGGTTAAAGGTAAGTAGTACTGGATTTAACCTACTTTATTCATGCTTTCAGATATGATGAAGTACATGTAGTTCTTGACTTATAATCATTCATTTAGTGACCATTCAAAGTTACAACAGCACTGAAAAAGTGAATTATGAGCGTTTTTCACACTAATAACCATTGATCATTGTATGATCACGTGATCAAAATTTGGACACTTGGCAAAAGATATGTATTTATGATGGTTGCAGTGTCCCTGGCTCATGTGATCACATTTGCAACCTTCTGACGATGAAAGTCAATAGAGAAGCCAGATTCACTTAATAACTGTGTTACTAACTCAACAACTGCAGAGATTCTCTTAAAAACTGTATATATATATATACACACCTAAAATAATCCCCTCAGTACTTGCAGCATAGTCAGGTGTCATTACAGTATCTCAGCAATTCTGAAAACTAAAAACCACATCAATCGTTTACCATGCATATTTTGCTGTTCCCGCAAACCATGAGAAATTAAGAAATCAACGAGTGAATTTATCATCAAAATATAAAGCAAGTTTTAAAAAAAATGATAGCCTGAAGATATACATTAACAATTTTACAAACTTGCTATGAAAAATCAGATATGTAATTGCATCATTTATTTCTTCATAGGTACAATCACAGGATTCTGCTGTGCTTATGTTTCCAACGCCTTACTTATTGATGACATTTTCATTTTTACTACCACCTGGATTAAATCATCCTAGATTTTATGTGATTGTGACTATTTCCTTATCAGTAAAATCAATAAGCATGTTATTATAGTTCTGGAAAAGAAAAGCAGATCTGAATACCAAGATGTCTGAAAATCTGATGGAGAATTCTCAAGCTTAGTAGCCATTCAGATGTTTGTAACCCAGATGTGATATGTTTAATAACTGAACCCTTTTTATTCTGTATGTTGGATGGCTAAGTAAGTAGTATAGGAAATCAGTCTCCTAATTTAATGCTGTCCCAATCTCAAGTAAGATATTGATACTTGTCAGAACTGTAAATGCTATCTTTGGCGGGGGGCGAGGGTTGATTGCCAGCTTTTTGTACCATAGTTCCCACTCTCAAATTATCCTCCTTCCAGAGATCAGGCTGGCCTGATCCTTCTGCTCTTTTGCAAAGCCATAAAGATCTGCCTAGCCCTTAGGTCCTGAGTGTATAAAGAGCCAACACACCAGAGTTGTGTTAGACCAGGGGTGTCAAACTGGCAGGCTGCGGATCAGATATGTCATTTGAGGGCCACACCCATCCCAGCTCCACAAAGGCAAAAAACTTCATGATACGTCACGATACATCATGTGACACAATCGAGTTTGACACCTGTATGTTAGAGGGTATTTTTCTTAGGTGATCTAAGAAAGTACTCTACTTCCATAAAACTAAGACAGTTCCATTGGATTTCTAAGCCTAACATTCTCTTAGGTATCTGTTTTGTTAACGTAAATACATTATAATTACAATAAATATTATAATAGCTACAATAAACAATATAAATTGAAATTGAATGAATTATGCAAATCAAATAACCCTGTATCTACAATGGCAGGCCATAATCCTGAATGTAGTTCAAGACAGCATGTAGTTTGTTTTCTGATCATTTACATATTTCAAATACAACAGCTCTGAACCGATGGATGGATGGATGGATGGACAGTGTCAAGATCTTCTGACAAACAAAGACAATTCTGATCTTGGCCTTCGCATGTCTTCTGCCAAACCCCATAGTTTTTGGGCCTCATAGCCAAGATTTTACAAATCCCTTCAGCAGCTGGTTTTTTTTTTTCCATTCTATCCCCCGGATTTTCATTAGCCTACTATGCACTATTTTTTTTAAAAAACAGACATCCCTGTGTCTAATATTCAACTGAATCTCTCCTTTACAAAAAGAATGAACACACATATTCCTCATCATTCTGCTTGGCATCTTGTAATACAGTAACAGCAGCACAAGTCTCTTACATTGACATTCTCTATAGCAGGTGCAGCTCAAAAGCCCTTTGCCTCTCCCCTGAGTAGCTTGCTCTGTCTGATGGCTGCTTACTGTCCAAGAAGAGTGCTCTTTGAAGAGCTCTGAAAAGCTGAAAAAGGCAGGATTTATTTGCATCAGGTTAATGAACACTGTAGTTCTCAATCTGCAACACATTACTCATCTGTCCATCAGGACTAAAGAAGGTTAAAACAGAACCTCTCCTGACCCGTTAGCTGGTCATTTAATCTTTTCAAAGAGGGTTACACATAGAGGCTGAAATGTTAGGAAAGGCAAGGCAATCTACTCTTTTCAAAAAAAAGTTTTAAAAAATAATGAAACCCAATTTCAAAAAGCCCACAGAAATATCTGAGAAAGCAAAGCAGCCTTCTTCAGCCGTGCACAAGCTATTATGTTGAGGGGAAATAAAAAAAATAGTACTGTATCGGATAAATTTCTTTCTCTCTTTTTTAGAATAGGTACGTCATAAACTAGGACCTATGCATTATTGGATATTTATCTGGATGAAATATTAGAATGTTTTCAGAACTGCAGTCTGCAGTCTGAATTAAAGAGGGACGCTCAAGTAAATCTCTGATATTTGGTATAGCTTAAAGAGTCCGCTTCATTTCATACACATTAATTTATTATTAATTAAATTTATATGCTGTCTGATTTCCAATGAAATATAGAAATTATATAAAACATGAAATATGACAATAAAAATAGTATGAAATTTGAAAGAAGAGGTGCAAAAATAATGAACAGTGTGGAAACAAAAGAAAACAACCTGTTTAAAGAGGCTCCACAAAAGGCCAGGAAAAAAAACAGGTTTTGGGGCCCACTTGAAACATCAGCAGGTTGGAAAAATCTTTAGATCTGGGGAGATCTACATCATTCTGATGATTTGGATTATTCCATAAAATCGCCATCAGGGCAATTCATGTATTCAATTATTTATGGATTCTACTAAATCACCCATAGGATTCAGAGAATTAATTTCGGAATTATTTATTCAGACCAGCTGAAAGCAGTAGCAGTCGAAAACAAACCACCTGATCATCAGTTGTAGCTGGAATGTTAAGTGCCAAACTGGGGTGCAGGACAATGTAAAGTTCAAGAATTAAAATGAAAAGGAGAAAGAACCCGACTCAAGTTTTAAATCAGTTTTAAAAAGGAATCCCTCAAGTAAGCGGACTGCAAAATCCAAATTAAGAGTGAAAGTTGAAAAAAATAATAATGCAGATCACAGCATACTCACTTTGGAGCTGAGCCACTGCCTTCAATGAAACTAGTGCAGCGTGCGTAAGTTTTCTGAATTTTGCAGGCTAAGCAGCTGCGGGGGAGGTGGCACAAAGCAAAAGGGAAGCGAAAGGAATATGTAAAGAAAGCAGTAGCCACCCCACCCCCCCTTGACAATTTGGCTTCTTCCCGGCCCATCCAACGACGCCTTAGCAACCTCCCCAAAGTGTGTGTGTGTGGGGGGGTGTCGCTCGTTCAAAGGAGCGGCCGTCGGGCTGTATGGAGCAAGCGTGTCAAAGGGTGCTGGCTGCCAGAGTTTGTTCCCGCGGCTTTCCTGCTCCGGAGAGCGACAAGCCCGCGACTTCGCTCGCAGGGGTCTGGGAGAAGGGGAGATAGCAGCAACAGCGCAGCGGGGAGAGGTGGGGGCGAGGCTCTGGTCCCTCCTAAAGGGGGGGGGAACGAGAGTTTGGAAGGTAGTGATTGCCATCCTGCAGCAATTTCCCTGTGTCATGGCTCCGGTATCCTAGCAACTGCAGCGAGTCGGGCCGGCAGCAGCAAACAGCAGCCACTTCACACTCAGGAGCCATTCAAGAGCAAGAGTCGCAGCAGCAGCAGCTCCGCGGGGCAAGAGACGCCGTCCGCGTCTAGCGGCGGCCGCAATCACAACCCCTCTAACCGAAGCCTCCGGGGAAGGCGGAGGGGGAGGCGAGGAGCGCCTGGAGCAGCGGGGCGACCGGGATCCGGCGCGCGAGACAGGATGCGGGCTGGAGCCGCGGGCGAGACACTTTGCCGAAACTCCTTCTGCTCGCCGGGCCTGGCGGCCGTGGATGCGGAGAGGCTGAGGCGAGAGAGACCCTCGCTGCTCTGACGGGGATGGCGGCTCTGAGTCGACGGGGGGCGGGCTGGAGGGGCCGCGGGGTCTTCGGCGCCCACCTGACGGGCTGCAAAGTTTCTCCCGGGTTTCCTTCTGGGCTCCGAGGAACTTGCCTGCAGCTCTGACCTGCCCCGATTTTCCCTGGTAAGAGACCAGACGGGACTTCTGCGTTTGCTAAACGCTGCCATTTTGAACCAGAAACTCACCCGGGGAATCTGCAGCTCTCTCCCCCTCGCCATCCCCCGCCCCCGGTCCGCCACAGAAGCGGGGTTGGGAGCCCATCCCGCCCGGGCCACCATGATGGGTCGCTCGTGTGGCGGCCGTTCTAGCTTCTCTCTTCTTGGGGCAAAAGGGGAAATGGCATCGTAGAGAAATCGCCCCCCCCCCGGAGCTTATAAATTCAGGCACGGACGGTTGACACGATCTCCGGTTAATGGGCGTCCGGCAGATGGAAGCGCCTGTAATGGATGTCTCTGCGGCAGGAAGTTTTGTCCTGGAAACTCGAACAAGACGCCGGTGTCCCTTGTAAATGACCCCGCACGGCGAAAGCGAAAACCGGTCCTCCGTATGGCCGCCTTTAGCTTCCCAAGCTGTCCGTCATGCTGGGAATCCTCTTAGCTCCATCTTTCGCAAACTGCCCTCCAGAGGCACAGGCCACTTGGCTAATTACATTATGTAGGACAGCAGAGCAGCAGGTATGACAGCCATAATGTTTTATTAGGCTCTGTCCCTGCAGGCACTTTTCGACTTCAGCAGCCAGGAAACTCTCCCAAGAACAAGCTGCTCTTTCGGGCAGGCTCGATTAATTTATCCAGACGGATTGGAATGGAAGGTGCTCTCCACCCGCCCTGGTTTGGCTTTCTTTTCTGTTCGTTCATCCACTGGGAAAGGCAATGAAAAGTAGCAGTGAGTGGGCTTCTAGCATGCATGTACTCTGGTAGACCTTTTAGACTTGAAACGCTGCTGAAATCCTGGAAAACAGCATGAAACACCATCTGGAATTTCTTTGGTTATGTAGCAGGGTAACGACGTGCCGATTCGTTGATGTAGCTTTGATTTCTCTGTGCATGTACCCCAGGTCCATCTAGAATCAGAATATTTCGTCACATGATATTAATTAACAGTAGGTGGGCTTACTTTTAGGAATTCTACCTCTTGAGTCTTTTACTGTTCATATTAGTTAACACTGAGCCTGTCTATATGTGTCCTAGATTCTTGTTTTTTTCTATATTAAAAGCTGAATCTTTGGGTTCTGTGTGTGTGAAATCAAATCTTACTTAAAAATACAGTAAAAAGAGGAAGCAAGAGATCACATTGGTCAATGAATTACTTGAAGTATATTGTCAGAATCAGGATTTTTGGTGGGGGCATGGCATTTAATCAAACATGGTTGAATCTGGGGATTTTCAAGAAATGTGATTTAGGTGATGAAGGAAATAAGATTCCCTGGGATGTTGATTTATTTTTTGTTTTCAAGACAAAAGATTTAACTTTATGGTCCACATTGAAATGATTGCTGTTACCATTCGTTCTTATAATGTATTTCATTCACTCTGGGAAAAGTAAGGAATGACCCTTAATTAATATTTTCAGACAACTCTGAACAGTTGGTAAAGAACTGCAGAATTCAGTTGTTTGAATAACTGATTATAAAACCTCATGCAGTGATACAAACAAAATCTTGCATATTATTTCAACAGAGAGCTTTTTGTTCCCCTGGGTGATTCAAAATAACATCTTTTCTTAAAAAAGAAAAGAAAAGAAATTTAGTACTGTGCATCTCTATTGCCACTGCATTTTTTTCATTGATGGGCTGCAAATTCAGTGATGTTACATAACCAGTTACCTTGAACATCACTCGTGATTCCAAATCAGGATATGTCCAGAGAATATATTCATCCCCTAAACTTAAAAAAATATTGTTATATAGGAAATAAAGATTGATATGAATTGCTTAAAACAAACTTGATGATATTAAAAATCTGGCTATTTCTTTAGTATATCAACAACAGTAAAATAGAAAATCTAACTTAAATAAAATCCCTAAATTGTTCAGTACAGTATATAATACACATAATGCTAATGACCCAATTCACTCTTTGGTTTCATTTCCAACATTTTCTAATTTAATTCCTTTTTCTTTGCAAGATAGATGACCATTACTAAGCTTCTTGTGCAATCTAATCTTTTGGCCTCATTCAAAAACAATAGTCTGAATCCAGGAAACAGCTTATTAGTTGATCTAATCTCCACAAGAAGGTACACATTCATAGCAAAAGAACAGGAAATATTAAAAGCAAGCAGTAACACAAGGTGTGATGAAGGCTTCATCAATCTTTTTTCATTTTAAGACAATGCAAAATGTTTAAAATATTGGTTATTTTGTTATAGAAAAAGCCAAACCTGCAACATAAAGAACTCTAAAGGGAGGCTATAAACTGCAGTTGGCAGGTATAAAGTTGATTTTGAAGTATTTTTACCGAATAGTTGAAATTAATCTTTAGTTGGCTGGCCTTCCAACCAATTGCCCTCAGTTGCTAATTAAAAAATATCACGTTCTTTTCCATCCAGCTTATATGTGTACATCTAGGCATGCTTGGTTTAATTATACTTCAGGAATCTCTAATGTGATAGGTTAATGAAAGGAAGGGTGGAAAAAATAATCACTGTGTATTCTGTTTTCACTCCTGATGCTCATGCATATAAATATAGCCTTCTGAATCGCTCAAAAGCCCAACTAAACCAACATTCTGTTCTAACAGGGTCAGTTATCTCTGGAAATTATGCAAGTAAAATATGAGCATCTCCCAAGTTTGTGTGCCATGCAAGTTGATATTCGGAGGCATACTTTTTCTAGTACCAAATATATTAGATAAGTATCATGGCTTCCATGAATATATTTGATACCCTTTCATTTACACACATTGGTGACAATTTTCTATCTTGTGGTGGATAATTCCATAAATCAATTACCTTACCCCACAGCATTTAGATACATTAGGTGATCATAGATTACAGTATTATGAAGAAGAAGAAAAAGGAGGGGGAGGGTTCCTTGTGCACTACCTTTCAGCAAACATAATCTTGTCTACCTGGCTTTCCTTACTAGTTTATTTTTTGAAACTAAAAGCTTGTTTTGTTTGTACTTTTCTGACTTTCCAGTTCTACCTCTGTTACGATATGCTGGGATAACAGTGGCACACAATATTTCAGTGGAGATTTGAATACATGCATTGCAACATTGGTTTTTTTTAATCCTTCCAGGAAATATTTAACTTGGCAGATTTCCTTTTTCATTCCTTTAATGTTCAAACAGGGAATGACAATCCATTTAAACAAACTAAATCTTTTCCCCTCCTTCTCTTGCCTACATCAGGCTGGACCACAATTTTCGTTCCTCCTTTGCCAGAGCAGAAGTAAAATGGGTGTGGTGTTCAGTAGAAAAACCCAATAAAATTTGGGGTCAAAAGATGATATCTCAAAATTCTTAACAAAGATCTCAATATATGCTGCCATAGCCATTAAAAAAAAAAACCTAGGAAGTAGAACTCTAATCTCCAGACCAGTTTGTAACATATATCCAGTTGCGAAGATTTGAGACAGAATTAAGGAGGTTTCCAAGTACCCATAGGGAATCAGAAAAGCCAGTAGGAGGACCATTAAGGGATTTGAGTGTGATCCAATTTCACTCAAGGATAAATATACAAAGGTAAATTCTTATGCTGCGTGGAATAAAAGTATGAGCTACAGTTTAGAATGAAGCTGTGAAATTAACTTACTTCTTCAACCATCCATGCCTGTAACAACCTTCTACAATCCACTTTCTTATGTTTACGTCCTTTGCATACAAATGCATTATTTCAGTAGATGGAATTACTCACATGCTTTCCATATGATCAAATTTGCTATTTGTAACCTTCAAGCATATTCTAACATAGTTTAAACAAGAGTAGCAGTTGTAGTCTCAATTCATTCCCCTCTGGGCATGTTGACATATATATATATACATTATTGCATTCACTGACATGTGAAAATGGCTTTAGTTTTTCAGATTATATGAAGTATGATACACCATCTCCACCTGTTTTTATTTAGCCCAAAGCCATAATAAACATGGTGAAACCTTGAGAAAGGCACCTATCCCTGGAGCTCACAAGGAGAGCATATTTCTTTCTGTACTTATGCAACTTAAGGGCTCTGTATTCAGATAGGGACATCATTACTAAGGGCATCTATGAGTAGATATTTTTGCTACTGCCTTGCTCATTGTGATAAAAATTTCAAGTGTTTGATAAAACTTTGGCTTTGTGAAACTACTTACTAATAATTTCCACAACAGCATCTTTTCCCCTTTGAATTTTATTTAATCAGAACCAACTGAAGAAGAACTTGGCATTTAATGCTTTCACATCATTTTCCCAAGTGTTTTTTTTAAAGAAAAAAAATAAATGGCCATGCTTCTTAAGATGCAGTTCTGTTGCAAGTTAAAGAGATGATGCATGTAATTAAAATGAAGTTTCATTACAAGTTGAGATGGATTACATAGTGAATATACTTTTTCATTGTTAGTATAGCCCAATAGCATAATATGAAATATTAAGGTAGAATATGGTCACATGGTGATCAGAAGGGAAGAGAAGGAGATAGGATTAGCAACAAATATGAAATGTTGAAAAATTAAGGTACTTTGAGGTTTGGGGATGTACACAGCACAGATGTAGAATTGGGTTACTGTCAGAGCATGGTGTCATGCATGAATTTCTGAAGAAAAAAATCCTGATCCTAGGATAATTTATTTACCAATGTAATTCATGTCAGTTATAAGCTGTCTACTGATTAAGGTAGTATTTAATTCATTAAGCCTTCAAAAAAAATTGAAACAAGTCAGCTAAGTAATAATACTATAGTCCCTAAAACTGATATTAAAACATAATTATAGAACGATAAAATAAACTCTATCTATAAACAATGTTCTTCCTACCTAAAGTATTGTCAAGTATCATGAGGAAAAGATTGTGCCTGGTTACCAATAAAAGCTCTATCAATAAAACAGTCTTTATCCAATCCCTGTAAATCAAGATATCAGTGTAGACCTAACAGTAAGATCACTGGAGCTGATTGAAGCAATGATGTAGCAATATGAAAGAGGCCATTGTCCAGTCTTTAAAAATCAATAGCAGCATTTTAATTGGGCTGAGAAATTAAGTTGATATGGATGGTTGTTTTCCACTCAACTAAGCCGCAACAGTTTGTTGATGTCAGCACTTTCTAGTTGCTGTTTGTGAACAATCTCTAAAGACAGTCCTACTCAAGAAATACAATGATTACATTAGAAGATTGGATTATAAAATTGACAGAGCTTGCAGAAATTGCAAAGTTTGGAGGGAGGGAGGGACAATAAAGACTTGTTAAAAGACTGGAAGCCTTAAATGGTTGCTGAAAGAAGAAAAGGTTTGGCCAATGATTTATGGATTTGGGGATTAGAAAGGGCTAAACAGGGAGGGAAAAGAGTAAGATGGTAATTACTCAATTGAAGGAAGAGCAGAACTGAAAATTCTTATGTTTTATTTTTATCATTTTCTTTTTTCTATTTTCCCCTTTTTCTTCCACTTCTATTGTATTATAAAATTTGAATATTTTTTTTATAAAAATTGAAAGAATACAAAGGTCACTAAAGCATAAAGAAGCACGCCTGTTTTGATAGAAAAGTTCTTTCATGGTAATATGATCTATAGATAGAAGGAACATATCAGGTTCAGGAATATGCACGGTTCTTCTAGTAAAGCATGTATGGACCTCTATGCAAAACAGTAAAATCCCAAACTATTAGAACCTGCATCTTCTTTTGTGTATATTTCAGCTTGTTCCCTTCAGAACAAATTCCAAGTCTTGATTTATTGGAATTCAGAAGAAAATGTTCTAGCACTTCATCTGATGCTAAGTTACTGTAAACAAAAAAAGGGGAAGCTTATAGTCTTTCTCAGTTGATGTAGAAATAGATGAGAAGGAGGAGGAGGAGGAGCTACAGGCAGCCTAGCTAAGGCCACGCTGTCAGCTTAGTGATAATAGAACCAATAGGTTATTGTAAAGGATTATTTTTCTCTTGCCAATTAGTATGACATGTTGCAGCATAGTCTCACATGCTTCTTTGAATGAGGCTGATTAGTGAATAGTGACTGATTTAAGAAAGATTGATTTAAATGAGATAATCGCTCTTACGTTCTTTTCTCCATTTTGCCACAGGAGCTGGTGCTGCTGTAGGAAACATTCTCCTGGATAGCCAGCCATGATTGCCACTGGAGGCCTCTTGAGGATCTCAGCCAGAAAACAGGATCCCTTACGGCCTCAGGGCCAAGTCTCCAAACACAAGCGCAAAGCAAAAAAAAAACTCAAGAATGATGTGGTGGTGGTGAAGGGCAAGCTCAAACTCTGCTCCCTCTCTGGTCTCATTGCTGTCTGTGGTATTCTAGTACTAATTGTGGGAATTGCCTTGGCTGTGGTTGGCTACTGGCCCAAACCCCTTTATAGGACAGGGGGCCTTGGCCACAGCCCATTAATGCAACCATATGGGAAAGCTCCTGAAAGCCACTTCAAGAACCACACACAAGAAACAAGAGAATCTTACCTAGAAGGCATCAATTCTTCTTTCTCTGGCAACAAGAAAGCACTTTCTCCATCTTTGCCTGGCTCCTCATCATCCTCCAGCTCAAGAAATTTGCTTTTCCATCTTTTCTCTACATATTTGCACTCAGACAAGCTCAAAGTGCTTGGACCCCTCATCATGGGTATTGGCATCTTCCTCTTCATTTGTGCCAATGCAGTGCTGCATGAGAATCGTGACAAAAAGACTAAGGTTATCAATCTGAGGGACCTGTACTCCACTGTCATAGATGCACACAGTCTTCGGCCAAAGGATGGGGCTCCCTCTACTGTTGCCTCAGTTCCAATAAATGGTTTTGTTAACTGTGTGCAATCTCGTGGACTAGAGTTAAAATCTGGCAGCAGCTCAGGAGAAACCTTAGGAGCCGCTGCCATGCTTACCAAGAATACCTGGCACCCATCTGTGAGTGCACCCCTCTCCCCTCCTGACTTTGCTTCCTCACCTCGCTGCTTCTCCACCTCTAGACATGAGCAAATACCCAGCTTGGCTGATGCTGTTTATAGCATCTATAAAGAAAGAGCTACTTTGGCCCAAAGCGCCCGTAACCCATCTTGTACCCCCACAGATAGTTGGGACCAGCACAGCACTGCCAGTTCCATTGTGGGCTCCTCACTGAGCACCTTCACATTGCTACCACTGGCTCAGGGGGAAATGACTGACAGAGACTACGGTGACTGGCAGAGGCTGCTGACTGAACGGGATGGCAAAGAAATTCCTCGGGGAGAATTTAAACTTAGTCTAAAAGATCTCAGGAGCAGCTATCTAGACACAGCGCAGGAACTGTCAGTATTGTCCAGGATGAACAAACGTAAAGTAGTGCTTCGACGCCAGAGCACAAGCTGCCTCCCTGATGCTAGGAGATCCCTGTTCCCTGAACCCTCTCAAACATTGGATAGTAGCACTGACCTTGACTCCAGTCCTTTAGCTAAAGCTTCATCTTCCAGCTACTCCAGATCTCTTGATTTGGGGGATTCTCATCTGCCTATACCATCTGTGGATCAGAAAGGTTCCCAGAGCACTCAGTGTGATCAGTACAGAAGCAATAAGGGCTATACTCCACTGGAGGAGTCGGGCACCTCCTTGGAGTCTGTTGCCAATACCCCAGCCCATAAAGCACCTGAAGACTGTGAAGTCAGCTCCAGTGAGGAAATTGGCTCCTCACAGAGCACCAGCAAGGAACAAACAGAGCAGCTGCCTTTGAAAATGCAGAGACAGTACACAAATAAAGAGAAACTTTTCATGATCTCCAGATCAGATGCCGTTGTTGGCCTGGAAGATGCAGATCTGGAAAACATTGGCATTTAAAAGTGAAATAAATTGGAGACAAACATCTAAACAACTTGTAATCCTTCTGCCCCTTGCGGATCTAGGAAATGGGCCAACATCCAAAGAGCTGAAGTAGGTTATCCTTGAATTGCATCAATCAATTCTTATAAAAGTCTTCAGGAGAAGCACCTAACAGGTGTTTGTTTGCATTGTAAGCCTCTTTTCTTTTCAAGCCAAATTGTAGTCCACAATGACTGTTCAGTAAATTCAGTGGAATAACAGGAATAGAATGTTTGACAATAATTGTGCACTTTACTGATTTTTTAAAATTCTATTTTCCCATTTTCTTTCTGTTTTTGCTATGGCATACTTGCACACCCTTTCCCCATCTTTAGATAAAGGTGGTTTTCAAGCCAGCAAAATGCATTTCTCTTTTAATGTTTATTAGTACGGAACACTATTTTCAAAGGATTAACAGCTGAATACTAGGTAAAACATGCCAGGTAAAAACCTGCACTGTTTTTATTTCTATAATAGTATTATCAGGAAAAAAAAGGGGTACCACTGTTGCCAGATGAACAAGACTCTTAATTCAAATAATGAGTACTTTATTGAGCATTATTGCACATGTATCTACCAACAGCATTAATAATCATTTTTGAATGAAATATAAGTTTACAATGACAAAACATATTTAAGTAGTATTTAATTTTTCTGCTAAATGATTTCAAAAGAAACCAAATTTTGTTTCAGTATAAGAATTACGGATTTTCTTTAATCTTCATGGTGGAACAGAATATATCCTTAAGTATTTACTCAGTCATAGAAGCAAAGTAAAATCTTTTTAATATAAGTGGTAAATCCTATTTTATGCATTACAGATCCCATAACAGGGCTTTTAAAAATCTAAATGATTAGTAGACAGCATTAAATAGTTCTGCAGCTGCCACCTTCAGTTTTGTTGAAGGTGGCAACTTTGCCACCTTAGTTCAGATTTTTATATCCCAATCATATTTTAAGTATTTTTCACTTTCACTATTGAAAAATCCAAAAATTAAGGCAAATCTGTTTCTTAAAATTATAGGAAATACTAATTTCTTTGTGGGTTGGTTTAATATGTTGTATAATTGAGTATGAAGTACCTTAATCTAATTATGGGGAGTATTTCTTTGCCAGCTCAACCTCCCCTAAGAGCAAATACATTGCTTTTGTATACCATAATTTCCCATAATTTAAAATATTTATAACTTCCAAATAATAACAATAATAACCAAACATTAATCCGTAATGGGAAGGTTTTTGATATAATTTTGCTTACTGCCAATACATTGTTTTACAATAGCTTTTGCCAGTTAAGATTGATTAGTCAATCCTAAAACGTTTATTTCAGCATCACCCTGAAACCTGCTGTTATCCAAATGACTGTCAATCATAGTTAATAGTTTAATTTTATCAGCCACTGCCAAGAGATAAATGTTGTACTGCACTGTGAGTCAACTAGGAACAATTAGCAGAACAATATTATTCAGTGCCATTATTATAATTAGAAGGTATGATGCAATTTGGTCATTATAGCTCTATAAACTTTGAATTTGATTTTAGAATGTGTACTTCTGAGCATGTAGAAGTACAAAAGTAGCAACTGTATGCATATCATAACTCTATTTGCAATTTAAAGCAGTTGCCTTTTTTTTTCTGGAATCCTATTCTTCTTCCTGGGATCTGTCGCCCCATGATCCTAGAAAAAGGGGCATTTGCTTTAAAGAGCTGCAACAAATGATAGCTTTGTATTTCCACATGTTCCAAATAACCATTTGGAATCAAATCCAAAGCACTGCAGAGCTTTAATATGTATTGCACAGAATTGTATGATGCCTATCTAGATCAGTACAAACAAATACATCTCATTTTAATCTCCAAAACAGGGCAGCTGAGAAATATTACAAATACCAGACTTGGTTGTAGCTTCTGTCAGGATAGAAGGTATTCCCAACTGCAATTTGCAGTGTATTATGTTCCATTTAATCTAGCAATAATGCAGTGCATTATTTAATCTCACCCCATCATCAGTTTTGTAGGAGGAAGCTCTTTAAACACTTTGTATACTTCTTTCACTCTGATCTGGAATGATACTGAAGTAGAACAAATGATATATTTTGCTTTTAAAACTCTAAAATGGGATGATGTGAGTTTTATATGTGCCTGGCTGAATTCTGACATGATCATAATTGTAGATTTTCAAATGGAAATTTCCCAGCATGTACTATAAGTTTATGTTATTGACATATAAACAGCATGCATTCTCTACACTATATCATTATTCTGGTTGCTGGCAACAATTTAACATGTTAGAAGATTTCCAATAGGAAAAACCCTCCATTTTTATAGATCTCCATTCAGAAAACCTCATATTCCACAGATTCAATTTAGCTTAGGCTTTACCCCACGTAATAAAGTTGGACAAACCTTAATTCACATGATTTGTTTAATTAAGTAATTCATATGTAATTCATATTTTGTAAAATATCCATTCCTGCTAATTGGTCCATAAATGTGAGGTTTTGCTATAATGTCAACTTCAATTTCATGAGATTTACAAACTCATTCATTTTGTGAAGTGGTATCAGAAGTAACATCTAATGGATCTGTCTTATGACTCCAGCAATCAATACCTGTCTCTTTCGAGATCCTGTAGCAGCCATTCCAAATGTCAGAATTTGTGACAACACTGTTTTCATTTCCATTTCCTTAACTGTTGGTTTATTCAAAAAAAAAAAAGGAAGGTTGTACAGGGCATTTCTGCATTGGCTTTTCTATTTATAATGAGTATTAATTGTTTAATCTATGTATAGTTGCATTGCCTGAACATGTATTGTAGCAATTCAGCTCTTATCTTTGGCAGGGTATAAGAATCTCACTTTGACAGGAACCACTATTGAAGCCCATTCTGGATTTCTTAATAATTTGTCTGAGAGCAGAGCAACTGGATCTTGCACCCATTTTCTTTTCATAGTAAGCCGTTTTGAAGTGTTAAGAGAAATTAAAGGTTAACTTGATCTCATCATGGTTTGGAAAATCAAAATCAAAATAATACTTAAAAACATGCTGGTTGATCCAAAGATACTTTGCACAAGTGTCCTTCAAGTCATGAATTAGCCTGAGTCCTAGAAGGAAATCTGGATCAAACCATATCCTGTAGCAGCGACTCCCAAGTGTCAGAATATGTGACAATACTGTTTTCATTTTCATTCCCACTTCCTTAAGTGTTGGTTTATTTTTAAAAAAGGGTGAAGTTTAGTTGTACAGACCATTTCTAAATTGGCTTTTCTATTTATAATGAGTATTAATTGCTTGATCTATGTACAGTTGCATTGGCTGAAATGTGTTGTAGCACTTCAGCTCTTATATTTGGCAGGGTATAAGAATCTCACTTTAACAGAAACCACTACTGAAGACTAATCTGGATTTCTTAATAATTTATCTGAGAGTAGAGCAACTGGATCTTGCACCCAAGATACAATTGCAAGATCTTGCATAAAAATGAAGTGCAAATTCAAATACATTTCTTTGGTTGTGTTAGAGGTACTGCAGTGATGTTTCAACACTGGGAAGAAAATAATAGAATAATCAAAGTTTCTCTAATGTTTCTTCTTCCAGGTATCATCTATCTGCATGAGAATGACTTATATTTTCTTAATGAACTGGATTTCATTTCCTTTTTAGTATTAATTACCAAATATTAAATGGGACACAATGGATCAATGCATCAATGTTTACTAATTAGGGCTGTACAGCATTTCTGAATGAAAAATACTGTTCAAATACCCAGGAGTGCACCCTTTTCTTTCTGCCACTCTGAAAACCAACATGTCTTTTTTTTTGGATCACACAGTCTCTTCATATTTTTGTTTTGGAAAAAGTCATAGCTGTTTTTTAGGAGCTGCAGATAGGCTCTTTGTTCATATCCTGTCCACCTCTTCTGGCCTTTGAATCCCAAGCATTGGACACTGAATAGTCATATCCATAGAAATTTAATGGCAATGAACCAGAAGTCTTTTGTCACTATAATTAAGTCATACATCTAAAAATAAAAGCTGTACCGATGGATTGATTTAAAGATGAAAGCTGCCAAGAGAGTCACTGTGTGATTCAGCTTAAAGCTAAAGGATATTTGTGTTTAAACAATAGCCAATATTCTTACAACAATTTAGTGCCTGTATCCTATTTTCTCTGAAATGACTTTGCTTTTATTGGGAACTAGGGATTTCACCATTGTTGCACTATGATGCAGATAGTTCCATCTGTCTCAGGGAGCAATACTGTGTAATACCAGGCTCCTTTTTTCTTTTTCTAAATAATGCTATGAAGAATATCCCTTGAGGATCAAAGTTATCTGGTTCAACTTGGAAGGGTACAATGCAGATACATTTATGCAGGTCTGAGAATGTGCAGTCTTTAAAGAGTGCTTTGTTGAAGTACATGTTTTAGTTTTTCTCACTGCTGAGCATGATGGTGGAAGCAGGTGGATGTTGTTCAGCTGATGGGCCATATATCTCCCTCCTTGCACTGATATTTAGACAGGACATACTTAATCTACACGGTCATAAATGCAAGCGTGGTATAGCAAGGCACAAGTATTTCTCTGCCAGAGCAGACATACTTTCATGTCACAACATCATTTATTAGTAGTAATAGAAGTTATAGTATATGCTATAAGTGTAAATGCTGATGAGATCCTGTGTAAAAGACCAAATATGGACTCATATTGTGGAGGAAATGTATAAATATTTATATGAATAGCATATTATGTGTTAAGCACTAAGCATAGTATGTGTCTTAAATCAGCTGCTCTTGTCTCCTTTCCTGGACAATGTTAACTGTTAATGCCCAGTATACCTTACCAAGGATTCTGATGGAAAAGGCAAGAACTATAGATCAGCAACATCTAATAGGCCAGACATATCCCTGTCTTTGACATACCTACCAACCATCCTGTGAATAGTAGTACAGCTTGTCCTATTTGTTTAACTCCTAACTGGTGGGACCAAAATCTGTGCCAAATGTTTCTCACAAGTGGTCTTTTTCTGCAAAAGAAAGGCTCTGCTTTTATGCCTTACTCTCAAGAAACATAAGCATTTAGTTTAAAACTTTTATTGGTGATTTTTAAGCATATTTTTTTAATTGGTGGCAGTGGTAGAAAGTAAAGTGTTTTTCATGCTTTAGTCTTTCCATCACTGTGAAACCTTCCCAACTGGTGATGCTCAAAGAAAGCCCCATTCTTTTTCTTGATGCAATTAAAGTGGTAGGAGAGATCATGCTCAGAGAAGATGAGATCATATCAAATAATATTGCCTATTGTCTAATTTGAAATGTTTGACATGAAGTAGTTAAAATGCATTCATACAATGTTTCTTGATTATTTTGTTTCTCTCTTTTTCCTTCTGAAACAAGCCCCTATCAGCTTGCAGATTCTTCATACGTTACTTCCTGTTGGATATGTGAGAAGATCTACAGAACGCAAGAAAAAATGGCCTCATAAATTTATCTTGTACTAAGAAACAAATGGAGATCCAGTTTGGTATAGTGGTTGAATCACCAGGGTAGAAACCAGGAGACTTTTGAGTCCTAGCTGTACTTTAGGCTGGCCAGCTGGATGACCTTTGCTCAATCATTCTCTCTCGGTTCGAGGAAGCAGGTAATGGCAAGCCACTTCTGAAAATCTTGCCAAGAAAACCACAAGGACTAGCCTAGGAGTCAACACTGATTTGAAGGCATCAAACAAAAAAGCCCCAAATGAGTATAGGACTTCTTACCACATTACTTTCATTCGTTTTCCAAACAACATAGACCCTAACTCTTTTAAGTATTTTCAGGAAAAAAAGAGAAAAATTGAAAATATTTTTAATTACACAATTGCTTACATGTTAATAATGTACTTGATAATTATGTCTTTAAAATCATCAGATGTATGCAAGTAATACCAAATAAAAACAAGTCCTAGGCAATATATATATATTGCACAAGCTAAAAATATCTGTGCAAGATAGGCTGCAATCCTATGCTTGTTCCAAAATGATGCCATTGAATTTAATGGGCTTGAATTGACAAGTATGAAATCAAGCAATCAAATATTTTTTAATCTTTTCTGGACACAGGAATATTTCCAAATCGCATAATAATCCTTTTTGTATATATTTGAAAAATACTAAAGGAACCTTCATCAGGTGCATTTATGTCACATATTTTTGTTGTAGAAATTTAGAATCATTATTTTTTAAGCTGACAGTGAATTGGCTAATCATTTGGATGATCAGATGAAAAGTAGTGAATCTAAGTAAAAAAGCTGGAGAGGGCCATTTCAGTTTAACATCTTTGTTTAAGGCAGGAATCTAATATCTAACTCTGAAGATATTTATTCAATTATTTGACCTTGCATAATCTTCTAGGACTCCTGGCAGTTGATGAATTCACATAACATGAAATATCCATGGTAAATATAAATTATATATGAATTAATAAATAATCCCCAAGCCCATCTAAAAAAATGCAGACAGTAGCCACTCCATCTACAAACGCTCTGGAAAAATTCCACCTTTAGCATCTTCTGCAGGGAGCATTTTGATGGGGCCAGGATGCTGTCTGAGGTTGTCAGAAATAATGTCAGTAGCACTGGTTACGTTGGGCAGCCATATAAATTGAATAATTTTTTTAAAAAAAATAAATAAAAATTATTTCATTCTTGGAAGTGCTTACCTAGTCCATTGGTAAACTGAATATTAGAACTCTATTCTAATCCAATATTTTTTGTTGTTTGTCATGTCCTTTAGTTTCTTACTTTATACCTAATCATGGGACCTTTTACTGATAGCATGCATAATCTCATGGAAATTGACCTGTGAATTAGCCACAGTGAAAGCACTCAGATGACTTCAGTGACCGAACTTTCACTCTCGTACTAATGAAAGAACGCCTTCTCAGTATACAGCTTCAGCTGTATAAGACCATTTGAAGAGTCATGGGAGTAATTAAATGGAGCTTAACATATTTGAGAGCGTTTCTTGATTCATACTTTTCTCGGTGATAAAAAATGTATTTTTGAGATGAGTAGGCTTCTTAAAAAGAAAAAAATGGCTTCCAACCATTTCATTAAGACAAAGCAGAGAGATAAAATGACTTCTGTCAGACTGTAATATCATTTTGAAGAATAACATTTCAGAAGGACTGTTACAAAATATTGCTGGAAAGACCTTAAGGCCAGAAATAAAATTAGCAATGAAGAAAGATGTAAGATAGTAAATGTTCACCTTTTCATATAATGAAAATGTCATCAGTTTACACTATACAATACAATTACCCACTTGGTCAACTGAAAAGCCTGTTTCAGAGTGGGGAAAGGTCCATGCTGAGCAGCGGGTTTGTTATCCCGCTGTCACCCCATCATGCTGCCATCAATGTCTTTCCTTGCATTGCAACTGAAGGTAAAGAGACACAAAATGCAGGGACACAAAATGACGGTGGCAAAGTGCCAAGTGTGTCCTGGCCATGGACTGCAGCCATACAAATAACAAATGCCTGAATGTAATTAAAGAGTTTCAAACATGATATATTTTCTATGGGAAGCATACTTCAATGGAAAAATGGCCATCCAAAGCATGTGTGTATATATAAACATGAATATGCATATATGTATAAGTATATGTCCTTGTGGGAGAGATTTCATATGATAACAGTACTTTTTGTGGCAGGTATATTAAATGCCCATATAGACATTTGCAGAAAGAGGGAAAGCAGTTGAAGACCTGAGCTTGTCAGCTGGACAGCTGACAGCCTTGATTCAAGACCCGAGTGCCATGCAATGGGGTGAGCTCCCATTCCTGCCCCAGCTCCTGCCAACATAGCAGTTTGAAAGCATGCAAATGTGAGTAGATTAATAGGTACCACTTTGATGTGAAGTTAACAGTGTTCTATGTGTCTTTGGCGTATACCAATGCTAGCCACATGGTCACAGAAACTGTGGACGATCTGGTTCCCTCAGCCAGGAAATGGAGATGACCACTGAGCCCTAGAGTCAGACATGACTGGACAGGGAAACCTTTACTTTTACTTTTAGATATATGCAGGATATTTCTCAACAGATAAAGAAGCCACCATGCAAAAAAGTTAAGTATTAGCATCATCTCTGAGCTGAAAATTTCCTATTGTGTATCCCTGTTTCTCTTTAATCACAGATAGTGTCAATCAGGTAATAATAGTCTCTAGCTCTACAAATCAATTCATATTTTTTAGACTAAATCAAGATCAGGATCATCAACTTCAGAACTACATCATTGCTCTCACTTGACAAGCTGTCTGTCTGTCACTTGTTCAAACTCTTAAGTATGAAACAAAGTCCTTTGAATTAATTTAGATGAAAAATACAGGCATAGAGGAAGAGATGAGTCTGGCTCTCCTGTGGAAGTGGATGAATACCAATAAAGCTCTAAAGTTTGAAGTTAGTTTTATCACAGGTTTTGGAATGCAAGGAAATTTGGATATTGTGGAAGCTAATTTTGACATTACTGCCATTTGCAATTAGAATATCAAGTTAATGAGCACAGTAAACTCTTACCTCAGTTGTAAGTGAACAATGAAGCTTAATTATTTTGCATCATAAAAAAGGAATAACTGTTACATACAAATGTCAGTATTGACCTGTTATATAAGTTTGTAATTTGAATAGACAAGTCCGCCTAAAACAATATAAATATGGTTTACCACGTATTTTCTATGCTCTATAGAAATTAATTAATGAGCTTTAGTAAAATAATTGCTGCAGGGAGGAATGTTTGTTAATAGGTCACATAAGCCAATTCCACCCATTAAAAAAGTTGTAATTAAACAGTTGAAGAGTCTTAACAATACTGCCTCTCAATCATTCTTATGTTTATTGGGCAAACGTTAAAAAAAGTGAACACCAACTGAAGCCAACAATTAACAGTTTCTTCCCATCATAATTACCAGGTGCACAGTCAATGCTGATCCAAACTCAGCTTTTACTATACATAAATATATTATCTTGCATTTTAGATTACTGACATAGAACATGGGATCATAGGTTTGGAAGGGTCTTCAGAGGTCTTCTAGTCCAGAGATCTCCAACCTTTCTCTGTTGGTGGACCACAGGGAGAGGGAGGGGGAAACGTGTGCATGCGTGCACACACACAAACGGGGCCACGAGCATGCGTGTTGCAAATGGGGCAGTGCTAGTGCCCACGTGACATTCTCTAGCACCGCCCTGTTTTTGCCCCATGGCATCCCGTTTGCATAGTGGTAAGTGCACATGCATGTACTGGCCAGCCTGTTCCGCGGCCCAGTGGCTAGTAGCTACGGCCCAGTAGGGGGCCTTGGGCCACAACTTGGGGCCCCTGCACTAATTCATCATTCTGCTTTCAGCAATTGCATCTTAAGACTCTCTGTCAAAGCCAACCTAATATTTTTGAAGGAGCTCAGTAACAAAGAAGTTTCCCTACTAATTTTTCTTTGCAAAGAACAATTCCAGGAATATGTTAAATATATTCCAGAATATGTACTTTCGATTGATTTCATAAGATGGTCCATCTGATGCTACAAGCACTCGTACAGAATAATAAGATCAAAATTTGAAAGAACATTAAATAGTCATCCTACTCAAATTCAGCTAATGATAGCAAAACATTCCTTGTAACTGGTCATCCAGTCTGTGCTAAAATAAAATAAAACAAAAACAGTGCAAAATATTGTTGCAGAATTTTCTACAGCATCCAAAGACTCATAAGGGCACATGAGTCACAGGACAAATTATTGTAAACCTGTTCCTTGGATTAGAATATCTCAAAATCAATAATGTCTTTTATTTGTGAATATATACTATTATTAATAGTATAAGAATGATATTGGCCAGGAATTAAAAATGTAGTTGCTTTTAGTCTGCCAAGCTTAAAACTAAAAGCATTCATTCAATCACAGGTTTCTTTCGGGGTTTTTTTTGCCACAATATTTCACCAGGTTTTCCATTTGTGCCATCTTCTGGACAAAATGTGCTACTAATACCCGACAGCAGTGTAATGTTCTTGCATAATTTAATACATACAGTACTAGATAAGAGATAAAAACCATGTAATTTTATATTTTATATTTTATTTTTGATAAATTAAATGAGTGGAATACTATGATTTGGCTCACATATGTATTACCAATTTTAATTTATGTTAAACTCATTCAAGCACACTTTTGTCTGTAATAAACAAATGCATCATTATATTTGTACTGCATTCTTTATTGCTCAAAGAACATGAAATTTGAGAATCCAATGTTGTTAAGTATTGCTGTAGTTTTCACCCTTATAAGACATTTTTTACCTTATAGCTAAGTATTACATTCAAATTTTATTTCTTTAATTCCCAAATAAGATCATTCTACACTGAAGCTATTTTCTTATGAAGTGCTGTATATATTTCATATAAGCCATCCCACTAATTCAGTGCTGAAAAAGTAATCTTGCAGGGTAATAATGCTTTAATAAAATACTTTAGTTAAAGATATCAAAACGTAAAGCCAAGAAGACAATCATATATTTCTATCATTTGCTTATTCCTCTTATTCTTATGTGATGTTCATTGTTTTCTGCTTCCTTCATCAATATTTGTACTAAAGACAATGTTGCTGAAACAATTATCTTTTTTCTCAAATCAGAACTGAAACATACCTTAACAATCATTGGTTGATTGATGTTTCCAGCAGCAATTTTATTTCTACCATCATTTGTGAAACATTATATTTTTACCCATTAGGAAAAACTTTTCCATTTGCTACAATTTTCTCCAAATTGCTACGTGCCCTTTCTTTTTTTTCTTGATCTTCATGGGTTGCTTTGTATGACGGTTTGCTGGCATGAGTTTAGAGGACAACTTTCCATTTAATAGTAGTGTCACTCTTGGCTGTAGCTTCTGTGTTTTCATATCTTCACTTCGTCATGTTTTCTAGCTTCATTACAATTTCTTTGAGCAGCAAGATAATTGTCTCCATGCACCGTTTCAATTTTTTTATATGCACCATAATTTTAAGGAACACCTGCTTCACTTTTCTGTCAGGGCATCAGACTGCTGCTCCGCATTTCTATTATCTTCAGAATTTATGGGCCATATATTAATTGAATATTCACAGTGATAGTAGCCAGAATCTTGCTTTTTTTTATGCATGGCACAGAGATCAATTCGACTTAAGAGCTCTGTGCCAAAAGGAATATCTTTAGATTCCACATACAAGCTTTCACAAATTTTCCTGAAGCCCTTGAAAATAAAAAAGAGACATTACATGTTAAATAGAAACCTTGATGAATGGATTGGATATATTGCCAGCATTAATGCCTGGCATAAGTATAATTATACAACATTGCTGTTTAACTTTTATTAGACAGCAAAAGCTGCTGAACTACAATTCCCAGCAGCCCAGCAGTAGCTATTGGTGATGTTGGAGAATTTGTAATTCAGCAGAATCTGGAGATCTACCATTTCCCTAGTTCTGTTAATGAGGTCATAACTCTCCAGGGCAATTAGAAAGCAAGCCCCTAGTGCAGTGGTGGAGAACTTATGGCAGGGGGGCCAGAGGCAGCACTCAGAGCTCTCCCTGTGGGCATGCGCGCCACACTCCAGCTGGGTTTTATAAAACCTTTTCACTTTAGGCTTCCGCCGACATGTGCAAAAAAAAAAGATTCAATCAGTCCATTTCAACTTCTCGCGGGGAAAAAAAAGATCTAGCAAAGTTGGAATTGATTGATAGAACTTTTTAGTCCCACCCAGTCTGCCGTTACCACCACAGCCACGCCCACCCAATGACCCACACCCACCTGGCACTCAATGATGCATAAGTGGGGTTTAGGTTGCACTTTGGGCACTCAGTCTCTAAAAGGTTCGCCAACACTGCCCTAGTCCACAGAATAAAAAATGGTAGAGATAATTCATTCTTCCATCAAAAACCATCCTGCTTCCACTAGTCCAACACCCTCACAATAGTTTCTCTTTCACCCACAAAAAAATAAGCAAATTCCATCAATATTCCATACTTAAAGAAAAGACAAAATCTAAAATTAACCCCTATTACCTCAACAGTATCACTGGACAAATTATTAAGTTCACGAGTATTTAGATTACTTTATCCTTCAGACAATCCTCACTTTATTTACTTACCTCTTACTTATTTTGCCCACTTTATTTACTTACCTCTTACTTATTTCCATAACTCAGTGGTGGGATTCAGCCAGTTCGCATCACTTCAGCAGAACCAGTAGCTAATTTTTTATTGCCTAGGCCCAGAATGGACTTCTGGAAGCGGCATCCACACAGAGAAACGGTTGTTCACATATTTGAATCCCACCACTGCCATAACTTTATGACACAATTAACTTCTAGGAGAGGAACTATTGCATAATCAACAGTATTTCTCCTGGACTTAAGTTGCATACATCTGAAATCACCTGAGAATGTCTCTCCCTGTAGAAATATACTATCAGCTAATTTCTTGGGACTTCCTGGGGTTGTTTGTAGTGAAACAGGATGATTGAGCTGCAGGCAAACTGAAGAGTGAAGCAGTCCTACCCCAATATGCCAAGTGAAAAAGAGGTACAGAAAAGCCAAATATAATATAAGGCTTTGAGTTTTTGGTTCCCAAATACGTCTTAAGGATAAACCCATTAACCAACAGTGTCTAAATATATTTCAGTAATTATATCCATAATGATCTCATTTTTTTCTTATGAGAATATTAATTACTTATAGGTTAACTATTGACATTTCAATATATTAATGCTCTTCCATTTCTTATCCTTTGGCCCACTCCTTTGTGTTTGTATTATATATATATATATATATATATATATATATATATATATATATATATATATATATATATATATATATATATATATATATATATATATATATATATATATATATATATATATATATATATATATATATATATATATATATATATATATATATATATATATATATATATATATATATATATATATTATACAATAGACATGAAAGAGATTATTTTAAAAGGTTTATCTTCCTTTTATAATTAACAGTTTTTATAGAACAGGCATTTATTAGATATTCAACAGCTATATGAATAGCTATATAAATTGAATATAATAGATATTCAATTTATCCTTTTTATTAATAGCTTGGTAGCATTCTACAGCTTGGTAGAATTCCCCCTTATTTACATAAATAAGAAATAGACATACAAGTCCAATGTCTTCAGGTTTGTAGGTCTAAAATTACAAATATAACTAATAAATTTCTGCAACATTAGTGACATTTTCTACCTGCCCTCTTCCAAAATATTCTCCTGCTAGAGATTTCTTATGTTCCAATTTCAATTAATTACACTTAGAAGCTTTTCAACAATACACATAGATCACTTTCAGCAAGAATTTATTTTCCAAAATCCATATGTCTTTGTTTTGGTTAGGTCATCTCCTTTCTACAACTCCAACTTAGTAGTTACATCTTGCAATAGGATTTTATATTCAAAAATAAAGAACATTTTAAAGTAAGTTATCTTACTGGCATATTATGAAAAGAAAAGAAAAGAAGAGAGAGAGAGAGAGAGAGAGAGAGAGAGAGAGAGAGAGAGAGAGAGAGAGAGAGAGAGAGAGAGAGAGAGAGAGAGAGAGAGAGAGAGAGAGAGAGAGAGAGAGACTTATGGCAATGGAAATGCCAAATCCTGCTTCGTCTTCCTATATAGTTCACAACAATCCTGTGGAGAGTTGGGCTCACAGTCCCCTGGTTTCTAAGCCAGCACCTTAACCACTACATCAAAATGGTTTTCTGTTTAATAATAAGAGTAAATTTGGGGAAATAATTTTACTGCTGTGATAACATGTAAAGTGAAGTGTCAAAGTAAAGCATATGAATGCACCATGCACTGTCACTGAATCATCACAGTCTAGACATTATGTTCAGTGATCTTTATCATTTTAGAACAAATTAACATACTGTAATAACATCTTTTCATGCTTCTACATCACAGATCTGTAGTGCAGTTTTCAGCCCATCATAAAGGATTGAAGCCTTTATGAATGTGATGATGAAGCCTGTAGAATTTCACTACACAGAAATATAGAAATGATGCTTTAAATTTGTAAATTACTTTAATTATCATGGTATGACATATTTCAACACAGTCCTAAGAGGATGTAAGTTTATGGATAACTTTATTTGAAGCATAAAATTATTACTATGCAGGAAATTTTCTATAAAGCTATTTCAGTTCTAATTGAGAAAATAGTACATTATTACAGCTCTGTGAAGCAGTATATAAGTCTAAATGCTATTGCTATTTGTTTGCAATTTTAGATTGGGACCAAGTCAACAAATTTATAAATAAATAATGTATAGACACAGAAGAATGGTCATTTAAACCATTTTGTAAATCTCCCAATGCTTTTCAAGTCCCTAGCCCATATCTTTACGTACCTTCCCAACACAATTATTATTGGTCTTTGCAATGGCACATAGTAACACTCTCTATTCTATATTATGACATATATTCCCCACAGTTTACAGTGTGGTTTCCATGTGAGATTGGGCTAGATGAAACAATCACTCATATTCTATCATAACCTAGATTTTATTCAGATTTATGACACAAGTTCATTTTTTCTTTGTTAGCAGCAACTTCAGACTGGACAGATGGTATTTATGTAGCTTTTCTTTTAGCAATCAGCAGGCTTAGCTAGGCAAAATTCTACAATTCATCCAATTTTAAAGTTCTGTGCTATATTTATTTACTTTATGTATTTACGTTTATTTATAAAATGCATTGGTTATCCATCTTATTGGAGGCAATTCTGGATGGCTTACAATTTAAAAAATAGATAGATAGATAGATAGATAGATAGATAGATAGATAGATAGATAGATAGATAGATAGATAGATAGATAAATACAAATAATAAATAATATGTATCTATGTGAGGTACATATCATCGTCATTTTAGTCATTGTCTATCCACTGCAGGATGAAGGCCTCTTCTGCATGTTTCCAACCAATATGGTCCTAAGCTTTCTTTTGCCAATTGGACCTGCAATACTTTCTAATGTTGTTGATCCATGTTGGATGCTTGTTATGAAGTGGGTTCCATTCTATGACTGCCTTGATCCACCCTGCCATCAGTTCTTCTTGCTATGTGACCAGCCCGTTTCCATTTCAATTCTTTTACTCTCTTCATGATATCGTATACTTTTTTTTGTTCTCTAATCCATGTGCAGATCTTTCTATCTTCTCTTATAGTGCCGACCATGAATCTTTCCATGGCTCTTTGCTTTTGTATCAATTGGGAGGTTAGTGTCCATGTTTTACCAGCAAATGTTAGACCAGGCAGCACACACTGATTGAAAACTTTTCACTCATAGGGGGAGGTTGTTTTTGAAAATTAGGCTTAGCTTGCCGAATGCCTGCCAACCACATTTAACATGCCATTCAATTTCCTTTATTGTATCACCTTCTATTGAGATTCATTGGCCAAGATATATCTAGCGCTCTACTACATCTAGTTCTTCTCCAGATATATTTTTTCTTTCTTTCTTTGGTGATTTTTAAACATAAACTGGCTCTTTTTCAAATCGTTTAGCTCTATTGGAAGAGATGAAGAGATTTGGAAGAGATGAACATTATGGACCAAAATGAAAAAATAGTCAAGACATTCTTGAATCTGCTACATCTATAGTCCCACTGGAAAAGCACTTTTACTTACCTTTTAGTAGATAGCAGATAATGACCTCTGAAGAAAATAAACATTAAGATCATCACTAGTATTCTTATTTCAATTATTATATATCTTAGCATTTCAATTCAGTATATACATTTATAGATACTCTGATGTTTAGTTTGACTATTGTTTCTAAGTATACTAGCATCGGGACATAATAAAATTTGAAATGATTTTAATTTATACCATTTCATAGGAAAATATGTTTTTTATAGAGGAAAAGAACAAAACTGTCTATATGAAATCCATAAGAAGACTCCAGTTGTTTCAGTACAGTGCAGCATTCTGTTTGGGCATTATCCAGTGTGATGGCAATAAGAAGATGGGCATAAGGAAACAGTCCTCCTGTTCTCGACTCCTGGCCAAAATTACTGGCCACCATTAAAATTTTTGCTGTCCATGGATTTGTTTAATCTGCATCAATGAGCTACTGATATACATGTGTTTGTTTCACACACATAGTATAATTTTGTGGCTCATTTTCCTATTCATCAGTTCACACTGAGTTGCTAATTTCTTTTAGGTATCTTTGCAACTGATTTAGTGAGAAGCAACAATTTAATAAGCTCCTTTAGATTTTTTCTGTTCCAGTATTAGAAATAATTTAGCCCCTACTACACAGAACAGCTACACTTTCCAGGAGATCCATCTCATATACATCCATTAAAAAGTGCAAAATCCACTGATTATTGATGGGTTGGTTATCAGTACAAATCAAGCTGTGTCTAATACTGTGTGCAAAGCATCCATTAATGGAGTGTGCCGACACTTTTAATATTAAAATCTCTTATAACATGTAGAGTTTTAGACTGACAAGACAGATGGAGTCCAGCATAGTTCAGAATTGTATGAGTATTTTGTGATGCAAAAAAGGTTGCTTCAGCTAATCCTTTAGGTATCTACCATATTTGTCAATTGTCTTGCATTTCCTGTAAGAAAGTTAACTAGGCAGGATATTAGACTATGAGGATTATTTTATATAATTATGTTATTCTTTTATGAAAAATGCTTTTATATAATGGTAGGAAATCTGAATAAATAATTTGCACCTCATTTTGACTTTTACATATGATTTGATTATGTAACACAAACTATTCTATTAGTATATTTTGCATTAATAAAAGTAATAGAAACTTATAAAACATAAAGAACACATTGTTTTGTCACACTGTCAATCAGTTGTTTCATGTTCATGTTTAGTTATTGGAACTAAACCAACTTCCAGCTTAAAAATATATAGCCGACTTCCGGTGGCTGCCTTGGCGTCGATATAGTCTCATTCGGAGGCTCTGAGCTCCGGGACTTGTAAAGCCACCAAAACAGCTGTTTTTCACGGCAGAAAAAACCCCTCCTCGGTCGGAGAAGGGGTGAAGAGCTGTGAGTGGGGGTCGAGATCCTCTGAAAACTCCCTGAAAAAGCTTTCAGGGGGAAAGAAAGAGGACTCCCCGGGCGCTCGCAATAGCTCCAGCCCGGAGCTGCTTCTGTCGGCTGACAGACCCAGACACTAAGACCAGCCTCCGCTTGAGGAAAACTTTTTAAAGAGGCACAGAGACAGACGGACTGAACGCAGGAGCTTAAAAAGCAAGTATTTCTTATATTTTACCTCTGATCAACTACTTTCACAATAAACAAAATGTATCCAAGATGGCGACTACTTTTACTTTAAAGAGAAAGTGGCCGGAAGAGAAATTGGAAAGTGAGACTGCAATGCGAGAGTGACCGCTAGAGGGCAGACTAGACGCAAACCTTAAAAACTTTACAAAATATACCTAAGGAAGACTATAAGAGGATACATCTTGGCAATATAAGTGTAAGGATTAGTCTTCTGCATAAAGAAGCTTGGCTAACAGCGGACTGAATTTAGGATGGCCACTAGGCTGTCCAAACTAATGCCCTCAAAGGTGGCAGCATCCTTCCCAGCCCAGCTCCTTAAAATACCAGGGAACAACTTACCTGCCCCCCATCTTCCTCCATACCTACAGAATCCCAGGCCCCCCTGTCTACTCAGGCCTCTCCAGAAATGCATATGATGAAAGAATTAAAAGATGCAATGTCAGCAATGTATGAAAAAATAGAGAGAAAGCTGGAAGTAATAAATGACAATTCTGAGAAAAGGATGGAAAAACTGGAGAGGACGATGGAGGCAGTGGAAAAGAAGATAGAGGAAATGGATAAGAAGATAGAGGGAATGGATAAGAAGATGGAGAGACAAGGCAAAGAACTAGAAAAGAAGCTGCAGGAACAAAGCAAAGAATTGGAGAAGAAGATGGAAGATCAAAGCAAAGCTGTTACTGAAGACTTAGACCAAATCAAAGAAACAATGCAAACGCACAATAAGAAAATGAGAGAAGATATTGGGAAAACTTTTAAGAGGGACTGGGAGGGGGTTGAAGAAAAGATGGAAGAGATGGAGAGACAAGTTGAGGGACAACTTGCTGAGATGAAAAGTGAGGTGCAGGACCACTCAACTATGATGCAATATCGGCAGATGATGACAGCAATTAGGGTCAGGGGACTGGGAGAATCCCCAAATGAGAAGCAAGAAGATTTGAAAAGAATTTTTGTAAAAGCCTTGGAAAAATTTCTAGGAGAGGAGGCTAAAAATTTCTCTTGGCAAATTGACAGAATCCACAGAGTTAACTCATGGATCGCAAAACAAAAAAATATACCAAGAGATGTGGTTATCTATTTTGTAACAAAGGGATTCCAAGATCTTATTTTTACAGCATCCTATAACAAGAGATTGAATGTAGAGGGGCAAGAGGTGGTGATATTGAAGGAGATCCCTCCCAAGATGTTAAGAGAAAGAAAAGACTACGCGTTTTTGGTCACTGAACTGAAAACACACGCTCTACAATATCGATGGGAAGCCCCAGCTGGAATGTCATTATTTTATAACGGTAAAAGATACCACCTGAACTCAGTCTGGAAAGCAAAAGAATTTTTTGAAAAGGAACTGAAGGCGGGGAGACCCTCGCCCACAGCACCGGAAAATGTAGATTGGCCACAAGAAAGAGGAATGGACTTAAAACAACGATCAAAATCCCCGGAGACACAGACCGCTGCAGCATCAGGAGAAGATAAAGGAGCTTCTCTGGAAGTGACTGCATGGAGTATGGATATAAATAAAACCATGGAAGCAGGAAAGCCTAAAGATCAAAGGCAGACAAGAGCTACTATTAAACGTATAGAACAGCAAGAAAAGAACCAACAAGGCAGTACAAATACCAATCTGGAAACCATGGGAGTGAGACCAAAGAAGAAAGCAGGGGGAAAAATGGAACTGGTCTGGCAAGAGTTTTCTGAAGCCGATCATGACAAGTAAATATTTGACATGGAATGTTAACGGGTTAAACTCCCCACAGAAAAGGAAGAAAATATTTCATTATCTGAATCAAGGTAAAAATGATGTAATTTGCTAACAAGAAACACATATCAGAACCACGGACCAGAAATATTTAACTAACAACAAGCTAGGCACACAATTTGTTGCAGCAGCAGCAGAAAAGAAGAATGGCATAGTCATCTATGTGAAAAAGCATATAAGAGCTAAATTAATAGAGTCAGACTCTCAAGGTAGATATCTAGCAATCAAAATTGTAAAAGATGATAAGAAAATTCTTTTGATGGGCATATATGCACCAAATCAGCAACAAGGAAAATTTTACAAATTGGTACATAAAAAGCTAATACAATTCGACTACAGATCTTGTATTATAATGGGAGACTGGAATGGCGTCATAGAGGTCGGCTTAGATAAAAAGAAGACATCACCAAATCCACAAAAACACTCCAAGTTGCCCAAATCCTTCTTTGATATAAAGGATGACTTTGACCTGATAGACATTTGGAGAGAAAGACATGGCAAAGAGCAAGAATTTACCTTTTTTTCAGACAGACACCAGTCATTCTCTAGAATCGACTTTATATTAACATCCAGTGACTTGCTTGTTAGCCTAAAGAAGGTGAAAATCCTACCCAAAGTTCTAATAGACCATAATCTGGTATGGATGGAATTAAGGCAAGGACAGAAACCTAGGAGATCCTGGAGAATTAATGAAAACCTGTTTAAATACGATATAAATGTGGACGAATGCAAAAATGTTATGAAGGAATTCTTTAGCATAAATATGAATAAAGAGACACCTATAGAAATGATATGGGACGCTAGCAAGGCTTCATGCGTGGGATTCTCATGGACATGAACAAAAGGCACCATTGCAAACAAGAACAAAAAAGAAAGGAGTTAGAAGAGGAGATAAGTAAGAAAGAGCAATTATTATTAGAAAGACCGGAGGACAAAGATACCAAAGAGGGAATCAAGATTTTACGGAAACAATTTGACTTGTTGATGGCAGATCAAGTGGCAAGGAATATACAATATGCAAAGCATAATACATTTTTAAGTCTAATAAACCTGGTCGATTGCTGGCTTATATACTAAGGAAAAAGCAAAAATCCCACATAATTGAAAAGATAGCGTATAAAGGAAAGGAAGAGTTTCAACAAGAAACTATCAAGAAAGCTTTTATAGAATTCTACTCCAAGTTATATGCTAAAGAGAAGACACAAGATAATGAGATAGAAAAGTTTCTGCAAAATGAAAAGTTATTGATAATTACCGACGAACAAAGAGATAGACTGAATGCATTGATCACACCAGAAGAAATAGTTTCAGTGATTAAACAATTGAAAATGGGAAAATCTCCTGGGACTGATGGGTTAACGGCGACCTATTACAAATATCTTCAAGAGGAGATGGTAGAACCCCTTAGAGAACTATTTGTCAACATACAAGAAGGTGGTCAGTTTCCACCGTCATGGAAAACAACCTACATCTCTCTAATCCCTAAAGAGGGAAAAGACAACGCTCAACCAGAAAACTATAGACCCATCTCACTATTGAATACGGATTACAAAATTTTTGCAAAAATGTTGGCTAACAGATTAATGACAGTGTTACAAAAAATAATTCACCCGGACCAAACTGGTTTTATACAAGGACGACAGATGAAAACTAATGTAAGACAACTTCTTAATATAATAGAGTACTTGGAAAGGCATATCCAGGTGCCCGCTGCTCTCATGTTTTTGGATGCAGAAAAAGCCTTTGATAGACTGAATTGGCCGTTTCTGAAAAAACTGATCGGGGGGATGAAAATGGGAGAACAGTTTATTAATTCCATATTGGCAATTTATCAGAAACAAACAGGCCAGATCATTGTGAATGGGGACTTAACAGATTCATTTAATATAGAGAAAGGTACTAGACAGGGATGTCCTCTATCCCCCTTGCTGTTTGTTTTAACGCTGGAGGTTTTACTGAACAAGATATGAGCGGCAGATGATTTAAAAGGTATATGGATTAGACAACATGACTACAGACTATGTGCCTTTGCGGATGACTTGCTTGTGACACTGACTCAACCAGCACAATCAGCCAAGAGATTGATGGAGATAATTAAGGATTATGGTAGGGTATCAGGTTTCAAAGTAAATATATCTAAGACGAAGATGCTAGTTAAAAATTTAGATAACAACTCAAAACAGGACTTAGAAAGAATAACGGGCTGTGAAATAGTTAAGAAAGTTAAATACTTAGGAGTTGAGATTGAAGCTGCAAATGGGAAATTATATAAAAATAATTATGAGGTGTTGTGGAACAAGATACAAATAGATTTGGACAAGTGGAAAACATTACAACTGTCTCTGCTGGGCAGGATAGCGGCAGTAAAAATGAATGTATTGCCAAAATTTTTATTTCTCTTTCAAATGTTACCTATACTTTAAAAGGATGTGGGCCTAGACGAGTGGCAGAAGAGCATTAACAGATTTATTTGGGATGGCAAGAAACCGAGGGTTAAATTAAAAATCATCCAGGATACAAGGAAAAGAGGTGGTTTAAAAATGCCCAATTTGAAGTTATATTATTATGCTGCGGCGCTGGTGGCGTTGAGTGACTGGATTAATCTATCGAATACTGAATGTTGAAGGACATGGATTACTATATGGTTGGCACGCATATTTAGTGTATGACAAGAAGGCGGATAGGAGCTTCAAGGAGCACCCACTGAGAAACCCGCTGTTGCGTGTCTGGAAGAAGTATCAGTACTTACTACACGAAAAGATTCCCATCTGGACGATCCCCAGACACACAATAGGGAACATAAACATAGTACAAGGTCAAGATGTGGTGCCCTATAGTAAACTCGTAATGGAAGAAGGAAATGTGTTATCATTAAAGCCATCGAATATGCTAGCAGATGAAGGAATAGTGTGTACCTGGTTTTCATATTTACAATTGCAGTCTAGATGGCAAAAAGACCTGAAGAAGGGTTTATCCCTAACAGATGAGAATTTAATTAAACAAGTTAGAGAACAAGGGCCCATGCATATCAAAAGAGTGTACAATGTATTGATAGAAATTGACTCGGAAACTGAACTATTCAAGGATTGTACAATAAAGTGGGAACAAAATTTTGGGCAACCTATCATGATGGAAACATGGGAGAGAATTTGGGTGAAAAATGTAAAATTTACGCAAGCGCAACATTTAAGAGAGAACTTTTATAAAATGTTTTATAGGTGGCATCTAGATCCGAAAAAACTATCATATATCTACCCTGACATCCAACCTAAATGTTGGAGATGTGAAAGTATGGAGGCTACATATTTTCATGTATGGTGGACATGTAGAAAAATTAAAGCTTTCTGGAGAAAAATATGGTGGACACTTCAAACCATTTTGAAAAAGCGTATTGAATTTCTACCTCAGTTGTTTTTGTTAGGGATCATAAAAGACTGTACCACCATAGAGACGAACTTAATTTTGAACTTGATCACAGCAGCAAGACTGTTGGTGGGACAATACTGGAAGAAGCCAGAAATACCATCTATTGAAGAATGGACATTGAAAGTCATAAATATGGCAGAAATGGCTAAAATATCTGCATATTTGAAGGATCATTCAAATGAAAAATATATGTTGGACTGGAAACATTGGATAGACTACATACAAGAGAAACACCAATCAAAGAAAATGTATCTGGCTTATAGTTAAATCTTGATATACGGAGTGAAGAATGTTTACAAATTTAAAATGATTGTATTAAGTTGAATAGCATTTAACTTGAATGTTTTCTTTGTTTACATGTACAAATATATATCTAATAATAAAAAAAAAATATAGCCAACTCCTACAACTACCTTTCTTTAGCTTTTAATTGTATTTAAAATTGGATTTTAAATAATGCAAAAATGATGAATTATAAAATAACATTAAAAACTATTGAAGGTGGCAATTGAGTCCTCACTGCTCTTTGCTGTAAATCAGGGGTGTCAAACTTTCAACATCACGTGACGTGTCACGACATATCTTGACTTTTTTTCCATTGCCAGCAATGGAGTGGGCGCGGTTTCGCCATGACACATCCGGCCCAGAGGCTGGCAGTTTGACACCCCTGCTCTAAATGATATCTGATTATTAGAATTCTTTATTTCTTACCTGCTGCTATACTATGTATTTTATAAACCCGTTTCTAATGGGAAATACTAAATCCCTACATACTTGGTTTAAAATTGTAAAACACAAGCAATATTCAGAAATCTATACAGTAGTTATTCTAGTTTTTAAAGGCATGAAAAAAATTATAACCAGTAGATGGCATCAGAATACCTCCTATAATTATAGTTGTTGAATCTGTTATATCTTTTTTTCCCCCCTTTATAGGTTTCACATTTTTGCAAAGCAGGAATGTTTCTTATTTATCTTAATAGCCCATGATTGCATTTCAGGCAATTGGCTTGCAACTGGTTTGCATTTATGACCAGTTACTCTACACTGTGGTCATATGCAATGTTTTTGCCATTTTCCAGCAGAAAATGGCAAAAAAACAACAACCCTTGGATATGCTTGGTTCACTTAACAGTCATGTAGTTTGCTTAACAATCACATGATTTTCTTAATGACTGCAGTAAATCGCTTTATAACTTATGAGGTTCCATTGTGGTCATAAGCTAAGGATTACTTTTAGGCCTTGCTGATAACATCTTTATGGCATTGTATAAAGAATTTACACACAGTTTCTTTAAACTACAAACAATTAATTCCCACGTGTATCTTCTGAAAAGTAAGTAAGATCAACTAAATAAGCCACAATATGGCCTAATTAAAATGTCAAGTATGTTGATCATTTCTAATGCAGTTGTAGGGATTATTTCAATATCTCGGTTCCCTGCCTAACCTTCTTTAGTGAACCACTGACTTCCATGGTAAAAAGAAGGGATAGGATGCTGTAAAAGGAAAACAACAACAACAAGGGAACATATAAATGAATGTCTGGGTCAGGCCTCTCTAATCCTATAGAGGAGGAGACCTTTAAATGGAAAGGGGAGCAGTGCCCTGAGTGGGCATTCCAGGAAATTTCACTTGAAGAGATTTGGAAAGTCATACATGAAAATGAAATGTTTTATTCATTTTGAACTGGCAAAATGACTACTAGAAATAGTTTAAATGGGTTTGGGGGCATAGCTAGAGCAGCAGATAAAAATGCTAATTTAGACATATGGATGTGGGTTGAAGTCTATGAGGACTTTCACTATATGCATGGATTCCAAGCATTCTGGGAGCAAAACATGAAGAAATAAATGGAGAAGTGGAAATTATTTCATGAAAATATTTGTTATACCTTAGTGTTGCCTTGGACTGATTCTAGGTTTTTTTTTCTGTATCCACATCTATTATTTATATGAAGGGATAGGTTAAACTAATTTTAGGACTTCTAACAAAATGATGCCCTAATTCTGCAGAAAATTATTTATGCATTGCCAAATTCTTGCTGATTCATTCTCTATAATAAAGAAATAGCCATTACCTTTCCATTAAGCTTGCCACTGCAAATATTTCAGTTCACTACATCAGACATGGAATAATCGGTTATTTTTGTAAACCACTGATATTTTCTAGACTTGGCAGTACTTCATATGCCGAAAAGAAGACACTGATATCTGAAGAAATACCTAATGCAACAAACAACTACTAGAACTTTGAGGTCAAAAAACAGACTTACTTCTTCCATGAAAGCAGTCCATTAACCGCCCAATGGTATATCATCGTATTTTTCTACTGGTGTATTACATTGATCTCATAAAAATACACATGCAAAAAACCAACCCAGATATTGTTCTAGCAGGAAACGTAATCTAATCAGAACAATGTTTTATTTTAACTGTAAAGTGATAAAACTTGAATCCTTTATCCTTTTGTAGTTAAAGATTAGACCAACATATCACTTTTATATTGCAAAGTCCTAAAAGTCCTGAACGGCATTTAATATAAATCATGCAATTAATTAAACAAGGTTTGAAGCCTTCTGTTCAAAGAATGAAAACTGCTCTGTGCTGTTGATTTTGACATAACCAGAAAAGGAATTCAAAACCTTTTGCCCAAAACTAACTCAATGATGAAAGGACTGCAGTTTATGCCTTCAAGACATGGTTTCCCAGTAGTCTATAGAAAATTAAAATAATGCTTTCCTATGGTATTATACTCTTTCAGAAGACTTCTGCAAATAACTTTGCTTCAGATCACATGTGCATGGAAGTTTTCAGTCCTTCTTCTTTCTGCTGCATAGCTATGGTGACACAGTGGTTAGAATGCAGTATTGATCCTAACTGGCTCAAGGTTGACTCAGCCTTCTATCCTTCTGAAGTCAGTAAAATGAGGACCCAGATTGTTGGAAGCAATATGCTGATTCTGTAAATTGCTTAGAGAGGGCTGTAAAGCACTATGGAGTGGTACATAAGTCTAAGTGTTATTACTATTCCAGCTGAAAGTGGCAGCCAAACAGTAATGGTTGGACTTTGACTGATCATGACTGTGCCAGATTTATTTTAAAAAATGTGGAATGAGGGGAAAGCACATGAAATCCAGTTTTTGAGAACTGGGATGGAAAGGAACAGCATTAGAACAGCAAAAAAAATGACCTACTTAATTCCATCCTCTTAAAAAAACAACAACCCATAGCTAAAACACCTGCTGTGATGTTCCAGGCAGACAACAAGAGTACTTTCATTTCAGCATGTATTCATTGCCATCCTTCTAGTCAATGCCATTTTTAGAATCATGGTTATTAATTTAGAGGCTGAATGCAATACTGCTGTTCTGCTCATAGAATGTTTTTAAAATATCTTCTCTAATATAAGAGGAACCGGTATCACAACTTATTCCAGAAAATGGACATCTTCCAGAACAATATTCAAAGTAGCACAGGAAAGGGCAGCAGAAAGCCCGAATAATCATAACTCTTTCCACTCTGCCAATTGAAATAACCATTAGATAAAAATTATTCCTTCAGCTGGATGGGATTGAATCCAATGAAACCATTTTTGCCCTAATTTGAACTGGAAGTACGATTTTTCTCTCTCCCTCTTTTAACCGTAACCCTAATTTGGCATGGCCAAAAATCTCAGCTTACTGAACACCAACCACTTATTCTGGAATTAGATTAGATCCTTTACTGCAGAGGGAAAAATGTGTGTGTGAGAGAGAGAGAGGGAGGGAGGGAAGGAGGGAGGAGGGAGGGAGGGAGAGAGAAAGAGGTCTGCCTATACCGGTTCATCAAATTAGAAGCCTAATACACTGCTCAAAAAAATAAAGGGAACGCTTAAACAACACAATGTAACTCCAAGTCAATCACACTTCTGTGAAATCAAACTGTCCACTTAGGTAGCAATACTGATTGACAATGCTGTTGTGCAAATAGAATAGACAACAGGTGGAAAACATAGGCAGTTGGCAAGACATCCCCAATAAAAGAGTGGTTCTGCAGGTGGTGACCACAGACCACTTCTCAGTTCCTATGCTTTCTGGCTGATGGTTTGGTCACTTTTGAATGCTGGCAATGCTTTCACTCTAGTGGTAGCATGAAACGGAGTCTACAACCCACACAAGTGACTCAGGTAGTGCAGCTTATCCAGGATGGCACATCAATGCGAGCTGTGGCAAGAAGGTTTGCTGTGTCTGTCAGCGTAGTGTCCAGAGCATGGAGGCGCTACCAGGAGACAGGCCAGTACATCAGGAGATGTGGAGGAGGCCATAGGAGGGCAACAACCCAGCATCAGGACTGCTACCTCCGCCTTTGTGCAAGGATGGACAGGAGGATCACTGCCAGAGCCCTGCACAATGACCTCCAGCGGGCCACAAATGTGCATGTGGCTGCTCAAACGGTCAGAAACAGACTCCATGAAGGTGGTATGAAGGCCCATCGTCCACAGGTGGGGGTTGTGGTTACAGCCCAACACCATGCAAGACATTTGGCATTTGTCAGAGAACACCAAAATTGGCAAATTCGCCACTGGCGCCCTGTGCTCTTCATAGATGAAAGCGGGTTCACACTGAGCACATGTGACAGACGTGACAGGGTCTGGAGACGCCGTGGAGTACATTCTGCTGCCTGAAACATCCTCCAGCATAACCGGTTTGGCAGTGGGTCAGTAATAGTGTGGGGTGGCATTTCTTTAGAGGGCCGCAAAGCCCTCCATGTGTACACCAGAGGTAGCCTGACTGCCATTAGGTACCGTGATGAGATCCTCAGACCCCTTGTGAGACCATATGCTGGTGCGGTTGGCCCTGGGTTCCTCCTAATGCAAGACAATGCTAGACCTCATGTGGCTGGAGTGTGTCAGCAGTTCCTGCAAGATGAAGGCATTGATGCTATGGACTGGTCCGCCCGTTTCCCAGACCTGAATCCAATTGAGCACATCTGGCACATCATGTCTCGCTCCATCCACCAATGCCACATTGCACCACAGACTGTCCAGGAGTTGGGGGATGCTTTAGTCCAGGTGTGGGAGGAGATCTCTCAGGAGACCATCCACCACCTCATCAGGAGCATGCCCAGGCATTGTAGGGAGGTCATACAGGCACGTGGAGGCCACACACACTACTGAGCCTCATTTTGACTTGTTTTAAGGACATTACATCAAAGTTGGATCAGCCTGTAGTGTTTTTTTCCACTTTAATTTTGAGTGTAACTCCAAATCCAGACCTCCATGGGTTGCTAAATTTGATTTCCATTGATAATTTTTGTGTGATTTTGTTGTCAGCACATTCAACTATGTAATGAACAAAGTATTTAATAAGAATATTTCATTCATTCAGATCTAGGATGTCTTGTTTTTGTGTTCTCTTTATTTTTTTGAGCAGTATATATACAGTATATGCCTATACTCCAGGATTCAAATTTTAGGTTTTCTCTTCTGCTTTTTTGACTAAAGGAAAATTTGTCTGTTTTCTTCATGGTCAGGAGACAAGGATGAAAATCAATGGTTCCTAACTCATCAATTTTAATCCTTCCACTGTGTTAGAAATAACAATGACATGAATAAAATTAGCAATTCCTTTTCAATGTAGCAATTCATAAGTTGGAAGTATTTTCATGATGAAAAAAAGCTAATCATAATGAAGCACAAACATTCAGCTTTAAATATACTTATTTACCTTCCGTATCAGTGCAGGAGCTTTGGATAGCTTTAGAAATGTCAGGTGTGGTTTAAAGTGTCTGCTGCTTGAGACATCAATATTCATTTCCATGAAAGAGTTCACTACAATTCCTACAGAAAGGGAGTAAAAATGAAACCATTTGTTGACAGTATATTCAGATGTGGAATGAATTGGAAGCAGCACCCACTAAAATGGGGACTTACTTCAAACATCACATACTGAAACTTTTGAGAGTACAATTTAGAGAATTGAAGATAAAAGTAAAGATTCCATCTCATTGAACTTGTGATGTTTGTGGCTTTCTTGATCAGAGTTTGGGAAAAGCTGCCACTGTCTTTATTTCTTTCACAAATTAGTGTAACCTGAGATTTTGTGGGGGGAGGGTCTAATATTTCTTAGCTTTTTCAAAATAAGCCAACGTTCTCTGAGTGTCCCTACTTAGTTTGGCTATAAATAAAAATTTGTTTGAACATTAGGAGATTTAGGGGCTACATAGAGGAGTTGGTAATTGCTTGTAGTACAAGAGCTTCATGCAGCATAAGGGTTATAGAGATGAGGAATCCATCAAAGATCCATGATTGGATCCTCTTTTGTTCATAAAAGATTAATTTAAGCCATAGGAGAGGGGAAGAAAAGACTAAGATCATGAAAAGTCAAGTATTCCATCCATTAGTTTTCATAAAAATAATAATTTCCAAGTCTTTATTTTCCAAGGAACAAGATATACAGTAAGCAATAGGGCTGACTTGGCTATCAGGTAGCCACTTCAAGCTGCAGATTGTAGGGATCTTGAAAGATCAGCAAATGTTAGTTATATAAATCTGTTGTTATTATATCTTTACTGCCAAGGATGGAGAGAGGCAGTTCTAAAATAACTTGGCAAGCTTTGGATACTATTACTTTTATCTTGCTCAATACTTTTAGGGCAAAGGTCTTCAAGTGTATCAAGCCTTAGATTTTACAGTCCAGGCAGTTCAATCTGTACAAACATCCTGAGTTTTGTCTGTTCAGTTCTTTAGTATGACCTTTAATTTTTATTGCCTGATGATGCAGACAAGGTACTTTGTCTGTTTTGGCTAACATAAGTTTGCTTGCCTCTTGTTCCTCATGGCTTATTATATTAATTATGAAGATATCTAGGAAGGCATGAATCCCTCCATTCAAAGAGCGGTATTATTTATTTATTTATTTATTTATTAAATTTCTATACCGCCCCTCTCCCGAAGGACTCGGGGCGGTTCCTAATTATAGTTGATTATTACCAAGATCATTTATGGAATAAAAGAAACTTAATTGGATCTTAAAGGTCTAAATTATTACAGATTAATGGCCATTTTTTTTTCAGGACAAGGTGCTCAAGAGGTCAAATCTAGGTTTCTAAATCCATTGCAACAGTTTCAACCTAAGCTGGCCATTGAAACTGCTTTGGTGACAATAAGATTGCCTGTACTGAAAGGGGGTATGTAATCTTAATGGTTTTCCCAGACTTCTCAATGATCTTCGCACCATTGATCATGGTATCCTTCTGGAGAGGTTATCTAAATCAAGTGTGAGTAGAACCGTTCCACTCATATCTCACTGGCAATATACAAAATATGGGGCTTAGAGTTTTCTGTTTGACTGCACTATGAGGTTTGGGGTTAAAAAAAAGATTCTATGTTATCTCCTATGCTATCCAATATTAAACTACTTCAAAAATTTAAAATAAAATGTCATTAACATGCTGATGATACTTAAATTTATCTCTGCTTTTCATCAGATTTAGGTGAGGCAAAAGAATTGCTGAATTGCTTGGCTACAATATTGGACTAAATAAGAGCCAACTAACTGAAGGTCAATCCAGACAGATAGAAAATCTGATGATGATACTATTTAGCTGACTAGGTTAATAGAAATCAACCTGCTCTGAACTCCTATCCTGAAAGGATCAAGTTCATTGCTTGGGAGTTCTGGATCCAACCCTGTCACTAGAGACTCAACTGTCCTTGGTGATGCAAAGTGCTTTTCACTAGCTTTGGCTGATTCACCCTGTTGACAACTTGGTTAGAGACAATCTTAGTACAATAATCCACACCTTTGTAACTTCTCATTTAGACTACTGCAGTGTGTGTTACATGTTGGATTCCCTTGAAGATGGTCCAGAATTTTCTCTTACTACAGAATGCTGAAATAAACATGGAGAATAAAAAGGATGACCTTGGCAGAAAGATGGAAGACCAATTTGAAAGCAATTAACACAGAAATAATGCTTAAACCCAGATTTTGGGAGAGGGGGTTGATATGAAGACATCCCTTGAAGTCTCATGAAGATACAAGAGATTCAGTCTTTCAAGATTATGTGATTTTATCCAGTATCAATAAAGTAATTTTAGGCACACATGGCATCTCTTTCTTCATTTGCTCCACCTTGAGTACCAAGACTTCGGAGCACTGATCAAAACTGAACATTATGAAGACATTGCATCATTTCTTTGTGATATTCATGGGCTTTTTATTTCTGTGTATAAGGGTTGTTTTTACTGTAATTATCTCTGTGTTGGGAAATATGAAATTATGCAAGCTTTAAACAAGTGAGAGAAATATTTATTATCTTGTGTACTGAAAGGCAAATTTCATTCACTACTTATTATCTCAATCACATCAGACTCCGGCCATGCATATCTGCACTGAGTCAGACCAAAACTTCTGTCTGCTTCTGGATATATCTCATTTGCATACTTATAAAGACCATTACAGTATCCTTGCTCATAAATCAAATAGACTTAACTGGGATAAATAACTGTGATACTAATGTTTTGTGTTTGAAAAAGAGGCTCTAGGATAAAGGAAGGGATGGGAGAATGAATGCCAACGCAAACATAAATAATATAATATATATAAAATGCAATTGTTCAAGAGAAAATGACCATTATATACAAATTCAACATATTAATAATTTTAGCTAGCTTTTCAACATCTACTCGGTCTTATGCAAATAGTGTATATTTGAATACTAACCTGCAATTTTGCTTAACATATGCTGTTCATCTGTTGACATTTTAACATAAATCACTTTGTTGTGAAACTGGCCGATCCCACGAAATGTCATGCTGAAGTGTTGCCTCTGCAATAGGGTTTGCACTTCAGCCTTGCTGTGCTCTAGAGCAGAAATAGCCCTTCAAATGAATGATTCACACTCATAAACAGGAAAACCACTCGTAAAAAGCAATAATAGAATTAACGTTACGATTGAAGCAGATTTTAGAAGGTCAACCTAATAAAATGTAAGAGACATTTATAATTTAGTGCAGTTGTCCTAAACTCGGAAACTAAGATCCTCAAGCACTGTATTTAACTGCATCACCTTTTATGCTCCTTTAGCTTTTTCCTAAACATATATTTATTTTGGACAGGAATGGAAAGTGAAAGATAGTTCACTTTCTCTCAAATAAGCATGCTTAGGTTGGGCAGAGATAATCTGATGCTTGAACTGAAGGCCCAAATAACTCTCTCTCTCTCCTGTTCAGAAACCGGGTAGCTGAAATAGGAGCACTACTCCTATTCTCCAGCTCACCTGATAGCAGCAGCTTAGCTCTGAGGATGTAGGACAGGTCACATGACTCATGGCTGTGTTTCTCTCAGCATCTGCTGCCTTAGATTGTTGCCCTCATAGCTTGGAACCGAGCCAGCTCCAGCTTCAAATCACAGAGTGTGACATAATACTACATCTATCATGTCAGAGGCAGGAAAAGACCATATTTGCTTAAAGCTTTTCTAAAAGCTTTACCTTTAGAAAAAGGATTGCCTGGGAATATGGTAATTTCTCTGTCTAATTTTCATTTTGGAGGGGTGATCATTTTAAATCAGTCATCTTATTTTCAGGCAAATACTGAACAATATTTGCTACAAATCTTATTCTCATAGTCAGAAGATCTGGCATTTTTCAGGATGATCTCCATCCCCAGGGTATTATAACCTTGATAGGCTACTTACCCTGACAAAGGTGTTGGCACTAATAGAACTCCAGGTGACAGTCAGTTTTGGGGGTTAAAAGGAAAGAAGTTACTGGGAGCATATAGGAAGCTTATTCATCATATGTCAGCCCTTGGAGATAGATAGTTCAGACTGGAAGCCAAAGCCATGAGTACTGACAATACCTTTGTTGTAAAGTTACACACACAGAACCTTGCAATTCTGGAAATACTTTTATTCTCCCTGCATTTATTTTTTTAGGAAGTAGATCCCTTCTGATTTGTTTTCTCTACTCCAGCCCATGGGCCGGATGCATCATAGCGAAACCACGCCCACCCCATTGCCGGCAATGGCAAAAAAAGTTGTGATACATGACGTTGCGAGTTGTGTTCTATGGGCTGAGATATTGCTTGCTTGACTTTGCCTGATTGTCGCTCTTTTTCCTATCTCCAAGGTTATTCTCACACCCCATTACATCAAGAGAAGGAACTTCGAATTTGAACCTGGAAAAGGCAATGACAAAGAGCTTCGCTACGGATAGTGACAAGAGCTGTGGTGGCACAGTGAGTAGAATGCAGCATTGCAGGCTAATTCTGCTGACTGCCAACTGCCAGTACTTCGGCAGTTTGATTCTCACCGGCTCAAAGTTGACTCAGCCTTCTATCCTTCCGAGGTTGTAAAATGAGGAACCAGATTGTTGAGGGCAATATGCTGACTCTGTAAACTGCTTAGGGAGGAGGGCTGTAAAGTCTAAGTGCTATTGCTGTTGCTCTTATATTAACATGGTGAAACATTTAGACAATTATTGGTGCCAGAGATATGCCTTCCTCTCTCTTACCCTTGTTAGAATACACTCATTTCATTGTTGGAAATGTAAAATGAAAAATATGGGGTAATGTTAAAAATACAAACAGAAAGTTTAATAAACTAACAGTTGGCAGTGGAACAGTAATAATTTACAGTTGGTAGTGAATGGCAGACAGCTTTATTTCTGTGGGGTTCCTGGTATTTTCTAAGCTTGGTTGTTCTCTTGGAGATGCTTCATTACCAAACTGGATAACATTATCAGTACTAATGCTGTTACCTAGTTTGGTAATGAAATGTCTGCAAGAAACCAATCAAGCTCAGAAAGCATCAAGGATGCTTTGTTTATTACCCCACTACAAATCCATTATCCAGTTAAATTGCATTGATTGTTGTCTGATGCACTGCATGATCTGCTGTAATAATAATAATAATAATAATGATAATAATGATAATAATAATAATAATAATAATAATAATAATAATAATAATAATAATAATAATAATAATAATAATAATAATAATAATAATAAAAGTTGGAAGAGACCTTGGAGGTCATCAAGTCCAACCCACTGCTCAGGCAGGTAACCCTATACCATTTCGGACAAATGGCTGCCCAGTCTCTTCTTAAAAACTTCCAGTGTTGGAGCATTCACCGCTTCTGGAGGCAGGTTGTTCCACTGGTTAATTGTTCTAATTGTCAGGAAATTTCTCCTTAGTTCTAGGTTGCTTCTCTCCTTGGTTAGTTTCCACCCGTTGCTTCTTGTACTGCCTTTAGGCACTTTGGAAAATAGCTTGATTCCCTCTTCTTTGTGGCAGCCCTTGAGATATTGGAACACAACTGTCATGTCCCCCCTCGTCCTTCTCTTCGTTAAACTAGACATACCCAATTCCAGCAACCGTTCCTTATATGTTTTAGCCTCCAGTCCCCTAATCATCTTTGTTGCTCTTCTCTGTACTCTTTCTAGAGTCTCAACATCTTTTTTACATTATGGTGACCAAAACTGGATGCAGTATTCCAAGTGTGGCCTTACCAAGGCATTGTAAAGTGGTATTAATATTTAATGTGATCTTGATTCTATCCCTCTGTTAATACAGCCGAGCACTGTGTTGGCTTTTTTGGCAGCTGCAGCACACTGCTGGCTCCCTCTCACAGTTACTACTATTGAGTAAGGTACCCCCTATACTATACCTGTACATTTGGTTTTTCTTGCCTAAATGTAGAACCTTACTTTTTTCACCATTGAATTTCATTGTGTTAGATAGTGCCCAGTGTTCAAGTCTGCCCATTTTGTTAGATAGTGCCCAGTGTTCAAGTCTGTATCCTAAGCCTGTCTTCTGGAGTGTTGGCTATTCCTGCCAGCTTGGTGTTGTCTGTAAATTTGATGAGTTCCCCATCTATCCCCTCGTCCAAATCATTGATGAAGATGTTGAAAAGCACTGGGCCCAGAACAGAGCCCTGGGGCACCCCACTACATACTTCCCTCCATGTAGATGTGGTTCCATTGAGGACCACATGCGGTTCCATTGAGGATCATTGGTTTTAGCTGTTCAGACAGAAGAAGAAAAGAACTGAACTTCAGTCAGTTCCTTTAAACACAATCCTTAAAAGGATTCTTAGAATATAAAAATAACAGCATGGCATATATCTGGCATTCTATTACGCCTTGTATCACTACTGCCTCACATATGGTAGGACTGCAAATTCATTTTTGGAATATACAAATTTATAAAACAAGTAATGTTTGTTTCAAATTTATTGTATTCATTCCCACTTATTTTTGGGCTTCCAAAGGATATAATTAGCCTATTGTGGACTGCTTTGCTTCACTCTCTCTGAAATTAAAAAAAAAGTAATTTTAAGCAAGAATGGGCCCATCTTCGTGCAGAATGAATCCTCTTTCTCAAGCAGCAGATTAGAAAAAGTGGTGAATCATTGTGGTCACTAATTGCTTTTCTAATGCACTGGTCAAAATAATAGATTTTGCTGGCCATTCCACTTTTCAAAACATGTAATCTGAAACACCTAGCAGACCAATATTTGGATTCAATTTTGAACCAAAAGATCCTAACACATGCTTCTTTAGGTTAGCTGAACTCAAGACTCACAATGTCTACGAAGATGTTTGTGTGCATGTTTGTTTGGATGATTGATTTTTTAATTAAGAGGTTTTCTTATAAAGTATTTTAATGTTAGATTTCTATCCATGTTGTGAGCCGCCCTGAGTTCCTGGAATAGGGCGGCATAGAAATCCAATAAATAAATAAATAAATTCTCAGGTATCCAAGTCATGGTTGTCCCAAAAGTGTTTTTTCAAAAGGCAACTGGGCTTTGTTTCTCCTTGAAGATGTTTTGCTTCTCATCCAAGCAGTTTCTTCAGTTCTGAAATGAAGAAGCTTCTTGGATGAGAAGCGAAACGTCCTGAAGGAGAAACAAAGCCTATCTGCCTTTTGGGTCAAGATTCACAAGTGAGCTTAAGGAAGTCAGTCTGTGCCATGTGAAACAAGGGTGTAAAGGCCCTTGGATGAAATCTCATTGAAGGTTTGCCTTGCTTCTTCTCATTACCACAAATGAAAGATAGGATATGACTCTAAATAGGTAACAAATGGATATAAAACATGGCTGCTCAAACTTTTGGCTTGCCTGGCCACACTGAGTGAAGAGGAATAGTCTTGGGCCACATATACATAAAAATTTATAATTTAGTTAATATATATAATTAACAATCTTTTTTATTTTTAAATATATTTTATTATCTTGTATTACTAGCAATCCAAGGCCACATGCAGCCTATGGGAGGCCACAGGTTGGACACACCTGATATAAAAGAAGAAAATTGCACTCTTCTGCTTAAAAGAATATCTCTCTTCTGCTTTATCTCTGTACAGACCATGCTGTTTTGTTAGTGGATAACTATAGCTGGAAGTCACCAAGCTAAGTAATGCTGGATATTTGTACCTTTCTTGTCTGACATCCTAGAATGGAAGCATTTATATTTAGACTATTCCCTTTTCTTGTTATAATTGGAAATTGTACATAATGTATGAAACCTCTACAATCTTTTAAAGAGATGAGCTCCTTCAGGGTGATTTCATATACTGGAAGTGTCATCTATCCAGAATGCTCATTCTTAAGCCATTATTTTCCAGAAGACCTATTATTCTAGAGGCCAACATGAAAATACTCTACTTTTTACCCAGCTAGGTCAATCTTTTTCACCATAAACTGTTAATTTAAGTTTTACCTACCACTGCAGCTTAGGTTACTGCGGCCCTTGTTTCATCTTGCTACAGGACCAATTTCTCTTTTATCTAGAACTTGCTAAAATGTGATGCAATCTTTTTATAATTTAAAAAGTAGCTGTTCTCAGTATGTATGGATGGCAGCTATCTTTAAGTTATTCTTCATCCAAGTTAATTTAAAAATAGCTGTTGAGTTTTTTAACCCAGAATATAAAAATACAATAAGATTAAAAATTAAAAAATCATTTCCAACATTCTGAAATAGTAACCTTGGCAAAAACATCTCTTAAGTTCGATTACCTTTTTATATCATCTTCCGTTTTCAGATGAGCTACAATAATAGTTAGATGCATTGTCTGAATTGGAACTAGAGCTTTCAGCAGTTTAGGTTCCTGGGTAAATATAGATTCTTGGACATCTTCAATTTTATCTAAAATCTGAAATAAAAAGGGATAAGAAGTGACTCAGACTCAACAATAGCTGTTTCTATTAAGAAATTGTTCATTTATTACACTATTTCATTATATTATAGATTTTAAAAATCTTGTGTGCCTCTTCAGAATGTTCAGTTGAATATTATTAATTGGAGACAATTAAAAAAGTATCTGCAGTTTGCTTAAAAACTAGTATTGCTATAAGATGCTTTTGAAACATTTATATGTCATCTGTATTCTGAAGGGTTGATCAGTGATTGTCTGGTTTGAATCTCAGTTTCACTGTGAGAACAAAAATAAAAGAATTTTATAAGTATTAACATGATCTTTATGCAGTTGTCAGTGGCTTGTAGACTGAAAATAGAATAGCATTTCCATAATTAACCATACATGACTACAAGAAGAAACTGGTGTAATTTTCCATGTGATAAATTGTAATAATAAATCCATTCAATTGACTAAATTTGTTATTCTTAAATACATTATTTTTCTAAAATTGTATGGCCCATTTTTATCTCTTTGAAATGTATTCCAAATGCATATTCTTGATTTATAAAAGTAGTAGAAGAAAAATGCTTCTTTTGAAAGAATCTTCCATAATAAAGTTGCATATGAGATGGGAATGAAAGATGAAAGAAATCTCAAAGGGAAAATAAGCTTTGATATAATTTATAATTCTGATTAGTATAATTCAAACAGAGCAAAATACATTTATGTTATTGGAGAAGAAAAAATGGCACTTAAATATTTTCCATACATTAAGAAAGCTAACAATCATTTAGGGACACTTGGCATTTTACTGTATCACAATACACATGAGTTATATAGATCTTTAATAAGCAATTCAAATGCAGATCAGCAAAAACAAAGATACTGATGGCCTTGACTATTGAAAAAATTATTAGAAGGTTTGCAAAGACACAACGCATAGACCTTTTCTACTGCTATTGCTTCATATTCAAAATAGGGTATCTTCTCCTATCACTTTTAAAATTTATTATTATTATGCAGTTTCTGATTCTCATTACTGAGACTGTTCCATCTGAAACAGGAAAAATTAACATTAAAAATTGTACCCCAGGGATTCCATATTCTTCAGGAAGAAATCAATAAATAACTTGCAGTCCACAAAACACCTACAGTTGAAAAGCTCCCTAACCTTTTAAATGGAGCTTGAAGGAGATATGCTGAGTAAATTATAAATTTGGGGTTTATACAAATACATATTTTTTTTGTCTAAAAAGAGAAAAGGAAGTTACTCTACTAATTCCCCCAGTTTGGTTAGAAATTCATTACAGGCCAATTTCCTTCAAATACCTGTGCAATCTATAGTAACAAGTCATCATGAAACAGCAAAATGTATGATTTATTCATTTCTTTGTTCTAGTTATATACCATCAAATCAATATCAACTCTGTTGTTTACAAAACTATCAGCAAAAATTTCTGTAATAGTTAAAAGGTCTGTGGTAAGTATAAATAAATTGAAATAACCAATAGCATATAAAAATTACAACACAGCAATAAATTTTACTTGTAGTGATCATAAAAATTAAACAAAACAACTCATGACAAATCCAAATTAAATCATACCAGCAAGGAAAGCAATATAAACAACTCTAAGTAAAATATGACAAAAACAAACTAATCGATCTTTGAAAAAAGACTATCTTCACTTCAGTAGCTTTTGAAACACTAGAAGCAGCAATACATTCTACAAAATAATCAATAATTCAATAATAACAGTACATCCCAAATAACAAAATAAAACAAAACACTTACGGTAGTTACCACTAATAGTTCTCTCAATCATTCCTTCACAGATCAAGCAGAGGCCAATAAATTTGGTGGAGACCGCCTCCTTCCTGCCTTCACAGCATACATAGATTTGAGCCCTCTAATGTCTTCCAATCTCCCAATAAGCAATCTAATATAGAACTGGGCCTCAAGCAGTAGTGGTATTCAAATATGTGAACAACCGGTTCTCTGTGTGGATGCTGCTTCCGGAAGTCCATTCGGGGGCCTGGGCAACAAAAAATTAGCTACCAGTTCTGCCAAAGTGGTGCGAACTGGCTGAATCCCACCACTGGCCTAAAGCAACCCCTTCCCTGCCTACTTAGACCAACATTCATGTATGCCTTGAGTCTAGAAGACTGAATGAAGACTTAGCCATTCTTTGAAAAAGAAAGCCTTTCAGAATTTTTATAATTAGAAATTGCATTGAAAATGGGAATTGTCAGAAAGGCTGTTTTTCTCTCTCTAGCATGCCAAGAAAGCAAGCTCCATTTCCTTTCCTTCTATGAGTGTATTGTTTTACATGAGTCCTCAAAAGACAATCCTTTCCTGATTCTTTCTATCATTTGGCCTAGAAACATAGAACTCTTGTCAACTAATCCAGTAAAAATAAATAAAAAAGAAAGGAAATTAGTACTTTATCCTTTTTTTGCTAAATTGTTAAAAGAAGCAAAGAAAGAAATGGGCAGGGCTTCATTGATCCACTTTTGTTTCCCACTCCCCTCAAAGCATCCCCAATGGTCCAGACTTTCGTGACTGATAGCCCAGCAGCTCAGTATGAAATAATCTTTGGAAACTGGAGAATGAAGACTGGCCCATTGGGATGGAAGCAGCAGATCAGACTGAACCATAACAGATGGATCAGTCTTCCTTGCTTGTGCCAGCAGAGAAGGAACTCTATTTTGGACCCAGAGCAAGAAAATTAATTGAACAGAATCCATAAGATTGGAAAGGACTTTAAAGGCCTTCTAGTACAATCTCCTGGTAATAGGTGGCCTGTCCCCAACTCGCAAGCAGAAAACATGGATCAGACCAGCAACTTCAATACAAATAGCACAAAGGACTAAGGGACTTTCTGAGATTCAGACAGTAGCACAACAAATGGATCAATCATTTTATTAGGAACAATAACAGAGAGAGAAGGAAAAAAAACTACCACAGAATTAATCCTGGATATTTCCCTGTGTAAAAGCTACATGATGCACTGATAGATGGAAATGTTTGAGAAATGAGTGAGTTGGCAATCAGATAAGTGTTTATTGGCACTTTTCATAAGAGTAATTCTAATTTAATTAATGGAGAACACTCAGATTCCGATACCTCTTCCATAATTCTGAGTTCCTCACTCCTGGCAATTGTCAAGTCTTTATTTTTTTTCTGAAACCAAGTAGATATTTTATCAAAGGTGTTACCAGACTGCTGCTAATTCAACTACAGAGCAGACTATACAATATGCAGACATAGTAATTTCTAATTCTGCAACACATTGGGCTGCTTATTTTGTTAATCTCTTCCTTATCTCACAATGTAAAGCAAGATTAATCAATCACTTATATAACATCCTTGTAGAAAAGCCAATATTCCAGCTTTATGGACAAAATACTTTAATCGTGCACTTCACCATGGACACTGGGTGCAGGCTACAACATCTATTTCTGGGTAATGATCAGTCAGAATTCACCCATGTCTATGTCTCCATTCAGAATAAAGGCCAACTGGGTGACTTCTGGTTGGCTGGGCGACCAACCATAACAATGTCTTTCCTGCTAGAAGGACTTGGACTATATGAAGAATTGATTATGAATAAAATTCACCTTTTTGTGATAGACCAAGCACTAATCAGAGAAAAAGGCTGTTTGTAAATTTATTAATGTCTATAATTAAGCCATATTTAATCACTTACCTGGTCATTTGTTATTGGTATTGCAACAAAATAGTTAGGTATATGACTCTTCTGTTTTTTATAGATTTGTTCTTTATGGCCAGGTTCCTTCTCTTCTATAAATATCTTTTGTGCTCCTTTATTTAAACTAGGTAGTTGTTGATCAAGAACATTCTTCTTTAAGAACTCTGAACTGGCTTTTTTTGAATTTTCCTCATTTTTATTCCCTAGACGAGCACTTAATGTTCCTGTTGATTCTGCATTTGGGGTCTTGTTATGCAGTTCCTTCTCAGTGACCATTTTCTTTAATTTATTTTCTTCTTGCTCTTCTTGTAAAAAGTTTTCCAGCATTATCTGCTTCGAGTTTTGGTTCCACCTAAGCTGCTGTGGTAGGGTTTCTTTTAGAATGGATTCTTTTGCCTCCTGCCGGACATCCTTAGAATCCATCCCAGGTGCCCCTTCCTCTGCTTGCTGCTGTTTCATTTCAGCAGCTATTATCTCTTCCCCATGTTGTGCCTGCTGCTTCACAGAAGATATATTCTTAGGTGTGTTGGAAAACTGCCAGTGGGTATTCTCAAGTGACATTTCTCCTCCTAGATTCTCTTCTAGCTGCATAGTGACACACTGAGACAGAATCTCCTTTTTTACATTCTGCTGTATCCTCCTTGCAGGTGCAGATGATATCTTTCCATTGTGATTCCAGTGCTGTTGTACATCAACAGTTATAGATGGTACATTTTTTTCCTTTTGTACCTCTACAGATATCTCTGGATCGTCTCTTTCACCCCACTGCTGCTGAATGCTCCCTATCAGTTGCCGAGACTTATTCCTTTTTTTCTGTTGTATCTGAACCATGCCATGTGTTGCCACCCTTCCTCTGATATCTTCTATATGGGCCTGTACTGCCATTGGGGAGACAGCCTTTACGTTGGCCCATGGTGTATTTCCTTTTAACAATTGTTGGCCTCCTTTTAGGTGGTTTGGCAGCTTCTTTGCCTCCTCATTTTCCTCACTCAATAGCAGCAATTGCTGATTCATAACCTTGGCTTATAGCCAGTGTTTCCAAATTTGTTTGTCTTATAAAGTATCTTTTTTGAAGGCTTGAGACAAATTATGTAAAGAACTACAAGAGATTAAATGGAGGATAGTTGCTAATACTAAGTGCCAACAATAAAAAGATCCATTTGATTAGATAATTGCATCACATAATGAAAAAAGGCTTGGGCAGCAGGACTATGCTTTGTCCATCTTTGTTGCTTACGTTTTTTTGGTGCTGAGACCTAAGTAGAAAAACCAAGGAAAGACAATGTTACTCAAACAATCTTTGTTCTATGATGACAACTCTGAAGGATGCATATGTCTCAAGTGCCAGCAGATTGCCCCATTTATATCAGCTATGCCATGCCCAAAGGGAGGAAGATAATTCCTCTTGATAATTTAAAAAGTCATTGTTGCAAATGGTCCCGGGCATTCTAAAAGCTGCCCGGGACCAGACAGAGCGGCGCCGGCGTTGTGCGCATGCGCAAGGCGCAAAAGCGCTCTGTTCCTATTGGCTGACACTGTCCAGGTTTCTGGTCATGTAAAAAGGCCTGCGTGCCTTTTGCTCTTGCTGGGTTGTTGTTAGTTGTGAGAGACAAGAGAGGAATAAAGAACTATTTAATTCACCATGCGTCTTCATCCTTGCAAGCGAACCAAGAACGTAACAATTTGCACTTACTTATTACTTACAGCACAAGAGAACTTATTAGAGTAATAATAACAGATATTCTTTGTACTTTCTCCCTTCTTGTCTTTTCTTGTCCATAATGCATAATTTTATAATGCAGCAAACATATAATATGGTAATATAATAATAATAAAATAGTATAATACAGTAATACATAATGCATAATGTTATAATACAATAAAATAAACAGCAGTTGAAGTACAGACTATAGGAATCCTACAAACAATGAAATAGCACTGATATAGATTATGATTAAATAAAAGCTCAAAAAAAATTTCATGAGCTAATGAGGAAAAAGAAAATTTGATTTTAAAAAGGATTTTTTTTAATAATTTGGGAAAAAGAGATACATATGATCCATCCTGGTTTTTTTTTTTTTAATATTTTTATTGGTTTTTTTTTAAATTTTAACAGAAAAAAGAGACTAATCATATCAAATCATAGTATTAAAATAAACAATCATCCATAAACATGAACTGAGGGATTTATTGATATTGTTATCGTCATTAATATCATCTGTTTAATTTTAATAAGATGAGTTTTTTTTTCAATGGATTGCTTTGATTTAGAGAATGTATATATTACATAGTTTAAAATTCTTGTTAAGATTATACAATAATTATGTTTGATGTAGTGGGGTTTTCTTTTGTTATACCCTGTAAGCATTCTGGGAAGTCGTGGGTTAGGGAGGGATTATAATTTTAGATATGATGTTTTCTCAACTGTATTTGGGGTTGGTGGAAGAATAATTAATTATTGTTACTAAAGGGTTGTCTGGGAGGCCTTTGGTGGAGTGAAGATTGATTTAAGTGGAAGTTGATAAGAAGGGGGAATAATAGGATGGAGATAGAGAATGATGAAGGTTATTTGTTTGAGATGTTTATTTTCAGTTGAGTTATTATCATTAGATGCATTGGATCCATCCTGGTTTTGATGTCAAAAGCACTTCCATGACTCTTACCATTCTTTAGTAGCAGTCAGACTATGACAATATCAACAGATAAGAACTTCAATAACTTATTAAACTTAGGACAAGGTATTGTCTAAAACATGGCAGATATATTAATTGCAGTACAGCGTTCTGGGAATTTCCATCTTGCCTAAATTACACTCTAAACTATAGTACCTCAGATAAGGATAACTGTATGAAAAAAGCCAAATAGCCCCTTCTCATCAATAAAACTTAAAATGTTTAGATGAAGGTTTTACTCTTCTGCCTCCACTCCAGTGGGAACACTTACATGGTTGCGAACTTAATGGAAGCCTCTTTGGCACATAAAATGCATAATAACCTTGTCAGAATAACATCATTTTAGAGCTGCTTTTCCCCCCGCCAAGTAAGCAAGGAAGATTAGGAGGGGGGAGGAGTTCAGAGATTTGACCATTAATGGTTTTTTAAAATTTAATGTTTCCAGAACTGAATGGAATAGTCCCATGTAAATTAGTGCAGCAGGTCACAAAGCATATTGCATATTCTTTTCAATTAAGCTTAAATCTGATGAAAGATTTCAGTGGGGCAGCACTTTTACTTTGGGCTGGTTTTTTACCTTCAAGAATTGCAAGAAGCCATCCAATTTACTCTGAGATAATTGAAGAGTAATTTAAAATTTCAAATAAGCTAGAAGGGATTCAATGACGCAGTAGGTTAATGTCAAATTGCAAGATAACTCTATTTTTAAACAAACAAACAAAAAACACTACCTCACCAATGTTGTGGAATAATGATTCTATACACCCTTAGCAGGCAAGGCCAATGAGCATAGAAAAACATTTATTCAGCAGGAATAGTTAGATCTGTTCTACAAAAGCAGAAACCATCATAATTACAATGTTAATCAACATGCATAGCATAAGATGTTCATTTTTCATTGCTTTAATGGATGGTTTTGCTTCATGTGGTTACATTTTTACTTCTTCATCATCATCATCATTTTTATTTTTATTTTTTGCATTTTTGACCACATAGACACTTTGTTCCCTGTATGGTCTTTTAAAATGCTGAGTAGTCACTTCCTCATCCTAGGCTATACTAACTTATGTAAATTACCTGGGTATCCTTGCAGGAGATAATTAAGATCTGTCACTGTACCAGAATGACAGTATGCAAATGGAAAGGTAAAGCGCAGAACAGCTAATGAAGACAAACCGATACCTAAGAGAAACTTTGCTATGTGCATGAGAAAAGTATGATCTGCAATAAAGAAAAGCCAAGCATTTTTCACATGTTCCTTATCTATCTCTTGACTTTGAAGTTCTTTTTTTAAAAAGCAAAACCTTTAGAAATTTAATAAAACTAAACTAAACTTGGGCAGAGTGACAAGTCACTTCCAAGACACTGAATACTTCAGCAGCATGTGGGCTCCCTTCCACATCTTCATGCTGTTTCTTGATAGTCAGAACCATAGTTTTTTACAGCCCTGCTAACATATTAACTATGGAACCCAAACTGGATCCTAGCACAATTTTGCAAGATAGGAAATGAACACGGCTATATGGGCTGCACCAAACTGAATATGTGGGAAGAATCAAGGACAGAAGGAAGAAAATAGTGCAGTTTCTTCCACATTTCTTGCACTTGCCTTCTTGGTGGTTATATAGATTGGTTTTATCCACAAATGTCACTACTATAGGATCCAAAGCAAAGAGACCCTCAAACTCCAGTGCCATCACTGATTCTATGAACAACACCAACTCTATAAAACCAGACACATCACTAGAAGCTCAAATCACAAGAGTACGGCTGATTTACTTTGGCCATGTCATGAGTGCAAATTCATTGGAGAAGTCAATGGTGCTAATAATGGTTAGTGGGACAAGAAGAAGGGGCCAGCAAAGAACATGCTGGCTTGAGACCATCATAACTGATAGAAAGATGAACATTCAACAGCTGAAAAAAAACACCTGTGCTTGACATGGTAGCGCAGAGAACACTTGCCTATAAAGTCACCAAGAGTCAGACGCAACTGAATGGTTAAAATATCAAACAAAAATATCACCCAGTGAAATCAAGAACATTTGCCGTTTGCTGCAAGAGAGAACAGAGACTTAGCTGGCAGCCATATTTTCTTTTCTTTCTTTTTCCAGTAGGGAATTTATGACCTTGTGGCAGACCTTCCATGAGGTCAATATTCCCAATTGTGATCCAAAGCTGTTTCAGGGACTTGCTGCCATTGCAGCCACCTAACAGTAGCTTCTGTAATGGCACTTGTGCTGGTAGCAAGCTCCCACAATTCTTACCTTACCAGACCTGTTCTAGACTACAACACTTGGTGTCACCAGATGAAGTACATTCAGACTTACAAGTTCTGTTACTATACCTGTTTTAATACAAATAGTTTTAGGACAACAAAATATCTGTTTCTTAATCTGGTCTACCTCATGGAGCTGGTATGCTATTTCTATTCTCATTATTCTGCCCACTTTCTGCTCCTCCTGCAAAACATTTTTTAGATTATCTTTTGTCAGCGTGCTTTCTCCTTTCAACAGGATTCCCTACCTTTCTTCAGAAAGCTACAGCCTCCAAAAACCTTTGTGTGAAAACATCAACCCTGCCAGCCTCATGTGCTACCAGTGGAACATAATGGAGCTAGCTGTTTTGTATAGATGGGATGGGATGGGATGGGATGGGATGGGATGGGAACGGAAAGGAACAGAACAGAACAGAACAGAACAGAGCAGAGCAGAACCGGACAGGACAGGACAGGACAGGACAGGACAGGACAGGACAGGACAGGACAGGACAGGACAGGACAGGACAGGACAGGACAAGACAAGACAGGACAGAATATGTGATTAAACACAAAAGGAACATGTCTCCGGTGCATAAGCTCTGAGTGTATATGCCAAACAACAGAGTAATTATAATCATAATAATGATAACAATAAGAGAAGATAGTAGAAAAATGAGGAAGATAACAGTATTACAGCCCTACTACACAGGTAAATATCCTTAGACATAAGACAGTGCTGTGAGAATTAGGTATTCAGCAGAGTAATGGCATGGGGAAAACTGTGTCTGGTTGTTTTGGCATGCATTGTGTCCCAAGGAGAGGAGTTGAAACCATTTATATCCAGGATGTGATGGGTCTGTAGATATTTTCTCAGTCCTTCTTCTGAGAAGTGCAATATACAGGTCGTCAATGGAAGGCAGGCTGGTTACAAATGTTTTTCTTGCATTTTTGTCCCTTATTTTTCTATCCAAAATTATAATTAAAAATATTTATTTCAGCTCTACAAAAATTTTTACAAATGTTGTGAAGCAGATAAAAGCTGAACTTTGCAACTACCTTTGCAAAGTAGCTCAAAGTAGCTCGGTCCATATGCCCATATCCTTTGAGGTAAGGATGAAAGGAGTAAGAAGCCACAGGGACTAAGTGCACAAAAGAAGATAAAAAAACTAATTAATTATAATACCAATCTCATTCACTATACCAGGGCTTTTCAACCTTTTCACCCATTGTACCACTTTTAGGATATGGCAACATCCGAGTACCACCAGTCGCCTAGCAAGGTGTCAAAAACTTGATGACCCCCCCCAAAAGAGATAAAGTACAGGTAGTCCTCGACTTACAACAGTTCGCTTAGTGACTGTTAGAAGTTACAATGGCACTGAAAAAGTGCCCCCCAAGCCACAGCCAAGCAAGACATCTGCCTGCCCACCCGGCTGCGCTCTTTCTCCTGTCCAAGGTTTTCATTGTTGTGAGCATTTCTGTTGAGGATTGGCAGCGGGGGTGGGGTGGGGGTGTTTGGTTTTTATTCCCCCATCTGCTGGGTGGTTGCAGCAGGTTTTGGTCACTTCACATGATCCTGGGACACTGTGACCGTCATAAATATGAATCAGTTGCCAAGCATCTGAATATAAATCACAAGACCCTGGAGATGCTGTAACATTCCAGCTGATCAGCCCTTCTTCTGGGCCCAGCTGGAGCCTGGCACTGATCCTGGCACTTCCACTGAGCCCTGACAGCCCCGAAGAAGCGCTAATCCTGGCGCTTCCGCTGAGCCCTGATAGCCCTGCAGCTCCAGCCATCTCTCACTCAGGCTTGTGCGGTGCTGCCACCAGTTCAGCTCATTCCCCTCCCCCACTATCACTTTTTTAGGATGGTTGCGTACCACCTGCCAGGTGCCAATGTACCACAGGTGGTACCCGTACCACTGGTTGAAAAGCCCTGCACTATACCATCCATATTTTTTGTCCTACACTCTATCCTTGCCTCTTCCAATCTCTTCAAAGATTGTCTTTTATTTTTTAAACTTTGCATCTCTTTCAAGAGCTCACAGCTCCAGCCATGACTTTCTCAGTCTCCCTTTTCAATTGTTCATTGTTATTATTTCTTTTGCAATTTGATCCTCATTATTTTTTAAGAACAACCCATCTCCACATTTTTTCACATTCAAGCTATATATAGCACAATAGTGCTCATTCATTCTTAATTCTAATTCCTTTATTTACAACACACAATGCCTAAATACTCCATTCCCACTTCATTCAATTGACTTTTATGTTTCTGCTGACATACCAACTCTTATTCCTGTAAAACATAGTGAGCAGAAACATGCTCTTATATAAAGCCATTTTCATTTCACTGAAACAACATTCATTTCTCACAACAGTTTTTATAACATGCATTTCTTCCCTTATTTCACATCTTAAAATTTCTCAATTTTCATATCTTTAATTTTTTTAAAAAATATAAAATACACAAATTCGTCTACTTGCTTTTATTTTTCTATGTTTAGATAAAATGTGTAAATGTTTATTTTCATTTTCATTTGTTCATTTTCCCTATCAGACAAATTACCTTGGTCTTTGATGCATTAATTTTTAGCTCCATTGGAGCATACAATACAGTAACATTCGCTCAAAAGTCCCCAACAAACTGTATATGTAAAATACACATACTTTCACATTCTCAGTCAATATATTTCTATCATCTTGATCAGTGTTCCTTATACCTGCAGATGTAAAAAAAAGGAACTCAGAACTCATTACTCACCCTTGCCTTACTCTCATTCAGTGTTGAACTGTTTATTAAGAATTCTATCCCCTCTACGCAACATGAGCACCAACCTGGATACCGTGGGAATGAGACCAAAGAAGAACACAGGAGATAGAACAGAAGCGGTCTTGCAAGAGTATCCTGAAACCGACAATGGCAACTAAATACTTGACATGGAACGTTAACGGACTAAATTCCCCACAGAAAAGGAGAAAGATATTTCATTATCTGTATCAAGGAAGAAACGACATAATTTGCCTACAAGAAACACACATCAGAGCAGCAGACCAGAAATATTTAATCAACAACAGACTAGGTACACATTTTGTCGCAGCGGCGCCATGAAAGAAGAACGGGATTGTTATATACGTGAAGAAACATGTAATAGCTAAGCTAATAGAGTCGGACTCCCAGGGTAGATACCTAGCAATCGAAGTGACACAGGAAGACAAGAAAATTCTAGTGATGGGCATATATGCACCAAATCAACAACAAGGAAAATTCTACAAAAAGATACACAAGAAGTTAATACAACTCAACTACAGATCATGTATTATTCTGGGAGATTGGAACGGGGTCATAGAGATTGCCCTGGACAAGAAGAAAACAAAACCTAACCCACAGAAGCACTCCAAGTTGCCTAAATCTTTCTTCGACATGAAGAAGGACCTTGTACTGACAGACGTCTGGAGGGAACGGCACGGCAAAGAGCAAGAATTCACCTTTTTCTCCGACAGGCATCAATTATTTTCCAGAATTGACTTCATCCTGGCATCTAGTGACTTGCTAGTCCGCCTAAACACTGTGTCAATCCTACCCAAAGTACTAACAGACCATAACCCGGTAGGGATGGAATTAAGACAGGATCAGAAATCGAGGAGATCCTGGAGAATTAATGAAAACCTGTTTAGACATGAGAAAGAGGTGGCTGAATGCAAAAGTGCCATGAAGGAATTCTTTAGTATAAATATGAACAATGAAACACCCATTGAAATGATTTGGTACTCTAGCAAGGCATTTATGCGCGGGATCCTCATGAACATGAACGCCAGGCACCGACGTAAACGTATGTTCTATGATGATTGCTTCTTAATATGATCTTATGTTTAATGTTGATTACTTTAATATTGAAAAAGCAGACTGAATTTTTACCCCAGGTTATTGAATTTCTACCTCAGGATCTTTAGTTAGGGATTATAAGAGATTGCACTACTACTGAGATGAATATGGTTCTGAATCTGGTCACAGCAAATGGATTGCGGGTGGGACAATACTGTAGGAAGCCAGAAACACCGCATTATGAGGTTAGGACTCTGAAAGTAATACAATTGGCAGAAATGGAGAAAAAAATTAGACGCATTTGAAGTTGAGGCTTGAAGTGAGGAGTGAAGAATGTTTACCAAGTCAGATGTTTACAAAGATTAATACTTAGTGTTGTATTACAGGTTTTACGAGGACTGCTTCTTAATATGATCTTATGTTTAATGTCGATTGTTTTAATAAAAAAAAATTAAAAAAAAGAATTCTATTTATTCTCACTCATGCTTTACGTATATCATATACTACTCTTAATCATATTTAGCAACCAAATTTCAACTCTAAAGTCTCACAAAACATTCCATGATTCAACTTTATTCATTATTTATTTATTTATTGGCTCCGTTCAATTCACCACCCAATTCAAACAATATTAACTCTGGGTGACATACAACAAAAACAAGCAATAAACAAACAAACAAAAAACCCCATGCAATATTTTTTTTAAAAAAAACTCAATATATAAAATGTAAGCTGGTTTCCAAATGTGATGATGTTATACCCGAAAAGGCTCCACTCAGCTGGAGCCATTCCTTTGCTATGTGCATGAATGAAAAGACTTATACATAAAAATCCACAGAACTTTATTCTAAAACAATATTTGCCAGTCATCTTCATATTCATTTTTGGGTCTTCAAATGACCAGACCACTTTCTCATCCATCTATTCATGTTTCCAAGCAGAACATTTTTCTTCTTCTTTCCTAGATATATAGAAATATAATTGCTACACATACTTCAATCACAATCAGAAGGGAAAAAAACCAACAGAGTAATGAAGTAAGTGTTGTAAATTCTGATAAAACAAAGATGGTGAAAAATTCATCACTTCTTCTAAATTCCACATTTATATATGCAATAATTGAGATTGTAATGCTGCATCCAAAATCAAAACTTCAAGGGCAAATCAAATATTATTTTTCCTGCAAAAGAATATAGCAGTTGTATTGCTCCTATTTATTTCACTGAAAAAACTTTGTCCCATGATTATCAACATAACCTTCACATATAAACATTCAATTTTTATCCCACCTTTCCTCCCAGGTTCTTAGGTCAGCACTTATTGTTCTTTTTGTCTCACAAAAATCTATAGCCTTAGAATGATTGGCCCAAGATTTTCTAGCAACTAGACTCAAACAATATACTAAAGTCATTAACTTATTTTGGAAACCACAGTGATTTATTCCAACAATAAACTAAGCCATAAACAAGCCTTTGTTGTCTGGAAACAATTCAGAATATCTGGCTGGAATTTTTCCTTCTATACCTGGATATATTAGAGGTTGTTCTGGTATCTTATGCATTGTACATTCTCTATGACTGAAATCATCCCGAAATACACAAAAACTAACAAAAGGTTGACAGCAACTACTAACTACTATTAACAACTACTGCTGATTTCCATGGAACTTATTCAATATAAATTCAAGCACCTAAAAATCAATTACTGTATTTCTATGATCCTGACCCAATCTCAATTATTTTTGCAAACTGTTTTTGAACTGTAGTCCTCTTGTTTTGTTTAGTGGTTTAATTACCATACAAGAATAATCCTTAAGAAGTTTTTTTTCAAGTTTTGATGAATAAAATATGTCAACAATGCTTAACATGTCTACGTTTCCTAGCAGGTAACAATAAAAATAAAAGAACTGCAATAAAGTTGGTCAGCACAGTACACAGAAAGGGATAAAGGAAGAGACAAAGAATAAAAAGTTATTTAAAGCAATGCAGACCACCAACTATGCAGAAAGCTATATCACTGTTCAATATAAGGAGTTCTTTTTCTATCTTTTTATTTTTCTCCCCTTAACAATTAGATTTATTAAAAAGAGAATAAAGCTCAATTTTGCTATCAACAACCCAGCATGGATTAAATATCCCCTGTAAGTGAGTATCTATTGATTCCTTATAAAACTGTAGCAAGAATGATGCTAATTTATAAACTCAAAATAACACACTTTCTCAAAACATGGACATGAACAGCATCCTACTGCTTTACCTGCAGGAAGATGACATAAAAGCAGGGCATCAGCCTATTTTATTGGGAGTCACATGGATCTCCATGGCAGAAATATTTACCAGAGAAATGAATGCTTCACATACCATAAAATCTGATGCTATTGAATACTAATAACAGAAGACAAACCTAGCAAATTAAGGTGGACAGATCTCCTGTGGCTCTTTTCTTATTTTGCCTATTTCGTCATAGTGTTTCAGCATCTTAGAATAGCTGCAATCAATTTAACAGAGAATGATCAGAAAAGATGCATGAATCCAGAGCTGAAGATATAATCTATGTGTGCATGGAAAAAATGTAACAGGGTTTGTTGGGCCTGGAAAATCCAGATGTCTGGTTACCTGCTAGGTCTGAGGTCCATTTCTAGGTTCTGTTCTCTTAACAACATTATTTAGCTCAAGATATAATAGTACAAACAAACTTTACATGAAGCTAGCATGTTCACACCCTAGGAAGATCAGCATCCGAAGAATCTCATATTATTCTGCCTTGGTTACTTCAGCTGCTATTTGTGGCAGTGGGCCAGACTTAATTCTGCAATTTGCAGGACCATCTAAATTTAGTAGGTTGAGTCTGAGGCACTACTTTCAAAAATATGCCTAGATGCAATGGCCTGCTGCTTCTTTAAGTAATAAAAGTAGTTTCAATTCAGAACAAGCCCAGAAATAAATTATAATCCCATTCTTCCAGAAACAAAATAACATTCTCTTAAGTGGAGCTAGACTCTACATAGACTTTTGAGGTCTATGTAGATATGGGTGTAGAAAGAGAAAAAAAAATGTTGGGGAAAAGGTCTGAATACTAATTAGCCTCAACACTAGAAGAGTTGAAATATTATAGTTAAAGTCTTAAAAGGGAATCACTCCCTGCTTTGAAAACTTAGGTCAGTCTAGGCAAGCCTTCAAATCCTGGATATTCACTGTTTAGAGAAAAATAAATTCTGTAAATGTTTTTGTTTTTATTGACACAAATTCCATTACTTTTATGTTCTAAATTAACATAAAAGTCTGTTATGTCTTATTCCAAAACATATTAGAAGAGGTAGAAAATATGGGGTCAACAAGATATTGTTAAAGTACCAATCCAAGGATTTCCAGTGAGGCGTTCCAAAGAGTTGGAAGACAAACATGAAAACAGAAACCTGCAAATTTGTGTTACAAATATGCTTATGTAATGCTATAAAACTATTTATCCATGGAAACATTAGACTAGATAAATATTTTCTCAACCACCCACCTATGACAACAGTGCTAAAATTTCACTGCTGGAACATCTATCAGCCACATGCCTATCTTTGTTGGATTTCCTTGGGAGATATTTTAGATATGGCATCCAGTAGATTGTTACATCTGAATATACCCATTAAGTTAAGATGGCTTAATAAAGTGTAAATATCCACATCACGCTACACTTTATAGAAAGGCTAACAAGCCAAGTATCCTGTACGAACTGGTAGCTAAATCAATCATTCATCTAATAAAGCAGCGTTCCCAATCTTTCCGGCTTTGCGGACTGGTGGGGGGAGGGGATGATTCCTCATGAGTAGTGGGGGCAGCTTGTGCACAGCTCCATTTGTGCAAGAAAGTGCTTACCTGCCGTTTCTGCATCTCAGTTTGAATGAGCCATGGCCCATTACTGGTGTTGGGGACCCTTGTAATAAAGGATAGTTGTCTTTTTCGCTCCGCGCGGCCAAGATGACAGACACGCAGACGGAGCAGGCCTACCAGAAGTAGCCCACCATCTTCCAGAACAAGAAGCGGGTCCTGCTGGGCGACGCCGGCAAGGAGAAGCTGCCCCACTACTACAAGAACATCGGCCTGGGCTTAAAGACCCCCAAGGAGGCCATCGAGGGCACCTACATCGACAAGAAGTGCCCCTTCACCGGCAACGTCTCCATCCGGGGCCGCATCCTCTCTGGGGTGGTCACCAAGATGAAGATGCAGCGCACCATCGTCATCCGCAGGGACTACCTGCACTACATCCGCAAGTACAACCACTTTGAGAAGCGGCACAAGAACATGTCTGTGCACCTCTCTCCCTGCTTCAGGGATGTGCAGATTGGGGATATCGTGACGGTGGGAGAGTGCCGTCCCCTCAGCAAGACTGTCCAGTTCAACATGCTCAAGGTGACGAAGGCTACTGGCACCAAAAAACAGTTCCAGAAGTTTTAAAAGCTATTTGTACTTTTCTTTGTATTAATAAACAAGCTGGTGTGATAAAAAAAATAAAATAAAAATAAAGGATAGTTGTGAGAGAAAAGTACTGGGTGAGCGTATAATAGTCATTCACTTAGATCACACTATTCTGATAGCTAGTTTTACCATAAAAGAAAATGAATGAACCACAGACTCTTATCAAGAAAATGCAAAATGTTGGGTTTTATAACATTTTAACATACTTGGTGGAAACCTATACAAGGATCTATATCTCAACAACTTTGACCCAGCTAGGTCTCATTAGTACAGTCTGCATTCTTTTTACTTGTCATGTTCCTAAAGGAAAACAATTGACATACTTTTTAGTGACTCTAAACATAATAATCTTCCCAAGCCACCTCCCCCACCCAAGTCCTGCTCTACTGCATCAATCATCATGAAGAAGAAGGGGATGATCAATTTACATTCCAAACCAAAACAAGGAGACTTAAGAGACTGTGCAAATTATTGTACAATATCCTTAATTTCACATGCTAGCAAAATAATACTTAGGATTATCCAATGCAGATTAGAGCCCTACAGGCAAAAAGATATGCCAGATGTTCAAGCTATCTTTAGAAAAGGCCAAGGAACACAAGATATTGCACAAGGGATCATTGAGAAACCAAACAGTCCCAAAAAGAAGTCAGTATGTGCTCCATCAATTATAGAAAACCCTTTGATTGTGTCCATCACCTCAAGTTGTGGAAAATGGTCAAAAATTGGAATCTCAGAACATTTCATTGTTCTTATATATACAGATCAGGAAGCCAGAGTCAGGACAGAATATGGTGAAACAGACTGGGACCAGGTTGGTAAAAGAAGGGGGCAAGGCTGCATATTTCCCCCTTATTTATTCCACGTATATGGAGAACATATATTAAGGGAAAGTGAATTTGAAGAAAACGAGAAAATTGGAGGAAGAAACATCAATATCCTGCACTATTCTAATGACACTGAGAGTTAAAAATGAGATGGAACTACAACTTATAATACTAAAAATCAAAGAGAGCAATGAAAAAAATGGAAATAAAATTAAATATAAAGAAGACTAAACTAAAGACAATAGGCGGAACAACCAGCCTTAGAATTGGCAATGAAGATATCAAAGTGGCGCCCAGCTTCTGTCTTCAATAGTAAAGAAACTAGTAGTCAAGAAATATGTCACAAGCTAGCACTTGTTAGAGCAGCCATGAAGAATTTGGAAGAGATAATCAAATGCTGTTATCTGTCTATGCCGACAAAGATCAGAATTGTGCAAGCTATGGTTATTTCCTGTGACACACTATGGAAATGAAAGTTGGATTTTTAAAAAACAGGATAGGAAAAGTATCGGAACGCCAAGAAAACAAACCAATGAATCATCAAACAACTCAACCCAGAGTTCTCACTCAAGGCAGAAATGACCAGGCTCAAATTACCCTATTTTGGACACATTATGCAAAGACCCATCTCTCTGGAGAAGACTCTAATGCTGGGGAAGGTAGAAGGAAAGAGAAGGAGAAGTCAACCAGCAGCAAGGCGGATGGACTCAGGTAGAGTGGCGATGAGTGCACCTTTCCTGTGACATAAAAGAACAGGGAACAGGAAGAGATAACCATATATAAATTATCCACATGCTCAAATAATCATATGCATTAGTCCAATTATAATTAATTTTAATATATTAAAAATGTTTTCCCTCACTGCTTATAGTAGGAAAATGTGTGAAAATCAATCATGAGGGAGTGGCATGATTCCTAGTATTTAACTATTCATTATTTAACTTTAAAAATGAAATGCATTTTTAAAAAATATTCGATAAAAAATATAGAAGAAAATGTGTCAATTTTGTTCAAAAGAATTCCTGTGTAGCTTTATCAGAATGAATATCTCTCAAGAGATACTGTATTAATGACAAAGGTTTCCACAGAACTTGAAAACCTGCATTATCATTTGAACAATTTTGATTTGTCCTAATAAAAGTATTGCCCAACTATCAATATGTAATTATTGTTTTTGATGGACTAACCATTATTGAGCTTATGCAGAAATCATCATACTTATTTTAGATCATATAACATGTCAAAGTAAAATGTAATTATTTGGGCTCTGGGATGTGAAGAGCTGGTCAGCAGTAAGAACCTGACTTACAATATAATGTACATGCATGTTTGTTCTTATGTAAGTCCTATTAAATACAATGGATATTATTCCCAGGTAAGTATGCAGCCTAAAATAAACTCATAAATGAATCCTGAGCAAACATTTGAGGTAATAATATTAATAACCTCAAAGTAATAAAGTTTATATAACAAGTGTGCATGTTCAATCTAGTTTTGTTTCATGAAACACTTCCAATTTTTATAGTACTATGTAGGTAAAACCACTGCAGGTAGGCAGAGCTGAAAGTAATAAATAAAGGCCTAAGATTGCTTTTTATAGTTTGGCAGAGCTGAAATTAGCCCTAGAAATGTTTCTCTCAAAGCATATGATCATATATAGGTAGTCCTTGACTTACAACTTAGTGACCATTCAAAGTTACAATAGCATTGAAAAACGTGACTTATGACCATTTTCACACTTAGGACTGTTTCATACTCCATGTCACGTAATTTACATTTAGATGCTTGGCGTCTGACTTGTATTTATGATGGTTGCAGCATCCCTGGATCATATGAACCCCTTTTTGGGACCTTCTAACAAGCAAAGTCAATGAGGAAACCAGATTCACTTAACAGCCATGTGACTAAATTAACTATTGCAGTGATTCATTTAACAACCATGGCGAAAAGTCGTAAATGGGACAAACTCACCTAACAAATGTTTCACTTAGCAACAGAAATTTTGGCTTCAATTGTGGTCATAACTCAAGGAATACCTGTGATATCAGACCCAATGAACTAGGAATCTTCACTATACATGAGTAGATACTGTTTGATAACCATTTTTATAACGGTTTTAGAGTTTGTGTTTGCACTTCTCTTAATTAAAGGGCTTTCCTGTGTTTGTTTATTTATTCTCCTGGGAACAACACAAATTTTAAAATAGTGTATGCTTTTGGCATACACTTTAACAGGAGTCTACAACCCCAGTCTGTGGATTGGCACCCAGGCCATGGTATGCCAGCAACCAGGCCACGTAAACAAGCGAAGCCCCATCCATGGGATGCAGGCAGCACGTAAAATCATGCTCTCTCCAGTCCATGGAAAAACTTCTCTCCACAGAACCCGTCCCTGGTGCTCAAAAGTTTGGGAGGCTGTTGCACTATAACACAGAGATGAGTAAATAATCTTCCTCCTCGTCTTCTTCCTCCTCCTCCTCTTCCTCCTCTTTTATTGCTTTGGGTGTCAAGGGTAAACTGTAATTCTCTAAATATTATTATGCTACATTTGCCAGCCACCTCAGTATGGTCAATGCCTAGTAATGCTGAGAATTGTATCTGAGCAATTCTGGAGAGCTACAAATATATCACCTCTGCTGTAAGAGGTGGTTTTTTTTTTTGTTTCTTTTACTCATTGTACTAGTGTATCAGCGTTTCAAGAAGCTGTCTAATCATCAGCGAGGAAGAACAATGTTTTATCTCAGAAGAGTTAGCTAAAATGGAAAAAAATATCTTCACTTTTTGAAAATAGTTATCCATCTGAAACCACATTGTTGCATTACAACAGCAAACGAGACAGCAGAGATTCTTCCCCCAGGTTATAAAAAAAAAAATAGTTGAGGATTACTTGGTGTATTTTCACAAAACATTTAGCCATATTTAGCATACCTATGAGTGGAGTGGGTTTATGGTCAACTGTGTTTTACAATCCCAGAACAGTACATTAATTCCATAAACTATGGTTCAAACAACTATGGAAAAATGTGTTTATGAATGTAGGGAAAGGCAGGGAAAAAGAGCAAGATCAGGAGAATCAACATGGCTGGTCCATACAACATACTGGTATTGCCTACAAAAGCGTTGGCTAATTTCATTAATTCAGTGTTTCTCAACTTTGGCAGCTTGAAGTTGCATGGACTTCATATCCCTTAATTCCCCAGTCAGCCTGAATGGATGGGGAATTCTGGGAGTTGAATTCCAGATACCTTAAAGCTGTCAAGATTGACAAACACTGCATTAATCCAAATAATGTGCTTCATTTATGGCTTAGCTTGTTATGTAAACCTTGAATTGGATTAATTCAATAAATCTGGTTATGTAATCTTAAGATTAGTATATTGGGTGAACACAGCCTGTACTGGAAGAAAACCTGAAGATGCAACAAAAATCAAATTTCAAGGATGGTCCAGACACTGAATGATTTCCTGTATGTGTTCTTAATAATATAAATAGGGGGAGAAATAGATAAACATATGAAGTTGTGAAATAAAGATGGGTGTTGTATTGCCCCAATTCAAAAGAAAGAAAACTTCTCCAAAGGCAACATAACATGTATATTGACTCTCGGAGTTGAGTGAGAACTAAACTTCAAGCTTTTTCCAACAATATTTTTAAAAAAGGAGGATGCAGCAAGGTAGCATAGAAACACTCTTATTTCTTACAATGGTAAGATCCTAATCGGGTTCACTTAAACCCTAAGGGATATCAGATTTTGATCAGCTACCAGAAGTTTAGACTAAAGAGATTGGGAATATATTATTTCTAAATAGACAAGAAAATTCACCCATATGTTAAAGTGACCAGATCTGTTTAAGAAATAAATTAATAACTGCAAAGATGAAAAAAGCAGCCCGTCACAAAACCAAATTGTATCTTGGTCACAGCTATTAAAAATAGTCTTTGTCTGTTCTTGCATCTGCTCATTTTATCTCACCTTTGAAGATTATTGAATTCATTTTCTGTTATTTCAGAAAATGCTCTCAAACATTCCTCTAGGATTTTTTGAGATTTCCTACAGCCACCAGATCTTGGTTGCAAAGATCTACACAATAGAGAAAAGCAAAGAGTTTACATTTGTAGTTTTTTAATGGTAGCTAGTTCTGAGTTTGAGAAACTGTTCCCAAAAGAATTCCCAGTCATCATGTCTCTGACAGTTTCTTATCTAATCCTCATTCACTCCCCTTTAGCCACACCTGCTGACAATTTTCCAACCAGCAAGGACCTCTAAGAGGTGGTTTACCGTCAACTAAAACCCAAGAATAAAAGTTAAAGAACTTTACTTTTACTTTACTACTTGCAATAAAAAAACTCACAGATTTACAACCTTTTACACAAATACAAGAATAATTTTACACAACAGTAGCTCTCAGGGTGTGGAGGCTTACTCAGCCTCTCCTTCCCCCCTCCCAACAGCATAACATTTTCTAATACATTATTTTTATTAAACAAATTTTTAAAAGAATAAAAACCATGCAAATTTTGAAAGAAAAAAGAAAAGGAAAAATAATAAGTGAAGGAAGTGCAAAGAAAGAAATAGAAAGGAAGGCAAAGTTATAAAGAACTACCTCCAGTCTTAACAACAGTTACAAGTATTTTTTACTTACAAGTAATCTTTTTGTCTCTGGTTCTAATTGGAAGATTTGATCTCTGTCTTTTCTCAAAAATTGCCTCTGGTTTATAATTAATCTCACCTGAAAGCTTTGTTGCTTACTTCTGAGTAAAATTTCTGTCTCATTTTAAATCTTGACCTCCTTTTCTCTCCTCTTTGGGCTTTCCCATGTTAATAGCTTCATTTTCTTTTTTCCAGACCTTCCCACCCACCCTTTGATTTATCCAGATGAAGTCTTTCTGCACCAAGCAGATTTCCTAGTCTAGCTGTTCCTGCCCTAGCAGCTACACACCTTGTCTTTTCTGCATTTTTGTTCAGCCTTCACCTCCTATATTCCCTTACCTTTGAAAAAAAACCTTTCAACTTCCAATTTCCTTACAGACTGCCCTTAGTTTATTAAGAAGTCTAATTATGTGATCTAATTATTTTCCCCTCCCCTATTTACCTTTACACCCAAAGCTTTTATTTACAAACTCTGACCATCCAGCTTTCCAGCCCAACCTTGCTACCAAACTGTATCAATTTCACTAATTTCTACTGTTATGCTATGTCGGGAGTGTCTAACTGCTGGCCTACAGGCAGGTTGTATCATATAGATGCCGCGGCCACCCCAGCTCCGGCAATGCAAAAAAAGTCACAATACGTTGCAACACGTCACATGATGCGGCAAGTTTGAAACCCATGTGCTATGCTATGCTATGCTATGCTATGCTATGCTATGCTATGCTATGCTATGCTATGCTATTGAAATAGAATAAAATTGGCATTTTGAATTGTCCATTAGCATCTGTAAAATCTTTGCTATATTTAGTAACCAGGAATAAACATTATCTTTTAAGAACTTGCAGCTGCAAGGGCAAAGCAATGATACACAATTGGCCAAGCCACATCATGCACTTGCATAAGAGCATTTTTTCATTCTGGAGTTTTAAAGGGACAATTTATTGGGTGGTATGCCCCTCCTCAAGAAGCCTTCCCTGGATCCAGCAATTCTCACTAACTATCGTCCGGTCTCAAACCTCCCCTTCGTGGGGAAGGTTATTGAGAAGGTGGTGGCACTTCAACTCCAGCGGTCTCTGGAGGAAGCCGATTATCTGAGGCCTCTGCAGTCCGGGTTCAGGCCCGGCTACAGCACCGAAACTGCTTTGGTCGCTCTGATGAATGATCTCTGGCGGGCCTGGGATGGAGGCCAGTCATCTGTCCTGGTGCTTCTTGACCTCTCAGCGGCGTTCAATACCATCGACCATGGTATCCTTCTGCGACGGCTAGGGGAATGCAAGTGGGGGGCACCGTGTTATGGTGGTTCTCCTCCTATCTCTCTGGTCAGTCGCAGTCGGTGTTAGTGGGGGGTCAGAGGTCCACCTCTAGGTCACTCCCTTGTGGGTGCCTCAGGGGTCGGTTCTCTCCCCCCTACTTTTTAACATCTACATGAAACCACTGGGAGAGATCATTCATCGGCATGGAGTGAGATACCATCAGTATGCTGACGATACTCAGCTGTACATTTCCACTCCTGCCCAAATCAGTGAAGCGGTTGAGGTGATGTGCTGGTGTCTGGAGGCTGTGAGGGTCTGGATGGGTGCTAACAGATTCAGGCTCAACCCTGACAAGACAGAGTGGCTGTGGGTGATGCCTCCCACGGACATTTCAATCTGTCCCTCCATTACCTTGGGGGGTAAAGTTATAGACCCCTCGGAGAAGGTGCGCAACTTGGGAGTCCTCCTCGATCCACGGCTGACATTGGAACATCATTTGTTGGCTGTGGCGAGGGGGCATTTGCCCAGGTTCGCCTGGTTCACCAGTTGCGCCCTTATTTGGATCGGGAGTCTCTACTCACAGTCACACATGCCCTTGTCACCTCGAGGATCGACTACTGCAATGCTCTCTACATGGGGCTACCCTTGAAGAGTGTTCGGAGACTACAATTAGTGCAAAATGCAGCTGCGCGAGCGGTTGTAGTCCTGCCCCATCGTGCCCACATTTCGTCAACATTCCGCATGCTGCATTGGCTGCCTATTGGTCTTTGAGCGCAATTCAAAAGTGTTGGTTATTACCTATAAAGCCCTTTATGGCATTGGACCAGGATACTTACGGGACCGTCTTCTGCCACATACTTCCCTTCGACCGGTCAGAGCGCACAGGGTCGGCCTCCTCCGGGTCCCGTCAGCGAAACAATGCCATCTGGCGGGTCCTAGGGGGAGGGCCTTCTCTGTTGTGGCACCCACCCTCTGGAACCAACTGCCCCCTGAAGTCCGCTTTTCCCCCACTCTCCCGGCCTTCCGGAAGAATTTGAAAACTTATCTATACCGGCAGGCCTGGGGATGATTGTGATTGTGTCTGTATGATGAATGTGTTTGGGGGGTCTTTTAAATGCTTTGTCGACTCGGTTTTATACTACTCTTTACTGTTTATACTACTCTTCTATAAAATTTCAAGCTGATAGCAGAGTAAAGAAACAATGCTTGGCAATTGGAATTGGGGAAGGCTTTAGGAACCAGGTTCTCATTTGTTCTGGGTAATTAAATAGTAAATAACCTCAATAGTTAATCCTTTTTGATTCAGAGTGAGGTAAGTCTGTTATCTTTAGTTTTCAAGTTCCTGGAAAATCATTTGTCTGCTGATGCGTAAGTCAAATTCATGAGATTCCACAGCTGCAGAACCCCAATGAAGTTTTAGTGGAAAGGAAATCACTGCATTATTCTAAAACTCAGCTGTTTGAAATGCACTGACTGCAAATCCATTGGTAAGTTACAATGTGTTAAATTACTCTAATTAAACGCTTATGTAGCATGACAGAGTTCATGATATTTCATTGCAAATTACAGATCAGGCACCAACTCTTGTAAGCAACTGGTGAATTCTTTATCCCATTTTGTGCTTTATGCAGGCATGAATGAAAATGAATGGAAAGAATTAATGTTTTTAAGTTAATTGCGTTCCAGATATTTTTTTTTCCTCTGCTGTACATTTTTGAAATATCTTTAGGTGTTTCAAACTCTGGGCGTTTTCAGACAAATCTTTTATTATACAATAGTTCTGCTCAGTCCCATAATTTTTCTTCACTTGTTTTCTTTCACTGGGTACTGCCTTTATTTTGAATTGGATGCCCTAATGTTTCAAAAAGATGTTTATTTTATTATAATGGTGGGACTAGTCATTAATTATGACATTGTTTTTATATTTTATATTTTTTATATTTTAAGCTGTTTTGAGAGAAATTTTGTTTTTTCATTTATTTTTTTAATGATACATGAACAATATTTTAGTTTCATCACAGCTGGGTTATGGTGATCTCACTGGAATGCCTTCAAAGACCATTTAGAAAACTCTATTATAGAATTTTACATTTTCCTTCAGTTCTGCATTCCATTGTAGGCCATAGGATTTTTGTAGCAAGGGAGAACTGATTATTTGCACACATGAACTGATGCATTTACACACACACACACACACACACACACAGAGAGAGAGAGAGAGAGAGAGAGAGAGAGAGAGAGAGACTTTTTTCCCCTTATGGTACCACTGCAGAATTTTTGGGGATGTTTCACACTTTTTCCCATCAGCTATTATTTTGATCATCTACTGTGTGGTGCAGCTTGTTTTTGTTTGCTGCTATTTTCACAGTTACTGGTTTAAAATTGGTGTTTTTATTTTTAAATAATCTTTATTATTTCCATTTCAGTTGAACAGTTTGATACAAATGAATAACTGTCAGAATTGCAGAAGATTCCTGAGATATATAACTGGTTGTATCTGAAAAGAATGTGCAATAGCAATAGCACTTAGCTTTATGTACCATTTTACAACACTCTCTAAGCGGTTTAAAGAGTCAGCATACTGGCCCCAGCAATCTGGGCCCTCATTTTACCAACCTCGGAAGGATGCAAGGCTGAGTCAGCCTTGAGCTGATCAAGATCAAACTTCTGGCAGTGGGCAGAGTCAACCTGCAATACTGCGCCACCATACCTTTTGTACATGCTATGTACAATTTCTTTTCATCATAAGGGAGTTCACAAACCATGTCTGAATGGTTACTATATGCACTTTTGGATTCCAGATTGCATATCTCCATAACAAATCAAGAACTTGAATAGTTTGGTACAATCCAACATGGATTTTAATACCACATCTATGTATAAAAGGCGTTAAGATACTAAATTTAATTTAATTTAGAATTTGAGAATTAGTAGAAAGCCACTTCTGGTTTTCTAGTTCTCTTAAATGTATGTACCACTTGACTTCTAGACCATAAGCTCCCGTTCTATTCACTACAAAACAGTTCCTATAAAAGAAATCATGCCAGGCAAGCTTAACAATATTTATTTGTTTTCAGAGTCATATTGCAAGTTGAGATAGACAGACAGACAGACAGACATATTTATATAACTCTGGACTTATATAAAATAAGATAATATTTACCTTTATTCTAAGATCAATATATAGACATATAGGAATTCTGGTGATAAAGGCCAATATTGTCATTATGTAAATATACCTGAAATTGCAAAGGTAATAGATCTCTTTTGCACAGCATTCATCCATTTCAATAAACATTTTGCTTTAGAATAGAGCCTGACAACTTCAGCTCTTATGAACCTTGGTAAAATATTTGCCCAAAGCATCTAGCATATCTTGGTGACCTTGAAAACAAGCAAGGTCAGACTGTTTAGTCTTTGGATAGGAGAATATCAGGAAATTCCAGGATTATAGACTGAATTTTTAAAAACAAAAGCAGAAAAAGGCAATAGATAATCATTTCCATATACTGTAGTTGCTAAGAAAAGAACTGTTTGAAGCAGTATATGAGTTACATAAATAGCATAAAGAAATAAGAGCATGCTTGGACATGTACTTATCAAATGTTCAGTTCAACTGGAAGAATGTACTTTTACCCTACTTAAGACTTTTTTTTTTAATGGATGCTTTGGGTATATACTCAAAACAATTTTTAATTCTCTTAAAGCCATCAAAGGATAAACTGTATATATAGTTTTGAATTATACAAAAACACTTTTCAGCTTTGGGAAAAAAACATATGCTCAGTTCAGATTCATTACACCAGAAATAGCTTACAATTACCCCTTTAAACTCAGTGGCAATTTGCCCCAATTCATTCCCTAATCTAAAGTATGTTTCAGGGGAAAAACCTTCTAGGGCTCCATTCTTGCTTGCAAATTTTCCTTCAAAAAAATCCCTGTCCACTGCAGAGGGGGTATTCCTTTTCTTCAAACTGAAAACCAGAAATTCCATTACAAAGAACCATGTGCAGAGAGGCTTAACTCCAAATGCTGTCTCCATTATATGCTCCTGCAGATCTTGTCTCCAAGGCTTTACAGAGAAATACAACAATCTGCTCATTTATACAAGGCAGGATGAAAGAAGAAATGGCATTTCTGTAACAAAACTCACCTTGAAAGTCATTCAGCTGTTCCTTAAGATGTCTCAACACTTTCTAAGCAGTATGGGGTTTTTTTTTTTCTGACCTTGGCATCCCAGATGTTTTACAAAGTACCGGTATTTTTATTGTTTCCTGTTGACCATAGTAAACATTTTCTGTGATTGCTTATGCAAAATAGTGTTTCCAATAATGTTTTGCAAGGCTAATTTTTGCCCTGACTATAGTCCCTGGCCAATGTGTTAGGACACGGGTATCAAACTTGATCACGTTATATGATATATTGTGATATATCGTGATTTGTTTTGCCTTTGTGGAGCCAGGGTGAGTGTGGCCTACATGTGATGCATACAGCTTGCAGGCTGCCAGTTTGACACCCCTGTCTTAGGTGGCTAACTTCTTAGGTGATCGAGAACTCTGACTTTTCACATATCTGAAAACTGTGATTAGGGTAACAAGTACTGATCAATTACAATGGTCATTCAGAATAGAGATTAGATACAATATGTATCCTTCTCCTTTCCTTCCCTCCTTCCCAAAGCTTTTCATATTGTGAGAAGCCATTTTCAGTTATCAAAACATGCCTTTGAACTTTGCTGTTTAGTTAGAAACAGTGTTTAATCATTAAATCACAAAAGAAAACAAGAAAAACCATCTAATGTATTATTGCATTTTATAAACCGAACACTACCACCATCAATCCCCTAATTGGGATACTTCTCTTTTTGTGTGTTTTAGAGCTTTCCAGTCTGGAAGACTCTTGTTTTATTTACATGTCTGACTTTTCTTTGCCATCCAATCCAGTAAATATAACTATCATATATTGAGAGTTTAATAGATATGAAAATTGGCAAGAAAATTTGAAACAGTATGTATAGTAGTCTTCAATTTATAGCGATAACTGAGTTTGTAACTATAGTTGTAAGTTGTTGAAGTTGTAAGTTGAGGCATCATGTGATACAATTCAAAATTATAACCATTTTAAATAATGGTCAGTAAGTGAAAGCTGCAATTATTAAGTGATTTCCTTTTCCCCAATGGATGGTTTTTGCCAGAAACAGGAAGTAAACACAGGAAACCAGCAAATCAAAATCACAAATCAAAGTCATGTGACTGTAGGATGCCACAAACAGCCATAAAGGTGAATTGGTTGTATAAACAGCATAGAATCAAACTCACGTGAAGTAAATAATATTATTTTATAAAACCTTAGTAATCCAATTTTGGTAACCACACTACAAAAAAGATGTTGAGACTTTAGAAAAAGTGCAGAGAAAAGTAACAAAGGAAATTAAAGGCCTGGAGACTAAAACATATGAAGAACAGTTGCAGGATTTTGATTTGGCTAGTTTAGAAGGACTAGGCGTGACATGATAGCAGTATTCCAGTATTTGAGGGGCTGCCACAAAGAAGAAGGGGTCAACTTATTTTTCAAAGCACCAGAAGGCAAGACAAGAAATGATGGATGGAAACAAATCAAGGAGAGAAGCAACCTGGAATTAAGGAGAAACTTCCTAGCAGTGAGAACAATTAACCAGTGGAACAGCTTGCCTTCAGAAATTGTAGGTGCATCATCACTGGAGGTTTTTAAGAAGAGACTGGACAGCCATGTGTCTGAAATGTTATAGGGTCTCCTGGTTGAGGAGGGGGTTGGACTAGATGACCTCCAAGGTCCTTTCCAGCTCTATTCTAATTGTGAGAAGTGCATAAAATGCAATCGTGTGACCATGGTATATGTGTGTGGCCCTTCTAATTCCAAAACCAGATCATAATTAGTTTTAGAGAGATCTGTCCTAACTTTGAATGTTCGTTAAGCATCTGGTCGTAAGTCAAAAACTATTGAAGGAACAGGTAACATAGAGGCATAGACCAATTGAGAATGAATGCGGTGCCCATGTATGAACTCTAACCTCCTCTCTTCAAGAGGAGCCAAGAGTTAGCCATGAGAGTATCCCAAGCATTTCTGATTAGGCTTATAACTCATACTCCATGTCCTGCCCTGTTCCCTCCATTTTGCAAATGTAGGTATGCAATTTGATTGGATCCAAAGCTGTCTATTATAACAGCATTTTATTTATTTGCCTTAAATTTTATTTGATAAACTTTGTTGTATAAGACAAACATATATTATTTTTAATTATCTCAATTTGTCTAAGCAATTAGTTTGTTAATTACTTTGTTAATTTATTTTTTTATTTGCATAAAGATGGCAACACACATTCCTCTGATCTGCCTAAAGAAATATAAAGGCAAAGTGGGCAACATACAAATTTAATAAATAAAATAAAATTAATTAATACTGTTTTTGACAAAAATGAATGAAAAGAGAAAACAAAATCCAAACATAGTACAATAGTGCATTTTGATAAACTACATTCAAAGGAGCTTACTCACCCTAGATGGTAGAAGACTGCATCCCAATTTTTGAGATGTATTCTTAGAATATAACCATCAATTACTTCCATAACCACACATGTTCAATCTAATCTATAAAGAGATAGAATTGAAATTGGCAGTATGTATTACAAATAGTAATGTAACTTCATTGGAATTTATACAGTATGTCTGACATAAGACAGTGAATACCTTAGACCAAGCTAAATAAAAAAAATGCTAGGGAATTCTAGGAAGATTGGCACTCAGACAAATCAGCCATCCACAAACACATAGAGATAAACAGCATTTACAGATCATTGAAAAGAGACAATAAAAAACTAAAAAAGGGGGGAAAAACAGAATACCACCTCCTTCCTAGTAATCTATACCTAGATAAGTAGGATTAACACCCGATAAACAATCAAGCAATAAACAAGAAAACCAAGCCCATTAACACTTAAATGCAAGTTTCTACATAAACAGAGAGCAAATCTCACTCCCTTCTAGTACAGAAGTTGTTACCTAATCTGGTAAGGAAACATTTGCGAACAAACAACCAAGGTCTAATAATATCAAGAGCTTCATATATCTGACATACATACATCATGCATGTTGTCTTCAAATTACAATGGCATTTGAGACTGGAATTTCCATTGCTATGTGATGAGCCATAAAGTGTGACATCACATGACTTATCACTTAGTGATGGCAACCTTGTGGTCTCCATTGCCATCATTAAGCAAGTATCTCCTTGCAACTTCCTGCTGGCTTAAGACAACCAAAGTCAGTGGGGACTGGAAATAGGTAAGTAGTGCTGCTGGATGGGACATATTGCATGAATGTGCAGTAGTGGCAGGAGAGTGGCGGGACTTGGGTGGCTGGTTCAGGAGAAGGTGTGGGAGGGGTGCAAAGGGCCAGGGACATGCGGCACAAGTATGAAGTCAAGGCACATGGGTAGCAGACACTTACCTGAAGAACTTGTGATCTTCCCTGCCAGCATCCCTATTGATTCTTCTTGTGGGAAACTGGAAAGGCAGGATAGAGTAGTCATGTGTCCAGGTCACAATCATGACCATGGAAGTGCTGGGTCATAGGTCTTGAAAAGTCAGGGACTGGTCATAATTACTACTCATTCAGAGCTATTGTAACTTTGAAGGTCGCTGAACAAGGTGTCATTAACAAAGGATTACGTGAATGTGTGTGGGGGCGGTATACATACATAAATAAATACATATCTCAGAAGCAAGGTACACTGTAAAATTTCCCCATATCTTGTGGAAGATTAACCGAAACACTAATATAAATATTTCCAAGCATTTCATAATGTATTTGCAAGTGGGGGACAATTTCTGTTTCTGTTACAGCCAAGAAAGTAATCATTCTAACTTCAGTTCTCAAGAATGTAAATTCCATATTCAAATTGCCGTGCACTGTTCATATAAATGGCTATACAAAAGTAACAAGGAGAGAACAAAATTATATCTGTCTGCCTCTACAATCCTTTTAATTATTTTTTCTTAGGGAAGGCCTAAATTTTGCTGTGTTATATTATTATAATATAGCTATAGTTCTTGAATTAGTTTTCACCTAGAGTGAAAAGTTATGATAATGATGTAGGTTTATTTTGGAATTGCTATTGTGCAGATCTGTAGCTATTTGAATTGTGATTAGCTTTGTAACACAATATAAACAATATGTATACAATATATACAAAATGTCAACTACCATACCACACTAAAACCATATTAGAACCAGCATACCATATTAGAAGAATACTACATTCCAAGCATGGGACAATTAAAAGCACATTTGTACCAAATACAGTGGGGCAAAAAAGTATTGAGTCAGCCACCAATTGTGCAAGTTCTCCTACTTAAAAAGATGAGAGAGGCCTGTAATTGTCATCATAGGTAGACCTCACCTATGAGAGACAAAATGAGAAAACAAATCCAGACAATCACATTGTCTGATTTGGAAAGAATTTATTTGCAAATTATGGTGGAAAATAAATATGTGGTCACCTACAAACAAGCAAGATTTCTGGCTCTCACAGACCTGTAACTTCTTCTTTAAGAGTCTCCTCTGTCCTCCACTCATTACCTGTATTAATGGCACCTGTTTGAACTTGTTATCAGTATAAAAGACACCTGTCCACAACCTCAGTCACACTCCAAACTCCACTAAGGTTAAGACCAAAGAGCTGTCAAAGGACACCAGAAACAAAATTGTAGACCTGCACCAGGCTGGGAAGACTGAATCTGCAATAGGCAAGTAGCTTGGTGTGAAGAAATCAACTATGGGAGCAATAATTAGAAAATGGAAGACATACAAGACCACTGATAATCTCCCTCGATCTGGGGCTCCACGCAAGATCTCACCCCGTGGGGTCAACATGATCACAAGAATGGTGAGCAAAAATCCCAGAACCACACAGGGGGACCTAGTGAATGACTTGCAGAGAGCTGGGACCAACGTAATAAAGGCAACCATCAGTAACACATCACGCCGCCAGGGACTCAGACCCTGCAGTGCCAGACGTGTCCCCCTGCTTAAGCCAGTACATGTCCGGGCCCATCTGAAGTTTGCTAGAGAGCATTTGGATGATCCAGAAGAGGATTGGGAGAATGTCATATGGTCAGATGAAACCAAAGTAGAACTGTTTGGTAGAAACACAACTCGTCGTGTTTGGAGGAGAGAGAATGCTGAGTTGCAGCCAAAGAACACCATACCTACTATGAAGCATGGGGGTGGCAACATCATACTTTGGGGCTGTTTCTCTGCAAAGGGACCAGGACAACTGATCCGTGTACAGGAAAGAATGAATGGGGCCATGTATTGTGAGATTTTGAGTGCAAATCTCTTCCATCAGCAAGGGCATTGAAGATGAAACGTGGCTGGGTCTTTTAGCGTGACAATGATCCCAAACACACCACCCGGGCAACGAAGGAGTGGCTTCGTAAGAAGCATTTCAAGGAGTGGCCTAGCCAGTCTCCAGATCTCAACCCCATAGAAAACCTTTGGATGGATTTGAAAGTCCAAAACATCACTGCTCTAGAGGAGATGTGCATGGAGGAATGGGCCAACATACCAGCAACAGTGCGTGCCAACCTTGTGAAGACTTACAGAAAATGTTTGACCTCTGTCATTCCAACAAAGGATATATAACAAAGTATTGAGATGAACTTTTGATATTGACCACATACTTATTTTCCACCATAATTTGCAAATAAATTCTTTCGAAATCAGACAATGTGATTGTCTGGATTTGTTTTCTCATTTTGTCTCCCATAGTTGAGGTCTATCTATGATAGGCCTCTCTCATCTTTTTAAGTGGGAGAACTTGCACATTGGTGGCTGACTCAATACTTTTTTGCCCCACTATAGTTACAAGAAAAAAACTGTGATAACATAAAATATTCTTCCACAACTGAATACAATAGCTAAAAGACTCTCTACTTTTTATTGAAGTAAATGGGCTAATATTGCATTAGAAAAAATATTGAATTAGTCACCCATAGTATCTTTTTCCAATGGAATTTATAGCATTTCTTCCTACATTTTGTTCTCAAAACAATTTTTTTGTTAAATGTTTCTGAAGAATAGTGAGAAACTCCATTTGACTGAAGGAATTGTTGCATGCTACCAATTAAGGAAAATATTTGTAGTCATGTCCAGGAAGGGTAGTGAGATGTTATTTTCTTCTTCTCTGATAAACTGGATTCCTTTGAAAATGTTGTTGATGGTTCTGTGGGTGCTGTCTAATTGATCCTTTTTTATTATGGTGAAGGTGTCATTTATATATTGGATCCATATTTTGGGTTATATTTATGGAAGTGCTATGGCTTCTAAACATTGCGTAATGACCTCCACTATAAGTCCTAAAGTGGTGATCCCATAGGTGTACCCTTTAATTTGTTGGTAAGTTTGCCCATCAAATTGAAGTATGTGATTAGGCAGAGGTTTATACAATCCATAATGCTGGGTGTTTCAACTTTCATGTATTTGGTAAAGTCAGGTGTGCTATGGAGCAATGTGGTCATAGATTCTTTGGCTAATTCCAGATTTATGGAGATGAACAGGGCTGTGTCATCAAACAAGACCCTGATTTCGTCCTCATCTATAGTCACATCTCTGATTGTTTGAATGCACTGTTGTGGAGAGTTGATGGAGTAATTGCTTCCTCTTGTGAGCCGCCCAAGCTTTTTAGTTAATTCCTTTTGCAATGCTTTATTTAGGGGTCCCTGATAATGATTCAGTTGGATGAAGAGGTATGTCAGGCTTGTGTATTTTGAGGCATCTGTAGAAGCATGAGATGATGGATCCACTGCTTCTCATTCACCACTGTCCCTCTTTGGTAATTTGGCCTTTTCTTAGAGAGGTCACTGAGAGTTCTCTTGATCCAGTTGTCTAGTTTTTGTATCTGTTAGTGTTCACTGGATGGGTGAAGTTTCTTTGTCTTCGTCTACTAGTATTTATTTTGCTTTTTGTAAATATTGTACTCTATCCATAAAAGCGTAGTTTGGCCTTTATCTGAGGGTGGGATGATGATGGTTGCATGCTGTTTAGCACTGAAAGAAGTATCTATTTAATGATAGTTGGGAGCTTATGCTGGAAGTGGTTTTCCTTTCTCAATATTGACTATGGTTTCCATTGCAGAATTTACAAAAATGTCTGTAGTAAGAGAAGAAACATTGATTTTAATCAAATTGAAAATAGTTATAAATAAGCATTTCCATATCAAGTATCAGCACATTTTCAAAAAGCAGTATCAGTCATCAGAAATAACAATACAACATGGGATAGAAAACTATCAAACTGTGTTCATCTTGCCTGTGAAAATCCATGACCAATTACAAACTCAAATGAATTCTGAAAACACAAGCCCACCATCTCAGGTGGTTGGTTTTATCCTGATTTATACAATTAGTTAAAATCAGGGACTAGAAATTCATGATCTGCAACTGATATTTCCAAGAGGTAATGCACAGACATGATTACTTTTGAAATTCTCCTTATAAATGTTAGTCATCTGTCACTTTAGGACATTAAAGAAAGCAAGGAGTATGGATGGAGAAAATTGTGATCAATACATTTATTCAAGTATATTATGATTCAATAATCACAACTTCTGTATTTACATTGGAAGACAGGGAGCAAACATAAGGGTGAAATTTGTATCATGATGTCATCATATATGACATCATGATACACATGTCATCATTTTGATACAGTCTCAGTTTGTATGTTATAATTCTTAATACATCTGGAACATATAAACAGAGAACATTAGTACAGTTGTACTGATGGCATTTTTTACAATATTCTTAATAATAGCAACAGATGCAATCTAATTGATTTTTAAGATTCTGCTTTAAGGTTTTACTCAGCCAACATAATAAGGCAGGTCCTAACTTGTAAACAGTTTATATACTACCAGCAAAGTAAAACCACCATCTGTTTAGCTATTCAGGAATAAAAGATAAGAACAAGGTGGTTATTTATAGATCAAGGGCTTGGGTTCTGTGGAGGAGCGTAACAGCATGATTTTTTGTACATAATTATGTATCTATTCTCACACAGGTTTTTACTCTTACTCATTTTAAGCAGTAATTGAAACCTATCTGGTTTATTTAATCAAGTACTTTTAAGTCTGGGAAATAAACTACTCATTATCTATGCTTTTTGGTCAGTATATTTCATCTTCATATTCCAATAGCCATGAAGCCAGAAACATAATTTGCTTTCACAAGACCATCCAGATCTTTTTTGTTTTGAGCAGGGAAATTAAACTTTGGTTATTTCTCAGAATTTGACAAGGGAGGAACGAAGAAATGAGAAAAGGGAGTTACAAAAAGTCCAGGCCTAATTATAGTTTGAAGGAGAAGCAAGATCAATACCCCATTGCTGTTGCTGGTAATTTTTTGTTCACAATAGCATTATATTAGCTCTTAAATCAGATCTGGTCAATGGACAAAGAATAGCCCAAAGAATGTTTCACCTTTCCCAGATTGATTCAAGGTAATGAAATGCCAAGCTGAACCTTCCAGCTTCTCTTAATAATCTATTTCTATTCAGATCTTCCTCCTCCTCCTCTTTCTCCTCCTGCTGCTGTTGCTGCTGCTGCTGATACTACTTGCTGTTTTCTTTCTATTACATAGTCAGCACCACCTTAATTGCTTCTGATGAAGTGGGTGCTGAAATGAAAGCTATAACAGTGATGCCAGGCAAGCAGCTTCTTGGCAACTCTTACAAATTAATGTCTAGAACAAATGTTCCACCTCTCAAATAGACAGAGTTTCTTGCATTGCTTCTTGCAACATTTCAGGGATGCCATCTCAGCAAATATGAGCAAGCTAGATGATCAGAATACAGAGGTCCTTTTGGAGGATTGTTGTAAAAGGAAAAAATATAAGTGAAAGCGCTGAGGAAAAAATAAGGGCATCGTTCATAATAAAATAATTTAATACAACTAGTAGCGATAATAAGTCCCAACATATCTCAAAGGAATAGTTTGTGTGTACTGTATTCCCTTAGAAGTAAAATGCACTGGATTTAATGGACCTTTCTTGTAAAACAGTATCTATGGATTATGTTGCTAATATATGTGGTACTGGTTGATTGTTCATTGATTAGGTCTAAGAAATCTGACATTAATAATCATATAGGGACCTTCAGTTAAAACAAAGTTAGGCCATACTAGTACATGTTAACTTAGAAATTAACTTGTTCAATGGGATTAATTTCCACACTCTGCAACAATGCAGTTGGTAGTCGATTCTTTTAATAGAGATCTTATCAGTATGTTTGCTGTTTTGGATATATGACCAAAGTGATTATGATTAGGAAACCCCTGTTTCTTAAAAAAATATCACAGCTTAGGTGGATCGTTCATGTACAATCTTCAGGCACAGCACACCAGGTGGATGTGAGTCCCTCGGAACCTGAAACTAAAGATTTTCCACATTGATTCTGGAGTGGGTCACACTCCCCCACTGAAAACTCTAATGCAATTTGGGGTCCTCCTGGATTCACAGCAACCAGTAAATGATAGCTATAGCTAAGAGGGTCTCTGCATACCACCATCATCTGTAGTAATTGCATGACTGGAATGAGGAAGCTCTGTTTGCAGTTACTCCTGCCTTAATTAGCTCCCAGTTGGAATATTGCAACATGGTTTGCACCGGCTGCCCTTGAAGATCATCTGGAAGCTGCAGTTTGTGTAGAAGCAGCTGTCCAGATAGTTATGGGTATATAGCAATAGCACTTAGACTTATATACCGCTTCACAGTGCTTTTACAGCCCTCCTCTCTAAGCAGTTTACAGAGTCAGACTATTGCCCCCAACAATACGGGTTCTCATTTTATCGACCTCAGAAGGATGAGTCAACCTTGAGCCAGTGAGAATCGAATTGCCGAACTGCTGGCAGTTGGGAGTCAGCAGAAGTAGCCTACAGTACTGCATTCTAACCACTGTACCACCACAGCTCTATCACAATAGAACCATGTCACACATTACTTCATGAGTTGCACTGGCTCTCAAAAAGTTTCTGAATGCAAATCAAGGTGCTAGTCATTGCCTGAAAAAAACAATATGGCACAGGACTGTGTTACTTTCTCTCTTCTCACATGCTCACAAGATAGTCCTGTTGTTGAGCCAGTATTATTTGTTGAGACTTAGGAAATGTGGCTTTTCTGCTGTAGTGTCTTCCCTTTGGAACAATCTTTCTCCCAAGATTTGGATGGCCTCTGATCCTTTTAGCTTTTAGCAAAGCCTTAAAAACTTGGCTTCTCCTTCTAACACAGGACTTGGATGATAGATGAGCCCAAGGCGTATAGAATTGGCAAGCTCTGGCTATATATTGTCTTTATGTTGTTTGATGGATTTTCTGTTGCTGTTGTATTTTTTTTTATTTGCAATATTGTATAGGCAGCAGGATAGGTTATTTGATGTATGCTGTCCAAAGTCACAATTACATAAGTTGGATTGCTACATAAATCTTATAAATAAATAGATAAATTTCAATTCAGCCGATGCTGTGGAGATAATAATAACGCTGGGCATTTTATTACTAATTTCCTAAGTGCTCAAACTATATCACATATATTATCCAGTAATCCTTATAATAATTGGCAGATTACATTCATTTTATGGATGATGGACTGAACTAAGAGATAGTGGTTAGCCTACAACCATATAATAAATTCAGTGGGACTTTCCTGGTTCATTTTCTTAATTGTTATATTACATTAAATAGTATAATAATAAGCTTTATCCATTGAGAATATTTTGGTAGATGGGATAAACCCTGTAGAAATTTCATTTTCACAATATCAAGGGCACAGTTTCATGATGGATTCTTCTCCTTCTTCTCCTTCTCTTCCTCCTCCTCCATCTCCCTCCTCCTCTTTATTGCATTTCTGATCAGTAAAAAAGTTTACAATATATGACTTAAAAAACTGTATTACTAATAAAGACATTGGAATTATTTTTATAACACTACGAAATAATCCCAATAATCACCTTGAAATTATTGTCCACACATGAATTTACCTACAAGTAGTTTGCAAGTGATGTTACCACATTACTTTGCAGATCAGATTAGAGTTTCCTGATATTTTTTCCCCAACACTGATGTTTGGTGCAGAGAATTTCAAACAATTTCATATGGAAGTCATATAAATAATATTTCCAAATTTTCTAAGTACAGGAAACTAATTCTAGTGCAGGAAACTAACTGCCAACAGCAGATGTAAAAGGACAATCCACTAGCCCTGACTCCCACAACTCTGCTCCTGACATCACTGTTGCCAAGGAACCTCATGGCTAAACCAGCATTCTCCCCAGGATGACTAATGGGGTGCGTGTGTTCAAAAAAGAGCACTATAGCTAGAACTCCATGATGTCCTCCTCCCCCAGCTTCACTGGATTTGAGAAAAACTATGTAAACTGGCCGTTGTACAAAAAAAGAGTAGCAAAGCTGCCATTCAAAATAACCAAATACAGTAGGAGACTTCTGGGGGAGTAATGGTGGACTGAAGACAGCTCCATGAGAGGATGCTTGGTGACCTTTGGCCAGTTGCGCTCTCTCAATCCTAGGAAGAAGGCAACGGAAAACCACTTTCAAAATCTTGCCAGAAAAGTGCAGGGAATATTCAAGGCAGTCTCCAGGAATCAATATTAACTTGAAGCCAGATATATTTGTCTATCTGTCTGTCTATCGATGTACTGTATGTTTCCATCTACTTCCCTTAGAGAAGGGGTCCCCAACCCCCCAGTCCATTGACCGTACCAGGCTGCAGCATGCCAGCAATCAGGCCACATGAACAATCAAAGCCCCATCCATGGGATGCAGCGGTATACAAAACCACACACTCTCCAGTCTGCAGAAAAACCTTTCTTCACGGAACCAGTCCCTGGTGCCCAAAAAGTTGGGGACCTCTGCCTTAGAGCAACAGCTGAACTGTAGGTTAATTGGTGGTTCATCTGCAGAAGATTTATGGTACAATGGGTGGAAGGGTCTCAGTCTACACAATTCATTATAGGAAATATGTCCTCCCTATGAGCCACCTGGCCTTCCTATGAGCCTCTGTAATATTTATTTTTAAAAACTGCAGATGCTTTGTGTAATGTATTGAGGTGAATTACTTGGAATTGTTGAAAAAAAGGTCATAAGACTCTGTCAGTTAAGAGCCAGACTTGCTGTCTACATGCTAATTATCTTGTGTTAAAGCAGGAACTAATACTTGAATCCTATTGGCTGCCACCTAGTGGCTGAGTGTATAAATAAGGGTGGAGTTGCAGTTATTCAGGCTTCTGTTTAAACCTTTAATAAAGAGTTGCTTGTTCACCTGCTGCCTTGTCGATGCCTCACAGAACACCAAACATAACACTTTGCACTTGACCTGGGGCATGCATACAAAGAAGGGGTCCCACCAATGAGCTACAATGAAGACTAATGTATAATAATTATTAGAATTGAAAATAAATATAAATATTTCTCTGCTGAACTTGCAATAAACAGCTAACATGGTTCTTGTTCATTCTGTTGCCTATGGCATTCTCAACTGATACCAGAAGATCTTCCTGTCTGTCCCAGGAAGTTGCCAAATTATTCCTTTGGAATACCACTGAGAGCTTTCAAATAATCTGTCTCACTGAAAATGGATTCCATTCCATTCATAAAGTACAGTAGCGGGTACTAATTAGTCTAAGTCTTAATATTCAAGTCAAGAAATACTACACTGGATAAATATTTTTATTCTTTGCACAATAATTTTGTTCAATGGAGTTTTACTGAAATCTTCCAGAAGCTGCCATTCAACTAATATCTCCTTTACTTAAACAAAAAAAATGGAGGTAGGTTTTTTATAACCTGAGTTTATCTTTTAACATGTTAACATAGAGCCTGAAAACTGAAATTGCTTTAAAACACCTCATTGTCTGAAGGAAAGAAAATTAATTGCTCTTTTAATAGATTCGTTCATTCAATTATTTGGAAAAGAAGGGGTAATTTATTTTCCAGCTCAAATATTTGATAACTGAGAGAGATGCTAATAAAAACTTGATTTATATTTCAGGTTCTATTTTTCATAAATTTACCATAGCTTCTAAATATTATTGATAAAATTTGATTCTGAATTTAAAATGTAAGCCTTAGAGTATGCTGGAGTAGCAAGATCAAGAATTTGCATCATGAATCTGAATATAAGTATGCAGAATGAATAAAAGTTATATGCCCTAAATGGGAAACAGGGTTAAATATAGCCTAGTGGAGCAATAGTTAGGATGCAATATTGCAGGCTAACTTTGTCCCCAGTCTGGAATTTGATCCTGATGGGGCTTAAGGTCGATTGTTGAGGGCAATATGCAGACACTGTAGAGCATTATGGAATGATATATAACTCTATTGCTTTTTCCCCTTTTTTCTTTTTTTTTTTGTTTGTTTCTGGAGTACTTTTCCATGAACTTCCAACAGTTGTAAATGTTCTTAACAACACATTTGAAAAAGTTAGTATACTTGTGATAGTGTGAAAATTAGTATATGCTAGGAATATTCTTACAAAATGACTGGTGCTCTAGGATTGGTCAGTCACAAATCTTCCCTTCCAAGGATCAGTGTGATAAAGTTGTTTCTACTAGTTTTGCTCCTGGCTGGTTCTGTGCCACCCAAGCTTATCTTTGCTGATTTTCTGGATGAGCGACAACCATACAACATTCACATTTGCAAGAACCTTTCAGAGGTATATAAAGATCATATTGGAGTTCATGACTGATTTTGCAGCAAACCAACCTCTGATTTCTTTAACATTAAAAGAACTTTTAAATATTGTATATTCTATAGGACAGGGACACTGATAGATAACTGATGAAATAGCTGCAGCACATTGAAGCTATGGTAGCAGCCTGCCAACTGTGCTTCAAAATATTAATAGATTAAATAGCCAATCCTTCTGCTTTTAATATTGAATTCTAGATTACTTATTAATTTAAAGTTTTTGCATGATCACCCTAATAAGGCTAGATACAGTTCAATCTTGTAAAATACTTTTCAAAGTTCCACTGATCCAATGGAAATTATTAAGCATGTGCTTTAATTTAGCTTCTATGTCAGTAAACCAATTGTGAAAACAATTCCCAGAGGGTTTTCTAATGTTGAAGTATATATTCAAGTTGTCTTCCATATGAGTAGTTCCCTGGAGAAACTTACATAATTAGGGATTCTGCATTTCAGAAGTAAATTTAAATTTGCTCTGCCAGAATCATTTGAGGACTACTTTAGAAAACTTTAATGAATGGGCTGGAAACTATATCTGATAATTACACTTATTGTGATCCATTCTTCAAAACAATAGTTATCTTGAAAATTTGAAAACCGAATTAATATATTCTATCGAGTCATTTGCATTTATCTCAAAAGCAATGGACATGGCCCCACCCACTTCAAAAGTCATTCCACTGGCATCTGATCAGCAGAGGTATCCATGCATGCAGCATGGATAGAGGAGCACAATCTTCAGGTATAAAATTGTCAATATGTTGAGTTTCACATATCATTTATACCAATATTTGATTCTAATGTTATTAACAATTATGGAACTAATTCTGTCTTGTCTGGGAACTATAGAAGCCTATAATCATTTCAATCTATATGAAGACATAGAAAAAACATACATTATTTACTTATAAACATTAAGTCATCTGTATTTTCTTTCAAAAAGCAGTTATTATTTTTAACCAGAAATTGAAAATTTTTCTGTAGATGCTATTAAATTATGTATTAAATATAATTTGTGGGGTAAAGAGCAATCTTATCGAAGAAAGAATGAAAACAAATGTATTCCCTGTGCACATACTTGAAACCTTGGACTTGTATATGTTTTTCTTTCTCATTTCAAGGAGAAAATGAGAAATATTAACCTTCTGCAAAACAGTGCTCTCCAGCTCTGTCAGAACTGCCATTCATAAATGCTATCAAAATTCCCATTGTATCACAAACTTTCTATCCGTTCTCTGAATGTAAAAATAAATGATCTGGGGTGCATATATCAAGAAATTATTACTTCTTTTTAAATAAGTTATCACCTTCTCTTAAAATATATTAAATGACCTCTTCTTCCCATAACGCTCCTCTATAAACAAATCCATAAAGCCTCATGGTTCAATTGTGGGGAGCAGAAATCCATTAATGGTTATTAGATATAGTAATGTATCTATTTTAATTTTGATCAAATAAATCAACATTATTTCCTTCTTTTTATTTTTGACAATCTTGATCTTTAATCCCTTCAAATAATGTACTTTTCATTTGATTTCTTTCATTTTTTCTTTCTCCCTTTGTCACAAAATCTTCCAAAATCCTCACAAGTTTCTTTTGTAAATCCAATATAAAAAAATTATCCAGTGTCCAACATCCCATCCTATCATTTTTCTAAAGAATTCAAAACAATATTTTCCCATGGGAAGGAGTCTAATAATTAAGTTCAGAATCTTTTTTGAAACTGATTTGGATCCTCGGTCCATTTATAATTTTTCAAAATCAAGGTTCTAATCACTTGTTTGCCCTTTATTCCCAAAAAATATTTTTAAAGTACTTAAACTTGCATTTAAAACTTTGTTCATTAAGGATTGAAGGAAATTCACAACTTAAATTTATTTTGCCTGGGGTTTCTGTTAAGTTAAATAAATAATGAAATAACTAAACCAGTTAAAAAAACTAAATCCAAAATATACATTTAAAAAGTTATGAATAGCCATTTCCAAGAATTACAAAATTAATATGTAAATGTTCACACCTATAGCTTATAAAACTATTTTGCAATCTTTGGTTTTAGTTCTAAACACAACTGTTGTGAATTAACAGTTGTGATTTGAAATATTGCCACTATTGCTATATACTTTGGTCCTAATCATATTATCCCATGGCATTAAATAACCTCTTTTTAGTTTTACATTGAAGGATGAAAACTTTCTATTAAGAATTAATGTTATTAATTCCATTGCTAATCAGGAAAGTAGTTAAATATACCTTTCAATTTTAAAAAATGGGAATTAAGTTATCTAGATGAAAACACATTAAACCCTGCTTCATTTTAATTTGCAAGATAGTAGATCTAAATAGTAACAATAAACATGATTAGTAGGATTAGTCAGGGCTTAGTCTAAGAAAACCTAACATATTAAAGTTAACAAGCTATGCAGATACATTCATCAGTCATGTATGACTGCTATAAAGACTGTAAATTAGGCTCTAAAGTACATTTAACACAACCCGAATTTTTCATTTTGTGGCTAAAAGTGAGGAGAAGTGAGCAAATTTATATCACAAAACTTCATACAGACTCTTTTTTTAAAACGTTTATTAAAACAATCAACATTGAACATAAAATCATATTATGCAGCAATCATCATAGCACCTGATATGCAACACTAAGTATTAGTCTTTGTAAACTTCTGATTTGGTAAACATTTTTCACTCCTCATGTCAAGCCTCAACTATACGCCTGTTACACTTTATTTGATTGGTGTTTCTCTTATCTATAGTCTATCCACTGTTTCTAGTCTATCACATATTATTCATCTCAGTATTAGTACAATCTTTTTTGATCCCTAACCAACGATCCTGAGGTAGAAATTCAATAACCTGAGGTAGATATTCAATCCGCTTTTTCAATATTAAAGTGATCAACATTAAACATAAGATCCTATTGCTAAGCAATCATCCTAGAACATAGCATACAACATTAGGTATTAATCTTTGTAAACATCTGTTTTAGTAAACGTTCTTCCCTCCTCCCTTCCATCTTCAAGTCTCCTCCCTTCCATCTTCAAGTCGCCTCCCTTCCATCTTCAAGTCATACAGACTCTTAAAGTATTTTTAAGTACGTTAAACTGTATGCGTTACTAGTGCATAGGTTATGTTGTGTTTCTTATAAGAAGGCTGCATTTCTTATAATCCAATATAATTCTTGTTCTATATTGCTTACTTAATTTTAGCCCATATATGTTCCTTCATTTTAGTTCAATGGGTTTACTAGGATTGAAGTCTCTTAAATAAAATAAGCCTTTTGGATGAAAGTTTTATAATGTTTTCCCGTGATTCAGCTTCTTCTGGAAAGTTACTAAAATGTATGTGGGCTGGAACATCTGGTGTTATGTCTGTCCTGCTACCCACCTTCATCTACAATCCTCGTTAGCTGGCCAACAAGGTATAGCAGAGAGACTGATTGGGATATGGCTGTACTGAAAGGTTCTTTAAATCTGGTCGTCATGAACCTGCCCTACTATTCTATTCTTGGATAGATTGTTTCACCTTTAACCTAGGAGCTCCTCTTCCATTTTTTCTCCACAATAAAGTCCCAAGATATAAGATGGACAGAGATCTCATCATTGGCCCAAAGTTCATCTAGAATTTTCATAATTGTAGGTAGAACTGAGTATCAATCTCCCCTAGTCCTACTCCAACACAATAACTAATACAGTGGCATCAAGTGCCAGGCCACCTCTAAGCATCAAGGATCATTGAAATAAGTCATATCAGCTCTAGTCATGCATGGCAGCATAGCAGCATTAGTTGACCATTACAGGTACAGACATAGCAGTACTATACAGTTTGAGTGTATTGAGCATCACTCTAGAATACTTTCTCCCTTTTGTCTGGCTACCCTCCATCAATCACTCCCTCTTTTTTAAAAAAAATGTGGTTATCAATAAAAACCAACAAACCCTTCTCTTGCTGCAAATGCTTCGCTGGCCAACCAGTTCAGCTGAAGCTGTACGCTTTATTGCATTGTTTCCCTAGCAAGATTAAATGATCATAGAGGGACAGTTCAGTCTGTAGCCAAATAGGGGAATGGCACCCCTTTGCCATTTGAGTGCCACAATGTCATGCTGTTAGACTGAGTAAATGACATAACTTAAAAAGGAGTGCAGCTGCAGCCTCCATCAGCTTGCTGGTATGCTGTTGTCTTTTCAGTGTGGTCTCTGGAGTGCACTTATTGCCGAGCATCCATGGTGTCATTTAAGGGTACTAGACCTGAACTTTCTTATTCAAGCATAATGATGACTGTTCGTAAAAATTAATGAGTGGAACATTAAACAAGGATAATGTATTTAGGAAAATTATTCTTGCGTGAAAGATGAACTGAATAAATGAATATTTAGTTCTGTATATAAGTAGATGTTTAAAAACTTTTAAAAACTCTACAGAATGATAAAATATGTTTGAATAACTGAATAATTTGGAAGTTAGGTACAAGAAAGTCCACGTTTAGTTTCCTTCCCTCCATGTTGAAAATGGAAGTCTGGTCTATTCTCATAGAATCTAGAAGATCCTAAAAAAAATAATTTTTTTTTAGTTGGCATTAACTTTTAAAATATTGTGGTGTTTCTACCTAATAACTGGTGAGATTATGGGGCATATTATAGACAAGAACAGTAAAATCTCATGAGATTTCAGGCAAGAATGCCAAACTGCTGATTTTATCTGAAATCATTACAATCTCATGGACCACTAGTTGTTAAAAAATTTTCAGAGCAGCAAAAGTAACAACTGCTTCATTATATTTTATACTATATTGTCTTTCATTTTATATTATCTCAGGTTATATTGCATTCTAGCAAATTAACAATAATCAAATGAAATTCACATTTCAAGGTCCTCAAGGCTAATAAATCTCGAGATACAGTAATTCTATACTTCTACAATGACATCCTGAGCAGTATTATATTAAATTCTGCTAAGATGCCAAATCAAGCATTAGAGGTTTAAGTGAATTCAGAATTGCATTTTCCTACTTGTTTAACATAATTTATGGAGGAAAAAGGGATCCTGCCCTGTGCCACATAATTTCTTATTCAGAAGAAATAAATGCTAATGTATGGGGGTCAGAAGCTCCTTTTGGTGTGTAGGAGAGGTCTGATCCAGCTGAGTCCACTCACAAGATCTAAAAACTTTCCTCTAAATATTTAAGGTAATATTTCCAAGTGTACTAAGAAGGGAATTAGACAGAAATTTGAGCAACGGAACCACAGAAATACACTCAAATACTTTTTCTTGCTGTTGTTGTTATTAATAGCCTTCATAAAGCTAGATATACTCTAATGTAGATTCAGAACAGCATGTCCTCAGCCTATCTGATTTCTAGATAATCTCGCTTTATTCTTCTTCTAGCTTAGAACTTTGAATCTAGAGTGATGTTTGGGGTTTGCAACTTACAGATGTTTGGGGTTTGCAACTTCCAGTATTTCCAATTAGCATGGTGGAGAGTTAAAGGCTCAGATCTATCTGGAAAAAGCCAATTTGGTAAAAGTTGGTTAAGAGCATTATTTCCATTTTCATTAGCATAGACATTCTGGTCAAAGGCACAGACTTGTGCAAGGTGGAATCAAAGACATCCAGACTTCCCTATCTTTCCTCACAGAAGAAATTCAAAGAAATGAAAAACAACTCTACACAGAAGAGGTTCTCCATTAAGGAAATGGTCAAGAATTAAGGTTAATGCTATAATATTCAGATAGCCAGTTTGATGTACTAGTTAAGGCACCAAGCTAGACATTGACAGACTCTGAGTTCTAGTCCCACCTTAGACACAAAGCCAGCTGGGTGACTTTGTGGCAGTCATTCTGTCAGCCCTAGGAAGAAAGCAATGGCAAGCCACTTCTGAAAATCTTGCTAAAAACCTGCAGGGACTTGTCCAGGCAGAAACTCAGAGTCAAAAACTGTCTTGAAAGCACAAAAACTATGTTCGTTTTTGCTGCAAAATCCTCTGATAAATCAATGTATTCATCAACTGCTATATGCAAGTTAGGTCTCAAACCCAGTTAAAAATTAAGCATGCCTCTCACTTTTGTAAATTCACTGTCAATTGGATATACATATGCATAAATAAAAAAAGTTTTCAATATTTATAACTCTGGTTCAGCAAAAGCAATTGGAATGGACAACTTGACTGTTAAGCAAAGTGGCCACTAAGTGAAAATCACATGACCCACAACTTTGCTTACAGTTCAAGTTACTGTCTTGGCTTCAGTTCAGGCTCCTGTTATCAAACTGTTGCCTTGGTAGTTCCTGTTGTCCTTCAAGGCCATTCTCTCTTCTTTCTACAGGCTGTCAGAGGCTAGAGCCTCATATTTTTTGCTACTGAAGTACACCAAATAATTTTTTGGAAAATGGATTGGACATTCAGTTAATTGACACACCTTTCCTCTATCTTTACTGTTAAGGGCATGGACGTTCCCATTTTTTAATGAATAGAATAATGATTACACTAATATCTGTGTCTGGCTTAACTTTCTTTCCATTCCAAAAGGCGTTTTAATGCTAAAGTTTGCACTAAAACAATTAACCCCAAATTAAACTTGTATTTAGCATTGAGTGTACGGTTAGAGCAGCCAATGAGTTCTGGCCAGCTATCTGTTAGTGAACGGGAGGAAGTAGAACTGTGCCAGGGAGGGGCTACAGCAGGTTGCCTCCCTGCATGTGGGCCACTCAGCAGATCACAGCTCACTTACCACCTAAGACCATCTCATTGTCAATCTCCTCCTGTGTATCAATAGTCAGATTATCAGTTGGGGCAGTCAGTGTACTCTGCCTAGTCAATTCTGCAAGCTGTGAAGGACCATCTGCTGGACTTCCTTGGATCATTAGTTTATACCACATTTTGAGATTCATTGTGCTGCAGAGAGGCAACCATCTGAAATTGTTTAAATTTAACTCTAGTGTTGTCTCATTGTTAGCATTCTATCCTTTATCAGCTTTCACCACCATTCCAATGCCATTTAAGTTTAAAATGCCTCACCTTTCTTGGAGGCTGCTTCAGGAAATCAGACTGCTACACTAGAATACAAATGGCCATATACTGTACATGTAATAATAGGAAACATAATGCTGGAGGGAAACAGTGGCCCTTACAAAGGATCTATTCTTCGAGAGAAAAATGGAAAGGCTAAGTTGAAAAGTAAAATAAGATTTTCCCATTAGCAAATTTCTTCCTTGTGTCACAACAAATTCAGCCATTCACTTCTGTGTGTGAAAGCTGATCAGTCTTCAGTTGTTGACGGACACACAAAAGACCCTGAAGACAACCAGTTGCACAATTCTTTTGCTTCACTGAAATAATAGGTACATAAAATGAGAAAAGTCAGAACAGCTTAACCTTAAAAAATGTCAGGCTGAAAATATTCATAAAACTAAAATGCTACTGAAAGGAAGTTTTCATTTATTATAGTCCAAATTTCATATCTTTTAAAAGTTGGATATGGTCATAGATATTAGTACTTGATATCATTTAAACATTAAAATATAACTTTTGTCCTGTTATTTCTTCTTTATAGTGTTTTAAATTCATATATTGTCTTTTAGTGTACATACTTCATATCTTCTGAAGCACTCATTACAATCATTACTAATTCAGCTGTATAGAACTTCTTTTTAATGGGAATTATGCTTCAACTCATGAAACTATTTTATAGCTCTCTCTAGATTGGTAATAGGACTATTTTATAATCATTAATTGCTGATATTTTTCCTGTTCATAGGTTTCACGGCATTCTATATCTTCATGTCTCATGTACGGTAATTATCTGCAAAGAATCTTTTTATGTCCTTCAAATATCAGTTCTTATGAAATTGTAACTAAAACATCCATGGTTAAATGCTGGGATATGACATTTTCTTTTGTTCTGTCAACACATACAGATACAATCCAGACTAATATTTTCTTTAAAATATGGTTGAGATCTTTCTAAAATGAACATATTTTTCCTGATTCAAATCTTTGGACTTGTTTACTGAAGAATCCTTGAGCTTCTTCCGTAAGTATATATATGTATTTATTTTTAAAAATTACATGGCCATTCATCTTATATACTTTGAGTGGCTTGCAAAAACAATAAAAACATCTAACAACCTTTTTTTTTAAATCTCCAAAGCAGCATCCAGCCCCCTCTAACAATGTGTAGTTATATATATACATACATACAGTAAATGTGCACTCCCCAATAACAACAATTTCAACTCACTAGGCTCCAATCTTCTTCAGCCCCAGTGCCTGGGGATGGAGCTAGTTTTTTAAAAAGTTTTCTTGAGTACTAGAAGAATGGAGACCTGCCAGATCTCAGGAGGAGAGTGTATCACAAAGCAGAGATCATTTCTGAGAAGATGTGGATCCTAGATCCCATTAAATGACAACTTTTATAGCAAGAGTGCACCATTCCTATCCAACTTGGTGGAATGGGCAGATATCCTTGGGGATGTAGTGGTAGTGCTGCAGGTATCTTGGCCCCATGCCATGTAAGTCTTTAAAGGTGATAATAAAGATAAAAGCTAGTGTTAAGTTATTGTTCTAGAAACCAGCAGACTCTGAGTTCTCAGGCTTCTTTTGGCATGAAACTGGTTGAGTGACTTTGGGCCAGTCACTCTCAATCTAATACAACTCACAGAGCTGTTATGGCGGAAATAGGAGGCAGGTATGTATCCTGCCTTCAGCTGACTATGTAGATATGGATAAAAATAAATATAACAACAACAACAACAAAGCTTTCTTGAGGACTAGAAGAGACCTGCCAATTCTCAGAAGGAAGGTGTATCACAAGGCAGGGACCATTACTGAGAAGATGTGATTTGTAGATCCCATTAAATGACAATCTTTATAGGTAGGTATGGAATGTTACAAATACATCAGACAGTTGAAGGAAAAGAAGCGGCATTGGAAGAATACATGAATGTCTATTTTAAATGATTAATCACTGATATTTATAACTACAAACTATTTGTTTTATAAAATAGTAATGAAAATATTTTCAGAAGGTAAATCCTTAAATACAAGGAAGAAGAAGAAGAAGAAGAAGAAGAAGAAGAAGAAGAAAGAGAGAGAGAGAGAGAAAGAAAGAAAGAAAGAAAGAAAGAAAGAAAGAAAGAAAGAAAGAAAGAAAGAAAGAAAGAAAGAAAAATGGAGAGAATCAGCAAGCTGGGATGTACAGAAAAGTGTAAATATTTGTGTTAAAAACACAAAGTCCCAAAGATAAGATAAAGAAACCCAAGGATCACTATCCAATTGCTAATATGATAAATTTGATAAATAAATAAATAAATAAATAAAGTAAAAGTACAATAATTCAAAAATAGAAAGATACTGGAAGAGTCACAGAAACACACAGCATACTTCAAAAATGTATTATAGATCTGCATGAAGTAGATAAAAGAATTCACACATACATATTACATATTAAATATTGTATATTTTATTTGTCATCAAAAATATTTTGAGCAACAACATGGCACTCATTACAACAAGCCATTATTTGAAGAAAAAGAATCAATGTAGTTTATTGCATGTATTTCTGAGCCAGTAGGACGGCACAACAGTTGGTAGATTCTAAGTTAGAGATTCTAGCTTACATAGATTATCATGAATGCTTTTACGGTTCTACTGGGCTTTGTCATACTGGCCAAAATATCTCACGGTATCACTGGGAACTTCTGCCTATGGCATTGATCCAGCTATGACTGGTAACCTAGTCTACCTCTTCTCTCGCTTATTAAAAAGAATCATGTGAAAGTCTTAACTGATCAAATCCCGGCTGGATAGGCCCCCCTACTGATGTCTATAGTATATAGAAGAGGGCATTTTAGAATATAATACCTAGTATAAATGATAAAAAGTATGAATTAATAAATGACAAATGAAAATCGATGTTTTGGGTGTTTGCAAAACTAAGTGAAAAAGGAATGTAGGTGTCCTGTCCAATCTGAAAAAGTAGAACTGATGACTACATGCATTAAAGTGTAGGTTAAATTATGAATAAATTTTTATACACACACATGTACGCCAGTTAACTCAAAAAGTTACTGTAGATGTTTTTTTTAAAAAAAATAACTTTATTTTTTCCAAAAGTGAAAAGTTAAAAGATAAACAAAAAAAAAGACTTGAGAAAAAAAAACCCACAGAAAGTAAAAAGTAAAAGTGCATAGAAGAGAGAAGGGAAAAAAAAGAAAGAAAAAGCATAACTTCTGACTCTCTTTGATATATAGATTTTTTAAAAAAGACATCAAATTCTTACTCCAAGGTTAACATTTGTCTATATTATTTCTATAGTCCCATATGATACTAATAATCAAACCCCAAAATCAGCTTTTGATTTCTACAAAAATTCTAACAGTGATTTCCAAGTAGAAATAAAATTTGCCAAAATCTTTTTTTTTTCCCATCAAGGCTGTCAACGTCTCCATTTCTACAATTCTATAAGGTTCACTATCCATTCTTCCATTGTAGGTATTTGTTACTCCTTCTACGTTTGACATGTAAAAGTCTCATTGCCATTACATAAATAAAAACAAAGTTCCATAACATGTTACCATTTTTATTCATTAAGTCTAAAAGAAAAGCCTCTGGTTTCTATTATATGTTCATCGTTAAAATCTTCACCATCAAATTATATACTTTATCCTAATATTTTCTAATTCTGTCCACACATCAAGTTACTGTAGAGCTGAGAAGCATATAGAGCTGCAAAAGGCAGGAGATTTTCCAGCAGAACCAAGGAAATTAACTTGAACTCTAGGATCTGGTTGTAGGAATCCTTGATCACTGATTCTGTCCATAATAGGAAGAAGTTTGAGCAGAGTAGAAGATATTCTTAAAAATACTAAAACAAATAGACATAAATAGAAATAGAGAACAAGCAAGGGATAGGGGCTTCCTAATAGTAATGTATGGAATTTGGGGAAGCTCTAAAAGAAAGAAGAGTATGTCCCAAAGGGAAGAAATTAAACGCGGGGTTTGGGAAAGTTACTGACACATACTGACACAGATGTATACACACAGGGTAGAACAGCGGTTCTCAATCTTTTCCGGGGCTCGACCCCAGTCCGCATCGCGCATGCGCGGCGTGACAGGCGCATTGCGCATGCATGGCGCGACGGGCGCATTGCGCATGCATGGCGCGACGGGCGCATCGCAAAGGGGAAAAAATGGCCGACCAAAAAAAATGGCCGACCAAAAAAAATGGCGGACTGCGGTGTTTGGCGACCCCCGTGAAATGGTCGTTCGACCCCAAATGGGGTTGCGACCCACAGGTTGAGAACCACTGGGGTAGAAGCATAAGAAATTTAGTCTGAAGGACTAAGGAAAAAGAAATAAAAAATCCTGATTTTCAGCATAAACAAACCACAGCATAAAATTGGTGCACCTAAAAATCAAACTAGAAACATAGAAAAATGTGGTTTGTTCTTTCTTGAAGGGAACTTTGGGAACCGGCACTGTCGTTGAGGATAATTGTCTTCTTAGTCTTCCAGCTCAGTGCTAGCTGACAGGAGCACTTCAGGCAAAGATGTGTAGGCAGCAATCGAAGCAACATTTAATGTGGATAAGCATTAGAAACTGAACTGTGGGCATAGCAATAAATTTTCCTCTAGGGACGCACACACATGCACGAGCTTAGAAGAAGATTCATGGAAAAGGCTTTGATGTATTTTTTAAAAAATGCTTTCACTGCGTACCAGCATTTCTAATCTGGTGAGGCTTTCACAGCTAGTATCCATTGGACTATGTTGGGTTTAGTGACCATGGTCTAAGTGACAGATTTCCTGAGATTTCACTGGTAGCTGTGGCAAGCATTTTCAGAGGCAAAGTGATCAAGTCAAATGACCAATCAGGATTGGGCACAAACAAAGAACCAATCAGAGACCATTCCTCAACAACCTGTACCAATCAGAAATCAGTTTAGATAAAGACCAATTAGAAATCAAGATACTAAGCTATAAAGACATAAGCCCAATCAGTCCCTGCCACACTCTGAAGATGCCAGCCACAAATCTTGCAATTTTAGTACAAAAGATTGAAATTGACAAAGTCTAGGTAACATTCAGTTCTGTAATCCTTGAATCCATTTGAACATTGTACAGCAATGTTTCTCAACCTAAATCAACTTCAAGATGTGTGAACTTCAACTTTCAGAATTCTGACAGCTCTGGGGAATTTTGGGAGTTGAGGTGAATAAAGTTCACAGTTGTGCTACCAGTCTTGCCCTTAGGGTTCTGGCAGAAAAGCAGTTGATTATCTATTTAGAGAGAAGCTGGCAATTGTTAGGTGGCGGTCAGTAAGTGACAATAACTAGCTAGGCTTTGTGTAGGTATACTTTACAAGTTTATAGTTCTTTGCCATGAATTGCTTGGCTGTTTTGGGTTATCCTTCTCACATCTGTAAAAAAAGCTACACCTTTCGCATATACTTAGTCTCTTGCTTATATAATACTATACCCGTGAATGTGGCAATTGAGTGTCCTGCAGATGGGTTACCTTGCAACTCTCATCACTCCTTGGATTATAGCATCAAAGTCCAACATTAGCTGAAAGGAGTTGTGTTGAAGAACGTTCGTGCATGAATTGTTCTTTCTTTCCTTTTCTTTCTTTTCTGTCGCCTTGAGCAATAAGCTGTTGGGACATATATTTTTCTTGTTTCCCCCCCCCCTTTCTGTCTCCGGGAGCCTTGCAATTGTACGGTATGTGGATCTGTAGGGATTTGAAGACACACACCTTTAAATGTCGTGGATGGGGAACACCTGCACGACCTTTGTTGCATCCAAGAGATAAAGATCTTTCTATTTTCTGTGACGAACTGTTCTCCTAGGCGCACCACACAGATGTCGTTTTTTTTCTACTCTTCAACATCTCTTTTAACAAAGTTATTAGCCGCTTTAAAGATCAAAAGGTTCTCGAACCGTGTTCAGTTCCCGCCAGCTACGTCGACAGATGTGTGTTACTCTCCCCCTTCAGTTTCTTCCGTCGTCCTGAGCCAACGCAGCAGATCTCTAAAGGCAGGCGGGTTCTGTCTATCCTCGGAATCCCTTACATTCCCTCCTGCAAAAAAGCAGCAGCGTCCAAATTGCGCACACCAGAGAGGGGAGGGAGAAGCGAGTGGGATCCGACGAGCCACCAATAGCGAGAGGCTTTTGAGAGCGAGGGCGTGGCTAGCATGCTCCGGTAGGTCCGCCAGGCTGTTTCCCCAGGCAAGCAGCATTGCCGCTCTGCAGGTGGCGAAGCCTCGGCTCGGAGCTCGCCGCGGCTCTTTAGGGTTGCCAAGCGCGCCAAAGCGCTCCGCGGAGCCGGTTCCTTCGAACCCGGGCAAACGTGGCCGTGTCCTGCATCGGGTCTACTTCGCAGCACTTTTCCCTCGGAAAGCGGGAAACGCGGACTGAGAGTCGGGCCACGAACAGCTCGCAGGTGAGCCGCCTCGCTTCTGTGCCCGGTATTGTAGCCGTCTCCGCGCTGAAAAAGGGAAAGGGGGAGAGCGAAGGGATCCGAAGGTATTCCGTGCGCCTCGCTATAGCGGGCTAAGGATGCGCCGGAGAAAACGCCGTCCTGTCCTTGGCTTGAGGTCAGAGGGAAAGGACTCTGCCCTGATGGGCTTCTGCCCCGCCAGGCTCTCTTCAGAAGACTATAGTAGCCATTCCGCCGCACGGAGTTAAATGCCAGCCGTCGTTTCTGCTTGAGCGCCCCGAGACCCGCCGTGTGCCTGATTGCCCCACCGGGAGACTCGGACGGGCTTGGCCTCTTTTGCGCTGAAGAAGCCCGCCAATCGTTCTCCCGCCCTTCCCGGGTCCGCGCGTTTACAGGGTCACTCGGTGTGTGCGTGTGCGTAACCCTTATGAAGCACTGATTTTCCCCACCCAGCCCTTTTCGGCGGCAGCCGCCTGCCGGCCTGGAGGATTTTTATTACCTCTTGCGGCTTCGGTTCGTCCACCCATCACATCAGAGACCTGTCCCCTGCCTCTGACTCCCCTCGTCTCTTCCCGGATTCCTAAGATCGGGGGTGAATTGCAACGAACTTCGTCTCCCCCCCCTCCCCGGAAGACTTAATTTTGCCAGTCCTTAAATAGAAACCAACTGACAGCACAACTTTTCTTTTGCTGTGTGTGTGTGTGTGTGTGTGTGTGTGTGTGTGTGTGTGTGAATGTGTCTCTGATTGATCCTTAGATCAAGGCAGAAATATAGGGATCCTTAAATCCAGATAAAAGGATAAGGATCCTTCCCCTCTTCTTATTTATGCTTTCTTCTACAGATCAGACCACAAATGATATTGTTTTTCAAACAAGTGGGGGAAAACTGCTTGTTGCTCATCTTTTCCAAAACAAAAATTCATACTGTGTAGAGTATGCAACATTACAATATTAGAAATACTGCGCCATAAGAGCAGAAGGCTAAATAGTATCAGGTTCCTCTTTATCCCATCCGTTTCTCTCTCCCCCCCACCTCCATTGTTTTATCTCTTTTTCTCTTCTATCTTGAACTCATGTGCTCATATGGCACTATGAACCTTTCTTGTTTTCTCTTATCAGACAATGAAATGGAAAGAAAAAGCTAGCTCATATAACATGAAGTCCAGGTTATGTGTTGTAATTTTACTACTCCCATTAAAAACATAGGGCTACTTTTATCTCCTAGCAGTGTTCAGTCTCTGGGTTTGTCTCTCTGAGAATGGCTTTACAGGGAGAGATTGGTACTGCCTCAGATATACAGCAGCTGCAATATTACAGTGCAATATCACAGAGACCAGTGGGCAAAACATGTAACAGATACTGCAGGGAGAATGGAAAGGCAACACAAATAGGGAGAATAACTTTAATAAACAATCATATATATAAAATGGTGCTAGTTACACTTCTTAGTAGAAAATAGAATATTTTTGTTCTTAAATGACTTCATAATAAATATTCTGTAGTGCCCTGAGTTCCCGGAATAGGGCGGCATAGAAATTTAATAAATAAATAAATAATGAGGTAATTGATTGTACGATTAACGCCAAAGCTGTAACATATGTACCATTTCCCCCCTAAGTATGAAATATTTTTACCAGTTTACATTTTACCAAAGATGACAATAATCCTTTTATTGTCTTTGCATGCTTTTCTTGTCTTGTAATCTGTACTACACTGTACTGTAGCATTCTGTGATAGCCTTATAAATGCTAGTGCTTATAAATATGCACATATGCGTCCTTCCTTTGAAGTTTTATGAATCAACTTAAATAATGAACTGTCCCCTCCAAATTTCCTCTGCAAATCCATGAAGAGATTAGAATGAAAGGAATAACTACTGTATATTATATTTACCTTTAAGCAGCCCCCTTCTCTTAATTATTTCACCTTGTCTGTTATAAGAATCAAAAGAAGAAGACATTGGGTAAATATTAAGTAATAAACAGCAATTTCCTTGTCTTTTGCTGGGAGGGAGCATAAACTCTCAAGGACCTGCTTTATCTCCAGGAGTAATTAAAATTCTTTTTTTTGTCATCTCACTCCAAGCTCTTTTAAAGGTTGAACATTTTCCAATAAGGTTTATCTTTCTTTCTGCTGAATGTAGTTGTTTCACACATCACTTGTGCTTTCCCTGTTGTTCAGTGATGTTGTAGGACCTTATGCTTAAACTAATTGCTGATTGTCCAAGCTGTTGCTAGGATGATGAAACTTCTACTACCGGTAGTTCTAATCACATTTGGGCAAGTAAGAAGTTGACTGGGCAATTTAATTTCAGAGTTAGAATGGGATGAGCTGGGATCCTGCCATTTCTAAAGAGCAAAATCCAGACTGGATCGGGGTTATAGTGCATTATTGATGAGTATAAACATAAAGGCTGCATCAGCAAATTCAAGGTACTATATGTTTTACAAGTATCAGGAAAGCTCTGGAGATTTCACAAACATCTGATTGCAGTTGAATTTGCAATAAGCAATTAGATACCGATTCTGATTAATGGAAACAGTTTGTTCATTCTGTTTCTGAAGCATTAAAAATATGAGCTCTGATACATTTTACAAGGTTCATTTTCTTATCTTTTTTCCAATGTGGGATGGTGGTGTGGGAATTCAGTCATTGTATCTACAAAGAACTGTCCTGCATTTAGCCATTTTAATTTTCTATTGGTGGTCTTATTTAACCGTCATATGTGATATCTTATTCTTTTAAAAAGCTCATAGTGGAATTTTAGGGATGGCCTACTTTACTGTTGGAAGAGCCTAGGGGGATTACTTAGGTTGAAAGAACATAGCTATCAGGTTCACCAGATAAAGGCTATTACTGCTAGCTCTCTCTGTTTCAAGTGCCTGGCTGAGGAATTCTGGGAGTTGAAGTCCACAGGTCATAAAAGGCCAAGTTTGAAGACCCCTGTTCTAAGTAGATTCTGGTCTTCAGTATGCAACCTGCCAGGAAATCTGGAGAAGGATCTCCCCACTTTATGCTGTAATACTGATGAAATAGGCTTTTTCGATCAGATCCTAACTCTGTTCTGTACTAGCTATATTAGGCTTATTAAAAGTCAGCCATAGGAAACAACTATGAATTACTTTTTTGAACTTAAATTTCACTACTAGGAAGGGATCTTTGAGTATTAAGGACAGAGGAATTGAGAAAATGGACTGGGAAATCTGTGATTAATGTGTACAAATATTTAGAGGCGGAGGCTTTTTTGTGTGTAAGAATCAGTTTTTGATTCTTGATAACTGCTTGGACAAATCTCTATGGGTTTCTTGGCAATTTTGGGGGGAAGTGATTTGCAATTGCTTCTTCCCTAGGGCTGAGAAAAAGTAACTGGCCCAAGATCACCCAGCCAACTTCATGACTAGAACTTACAGTCACCCAGTTTCTAGCTTGCTACCATAACAATACCTTTTAAATAAATAAATAGAGGGACAATTGTGGTGCAGGATTGATCGTTTTTATTGTTTTATTTATTGGTTTAATGGTTGTTGTAAACCACCCAAGGTTGCTTAGAAAAATCAAGCATTATGTATTGTGCAATGTTCAACCAGGAACTCACAAATATGAAAAAAGCCCTCTCTCTGTGCTCCATATCAGCTTGTCATGGGGTCTGTTGAAACAGAGGAGTTGCTTGAAAGAAGCAGTGCAAATTAGAATTCTGTTTTTTTCAAACAGCTGATAAAACACAGCAAAGTCAGTTTCATTTCCTTAGCCTCAAGACTTGCAAGGGTGCTTTACAGCTTCTTCCTCCTCCTCCTCCTCTTCTTCTTCTTCTTCTTCTTCTTCTTCTTCTTCTTCTTCTTCTTCTTCTTCTTCTTCTTCTTCTTCTTCTTCTTCTTCTTCTTCTTCTTCTTCCCCTTCCTCTTCTTCCCCTTCCTCCTCTTCTTCTTCTTCCTTTTTTTTCTCCTCCTCCTCCTCCTCCTCCTCCTCCTCCTCTAAAATGGAATTTCAACAATGCAAATTAGATATGGTATCCTGAACTCTATCTTTTAGTCCTACTCAGCTCGAATCATCTATGTGCATGCAGATTATGACATAGATTTACAATGTGTGCACTATTCTAACTATATCCCTATCAATGATATAGATTTAACATACTCTAAAATGTTGCAGAGTAAAATGGGTAGGCCATTCTATCTGTATCCCTACCTAATTCTTTTTCTTAATTAAGAATTAATGGCAGTAACCTTTCTTTCTTTCCAAGTCAAATGAAATGGCAGCTGGGATTGCTATAGCTAGTGAAACTTTTGCTATAGCTAGTAAAACTTTTGATTTTCTTATGGCACCTAATGTTCTCTGCAATCAGTAGATTAGATCCTGCACCAGTCTTCTCTGGCACTCTTCTCCCAAATTGTGTGTTCTTAAATGCTTTGTGGACTTCAGACCATTCCTTCAGCAGTGCAAACACTGCCTAAAGCATTTTAGGATCAATACTCATTCTTTCTCTGGATTGAAACCAATAGTCCATCTTCGGGAGGCTACTATAGCCAAGTATATTGACACCATTGTTTCCATTTCCTGGAGCTTAAAACTCTATCTCTAATCCCAGCGAAGCAACTGATACTGGTACCAGCCCATCTGCCTTCCTTTCCTTCCTATCAAATTTATGTCCTATGGAAATATCTCAAGAAAGAATTCAAACTGTTTTGGGTGTCTGTATGGATATGTGAAGAGCCACAAACAGCCATGTCTGAAGCCAGGCTCATCACACAGCTAGCTTTTAATGTACACTGTTTATCATTCTGGAGGCAATAAACATCCATTGATAGACCCTTTAAGATTTGTTTAGGGTTTTAAAAAGCTGTTTAACATTATGACCCTCCTCCTATCTAATTGCAGCAGATTCCACAGTTTAATTATGTATCGTTTAAATAATTTTTTTAAATCCACTATTGATTTCCTGATATTTAGCTTTAGTTCCCCAGTTCTAACAAAGAGAGGAAGAAATACTTGCTTCTATACACCTTTTCGATACTGTGTGTGAAATATTTGTTTTTAGATGCATCTTTCCTAATACAGTATATGCATCCTGGAAGGGTGCAGTTAGACCTTTGCAGAATAAAGCAGTCAGGCTGTTATCTGGCTTCCTTTCCTTTCAGACTGCAGCCTAAGCAAGGAAGTCAAAGTATAATGATGGTAGCCTTCCATACTCTTCAGTGCAAGATGGTTTTCTTTTAAGACATCTGGAAAGTGCTGCCCTGACATATATTGTGGAGATTTCACTAAAAGAAGAAAACGGGAAATTTTATCCTTGCTGGTTTTATCTACCAGGCTATACTATGGTATGCCAGACTAGGACTGGAGTGGCTGTGATCTACTCTATAGGAATATCATCTTACTGACCAAATGTTCCATTTGGTAGTCTGCCAATTTTGAGTGCATGACACTGCATTTGGGTGGATAATATAGTATAGAAATATTGTTAATGTACAGTACTGTTCACTTATCTGCCTTACTGAGCTAGCCAGATCTTGGTTATGTCCTTTGTTCTAGAAGATTTCAGGATGCACATTATGGTTTCTGAAATAGGAGTGGCTCAGGATTTCATGTCTTCTATTATCATCATACACCTGTCCCAACTTTTATTTGACTCCACACATATAGCAGAACATATGTTAGATTTTGTTTTCTGTAGCTGGAATTGTTCTCATGTTGGCAGAGACAAGTTACTCCCTGCCCAGTTTAGATTGATGGCTGATATAAACTTTTGTTTCATGGACGACCCATTAACAGGGATCAGTCTAGATACTAATGGATGTGAATGGTTTCATGAAAGCATTTGGAGAATTTCTTATATGTCAGGAAATTAATGCTTTGGCTGATTTGTTGAAAATAGAAATTACCGGCAACTGAACTTATTGCTCTAAGTATCCTCTTTCTAGTCTCAGAACCATATCATATCTTTGGTTTCCTATGGCAAGAGCTGAGAGTGATGATGGAATAGGATGTCAGTTGGACCATAAATGGAAAAATTCCAGTGACAAATCAGGTTGAGTCTGAATCTGGCCAATCTGAAGACATCTCCTATTTTTCTGCAATAAAAACACTCAGAATGTTTTTCCACTGCTTCTGCTGCATCAGCATAGAACAGGCTTTCCTCCACCAAGGTATTAGTGGAATGGAGCCAGAACAATGAATAATTTGAATTATTATTTGTACACAAAGCCAATGGCATCATTATTGACATGGGCCCCAGTGTTGAGGCAGATCATTAAGTTATACTATTGGCAACCCTTAATCCTATTATTTGGGGTTCTCTATGGCTTGTGGATAGATGAGGGTTGCCATCTGCTTATTTGACTTCTAACTCTCCTGCTAGATTACCGGTAAATAGCAATAGCGCTTAGACTTATATACCACTTCATAGTGCTTTACAACTCTCTCTAAGTGGTTTTACAGAGTCAGCATATTGCCCCCAACAATCTGGGTTCTTATTTTGCTGACCTAGGAAAGATGGAAGGCTAAGTCAACCTTGAGCCAGTGAGAATCGAACTGCTGACAATCAGCAGAATTAGCCTGCAATAGTACATTCTAACCACTGTGCCACCACAGCTCTTCTCCAAATCGAGTAACCTGGAAGTTACCACTGTTTACAGGTACTCCTTGCAGAAGGGTTGTATTCCTCTCTGCTTAAAAGAGACAGTAATCAGATATAGGAAATCTGTGCAATTATGGGCAATTTCAAACATGCAATTTTTTAGAAAAAAAAGTGAGAAGTGAGAAGATGGTGACTTTGCAACCCACATTCAAATGATTTTGATTTTCTGAATTTCCATTGAGGTATGGTATCAGCTCTGCTTTGGATGCTTTGGTGGATGACAGTGTCAGAAACTGGCAGTGCAGTAAGGAGACCCAGACCCTGTTACTTTCTTGGAACTCTTAACTGCTTATCATACTATCAGTCATAGTATAATTCTGGAACACCTGAAGTCATTGGGTATGCAGGCATTATTTTACAGTGCTTCTAATCCTTTTTACTCAAAGAAGATTCTAGGAGACTGCTATCTGACACATAGGCCATTGTCCCCTGAGGTTTACATTTCATTCTTTGTGGCCTTTCACATCTTCATGAAACCTCTGGATTACCTTGAATTTTAGAAGGGGGACTCTTATCCTGATGGTAGTTTGCTATTTTACTCTTTACCATTGAGTTCCAAGTACTCCAGATTCAGTAAGGCACTGGGTGAGAGAGAAATAATAAAATAATTCAGACAAAATGGTTTAATATGAATCTGGACTTGGGGATTATTTTGGACAGAGTTGCATTCGTCTTGAAAGAGAAAGTTCAGCCTTCTCAGTGTTACAAAGTTTGCTACCTGTAACTCCTTTTAAGGTGATAACAATTTAGTTATATCCTGTTAAAATATGATTATTAGGAAAGTGTTTGGAATTTGCGTTCAGTGCAAAAAATGGCAGCTTGGCTGCTAACAATGCAAAATAGAATGACCATGTATGATCCTTGTGCTGCTCAGTGCAATTAAAAGTGTTGGTATTGATCTCAATTAAATTTGTCAGATTCATGTCCTGCCTTTCCTTTAGGACCCAAAATCCATAATTTCCCAGGTTTCCCACACAGACTCAGAGAGGCAGATTTAGCTGAAGAATCCTGTCCTATTATCCAGTAAACAGGCAAGGTTGAAGGGGATATTTGAACTACAGTCCTTGTCCAGTTCCTTAACCATTGTACCAGAATAACTCTTTTTAAAACTCTGAATTGCTTAGAGCTACCTAAGGGATAGTCTCTTCCACTGTAGAACTGGCTGACTAGAAAGGCACTTTAAAGATACCTCTGCCCTTAGAACTCTCTCATTCTGATAGGCAGAAAATTATTTTCACTTACTTGCTCCTGGGCTAAGAAACACAAATCTTCAGAAGTAGTATTCAGTCTTATTTTCTCAGCTTTTGGAAGTGAAGACTATAAGACTATTAATTGTCAAATTTCTTAAATATACATTTTAGTGTTTGTTTAAACTATATTTTAAACTATTTTTACTTTAATTTTCTTTGTTAAATTATGCCTTGAAAGATGGAATAAATATAAACAAAAACATCAATAAAGGTGAATATTGGTAGCTCAGGGTTGACCTGAAGGCTCCTTGGTGCTCTCTGAGCTTGCTTGTTTTCTTGCTTGGGTTTCATTACACAAACTAGGTAACATAATCAGGGCTAATACGGACTGCTGTTTGCTGACAGTTTATATTCTAGTTACCAATAAATAACATTTTATTTTTCTGTAATAATACATTTCTTTAAGAAATTTGTCAGGATCTATACTGCAAGATTTGTAAAAATATGAAAAATAACCATCATAACTATATGATAACCTGGCAAATTCAAATTAGATAATTGTGCTTTAGAAGGTGGACCAGATGAAAATGTTAAAAGAATTAGGTATATTTGCAGCTTTTACCTTGCTGGAATAGTGCCTCTAGAAAGTGGCTTGTTAGGGAATATAATTCTCCAGGAAAAGAAGTTCTCCAGTTCAAGCTTTTCAAGTACTGTATGTTAAGACACCATATCTTGCATTGTATCCAAATGCATGTAACTTCCCAAGCAAAGCAAATTTCATATCTAACCACAGAGTTTGCACATCCCAACAATTCTTAGAAGTCTCTTTAACAGAAAACTCTCACTTCATGGAATTATGAAGATCCATATATAAAACTGCTTAAACTTCATAGGATCAGTTATATGGAAAACCATTCGTGAATGCTGATCGTTCTATTTTAAGTATTGCGGTGGTTCCTGCAGCTTTATGTATGCAATGCTTTTCATTGCCAAAATACTTAAAATACTTGATAGTAGGCTAAAAATAGCTACGCTATTTGCTCTGGAAATACTGTTGCCACATATGTTCATCTCTGAAAACTGAATATACTCGATTATAACAGTATCTTCACAAAAATCCTTTTATGAAAAAAGGAAGGATGGCATTAACATTTTAGTAATCACAGTAATTTTAATTTGATGTTATTATTGTGCATTTCAGAAGACTGGAAGTTTGAACTCCTGTTTTGTTTTTAGTGCAAGTTAATGAGGGTTAAGCAATACCATTTTTCAGAAATTCGGCAGAAGAACTTTAGCCTAATTCAACAGATGTTAGCACTGAATTGTTTTAATAGCAGTGATCTGCAGATTAAAGGTTTACAGTTACATAACTAAACATGAACAGAATTGCTGTGACATTAATAAAATAAAAATGTATAACTGCCATTTTAAGCTTTATGTTAGAATATACATTTCATTTCTTTAATTATTATAGTGGCCTTATTCCTTTCTTTCAAAGTACAATTTTAAATATGTTTTAGAGCATCAAAATTCATTAAAGATTTAGATGTACCTGTGATTTCTTTTGACCTAATTGTTAGATTACATGCCCCAAATATGTAAAAACATTCCATTTGTCTTTCTCTTTATAAATTTATCTGAAAGATTGAGGCAGGTCATATGTTCTTACTTTGGAATTCGTTTCATTGATTACATTATTAAATAAACAGGGGCTATGTTAAAATTCCTACAAAGGCTCTTTTTGGCATTTTGTTATAGATATTATTCTTCTGAGAATGAAGAGAGATTCATTTTTGAAACAGTTTACTAAGAGTCACATCCATACAAAACTATACATTTTAGAATAGAAAGTGTCAGGCAAAGAACAGAAAAAATAGTAAGTAAAATAAAATGCAGTCATGAGTAGCAGAAAGGGAAATATAGAGAAATCTGGAGCACATTAATACCATTCACTATCCTCCCACTCACCCTTCTGTCCTTGCAAATAAACTTTGGTTCTATAAAAAATAAACTTTGATTCAACATCTGTAGACTAATTCATACATTGCCTCTTGTTTTTCTGAACTTATATAATTCTTTTTGAAAATCTCAAAAATTTACTGAAGCCAAAATGCAAAAATAGTTTTAAAATCCCGTGATCAGTTTATCTTCATCTTTCTCATCTATAATTTGGATTGATAAAATATGAGTCAGATATTCTAAAAAAAAAAAGAAAGCATTTTTATGCTTTCTTTACCTGCATTGAGAAATACTTCGATAAATGTAGCTCTAGCATGAAACGGGTAATGTGCTGCTTTTCTGACCATCAATTAAGCTGAGATATAAGTGAAAGATCTTGGGCAGTTAGGCCTGCATTCCAATAATAGACATTTTGCAAAAGATGGAATGTGGGTTGATTTAAAGATTTGCTGTAAAAATAGAATATCTGGTATGCTCCAAAATATTCACAGCTAACTGGATGCCTGAAGAATTGTAATTTTAATGTCTGCTGAAGATGTAATTGTCCCTTAAATTACTGCATAGAGCTGAACTGACATTTCTAACTTCATAACCTCCGTCAAACTCAAATGGAGAGGGTCAGAATTGACAGCATATTAACAAACAGTGCCAAGAAAATGTTGTTTGTGTACCTCCCTTTTTGACAAAGGGATAAAAATATGTTGGTGATAATTCTAGGACATGGAATTATATAGCAATTGGAAAGTGTTTTCATTAAGTCAAAATTGCCTCATTATCAGAATTTATTTGAAGTACTTGTGGGGAGAAACTTTAGGGAGAGATGTGATTGGTAGAATAAATTCTGTATTGCTTGCTCACATAGTCTTTTGTGGATAAATTTGTATCATTCCACCTAATGTGACCCCAAATTAGTGCTACCGGTATATATGGTGAGCTACATTTTATCTTTATTCCTAATATTGCCTGATTAATTTCGAAGAACTAGTATCAAAGTTTATTCATCAGACTATTCAAATGCACAACTGCATTAAAAGGTTATTTTTTTCACATTTGTTTTGTGTTTGACCCTGTGGGTATATTAAAATGCAATTCAAGAAGTATAGATTCTGTTGTATTTTTGTTCTATACATTATTGCATAGGATGCATAGTATATAACATTAGGAATATGTTAAAGTATTTATTCTTGTTTAATCCAAAGTAAAATCCTGATTTTTGTGAAGAGACTGTAGCAACATCAGACTGTGTCACAATATTAGAGACAACTTTGTGAGTTATTAAAGACAGATGATGTCCTGCCAGTCTACGTCTGTAAGTCCAATTGGACAACGTGGAAAATTCAAATGTCTTTTTGTTTAGAGAGCTGTTGTAATTTTAATCAGTGACTTGTCAGGAAAATAACTCCAAGCATCATATTGCTGCTTTTAATGACTTCGCCCATGAGAAGACATCTGTAACTGGTTCTCCTCTCACATCTAATTTGACTCATTCTTGTTGTACAGTAGCACTTATCCTGACCCTAGCTGTAATTCTTGCATGAATATGTAAAGTAGCTGTTCAGAAAAGGTGAAGAAAATAAAAACTGAGGTCCAGAGGAAGAAGTGCTAGTGACAGCTTGGGGAAGTAGAGAAATATCCTGATGGATAAGCATATCGAGGGCACCAAACCCTTTGTACCAGGTTGTCACAGGAAAAATAGCATAAGACAATGTGCATGATTGATAATATTTTAGACATAGTTAGTTGATTCATTAGATTTATATTCTCCAGAAACTAAAGATACTGGAGATACATCTTCTTGCATTTTTATCCCAACAGCAGTCCTTTGAGATAGGTTGGACTGAGATAAATTAGAGACATGGACCAATATCACTGTACTATACTAGTTCTCCAGCACTTGCTTACAAACCTTTTGGCATATGATCTTGTTTTGGTTCTGAATGAAAATATTACACCAGGGCTTCATTTACAGGATTCTTCAAATCATTCCTTACTTGGTTTCTGAATTATATACATATACATATTTACTGAATTTTCTTTTCTACCTACTTATGCTGAACAAGCCTAAATGTATTAATCAACATCAGATAAGCAAACACTTCAGTCAGAACTATGGAGACCGGCGACCGCTATGTATATGGAATATAAGTTAAAACAGATGTTATTTTATAGACAAAATTTGTTCTCTAATCAAATTAGACTGCTTGGGGTTCCTTCAAAGTCCCGTGAAGATTAGCATTTAATCCTAACATGTTTTGTTTAGGGGCAGAAAATATAAATCACCATCACAGTAAGTATAGTCTGAAGTCTTTGTGTTCTGTTCTTCCATCTACTGTACCCAATAATTTCACTATTTCCACTGAATCAAGGGGCCTAAATAAGTCATAATATATTCATTGCTCAGGATTTTTCCCAATTCCTAAGAACCTTGGTCATCCTTTCTCGAGATTTTGATCAACTTTCTCCTATTTTAGAAGATTTGAGAAATGTAATCAGCTGATGTTTTTACACTTCATTTTTTGATGGTCTCAAATCCAGAAAGAGCAGTATGTTTCCTGGTTGCATACAATGCTGCAAGAAGTTATTTAAAACACCATGCATGTATACACATACATATATACTCCATAATTGGATAATATACGTGAGTAATAAGATTTCTCAGTGAATGCAATGTAATGAGATCTACAATCAATCAAATCTTATTTTTATCTAATTCTGTTTTTGTCCCTTTCAAACTTCTATGGAATGGTCTTTTTCTGAACCCTAGAATATTCTTAATCTTACACTTGTTTATGCTAATTGTAGGATATAATTTTGTTTGCTAAAAAAATCCCCACAGTGTAGCCATCACTGTGCCCATTGCCCATAACATCTGTGAAAAGATTCACAATAAACTATTGCATTCAAGTATTTTACAAAGAAAAGAAATGGTTTTTATCTTTGGCTGGTAATTTTTTTCTTTCTTGGAGATAAATGAACATAGTTTCTCTTATCTGGTGATGGATGTTCCATACAATGTTCCATCTCACTATATTTATAAAATACTGTATAGACTCAAGAAACACGTGCTATAGAAGATAAACAGATGTTCCCAAATGTATGGTCTTAATTTTTCTTACTGTGATTTTGGAAGAATGTATTTAGTTAGCTATATTTACATACCTCAGACTGTGTTCTTCTTGATAGATTTATATCCCACTGCCTTTCTTATTTGGCCTATTATTTTCCCCCCACAATGGCATCCTTATGAACTTAGCTTGGCCTGAGAGAGAATTACTGGTCCAGAATGGTTCAGCAGATTTCCATGGACTTGAACTAGGATCACCCCAGAGCTAGCTCAAAATCTTAATCCCTACTTCATACTTTAGCAGTATGGTTTAGAAAAAAATAGTAATATAATTCCTTACATTACTAAATAACTGGCATATTTAAACTTAGTTAAAGGAGTATGGTATCCAAGAGCTCATAGAGAATATTTTTAAAAGTTTAGTCATCAGAGTCATTACAGCAGCAAACTAATTCATTTAATCTCTTGTTTTGACATCTCTTTTGGAAGATGTAAAGTAGAAGCATAGTTTTGATTGTCTTTGGATTTATATTTAGAATATAAGATAAGAACTATTAAATGAAAAGTAATCTTGTTCTTCAGTCTTTTGTTTAAACAACCCACTTAATGCAGGATATTTTTTTATCTGTTTTATTATCATTAGATACTATTTTTAAACAATAATCCTGCCCTTATTGTGTACAACTCAAGGTGGAATGCACAACGTGCCCACCTCCTATTTTCCTTTCCGCAACAACCCTGTGAGGTGGGTTGGGCAGAGAAAGAGCCCTTGGCTCAAAACTGTCCATTTGGCTTTCAGGACTACACTTTCCTGGTTTCTACTCTAGTGCCTTAACCTCTGGCTCTCTACTAAATGTCTGCTCAGATTATGACCTTTGATTAATTTTATGCTTGTAAAGTCCTATTCAAATCCTCTGAACTTTTTGAGCTAAAATAGTGTTTGGAATTTGACTGTCCATAGATTTCATACACTTCCATATATTGCAAATGCAACATAAATGCATTTAAATAAGTATTTAATTTATAGGTACACATCTACATGTACAAAAGTCCTTTTTGAACGGATGAAACCTGTCAGCTTTAAATCAAATAGCTGAGGTCCTGTATTTCCTTCCTAAAGAAAATATATGCACATTTTTGAAAAGTATTTGGCAATAATTATAGGCTCTGCTACTCAGTTTATGCCAAACTTCAAAGAAATAATCATAGGGTTCTTATAAAAAGGGAATAAGGGAAAAAGTTTAACTTCTCCTCCCTCCCTTTTTCCATATGTGAAAACAGAAAACATTTTAGATAACTACTTGTAAATAAAAAACTGGATAAATTTGGGAAAGATAGATGCAAGTACTTTTCTTCAGGGTAATATTAAATTGATTTGTGATTAGGAAGGAAAGGTTATAACTTACAGTTTGGCTTTTGCAATGAAAAACTAAGATGTTTGATAAAGAATTGGGAAAATTTGAATTGAAAATATAGTAAAGGAAAGGCCCCAACAATGATGTGGATGAAATTATTTTTGACATTTTGAATATTAATTTTGGTTTAGAGAAATATGTCCATTCAACCAATTATGCTTTATTTAATAATGTGCTCAAACAAGCCATAGTTTAATAGGATTTGTGAAGTGAAGCTTAGTCCATAACTGTTCACAAAGCTTCAGGAAGCCCAGTATTAGTTTTGATTTCTTTTGAAAGAGTTTCACTTTGTATTAAGAACCGCTGCATCTCTCCTTTTCTGACTTGTGATATATCTATATCAGATGGATTCTAAAAGATTTTATCTATTTAAGTTAATATATTTTAAAGCATTTGTTTAGATTTGCAGACAAATTAAAGAACAATATTATAGATACTTAGCTCTAGCTCAGGGGTTCTCAACCTTGGCAACTTCTTAAAGTTGCCAAGGTTGAGAACCCCTGCCTAGCTACTGTGACTACAGTACTACCTAAACATCTTTATGTAAAGACCATATCTAAGGGATTTTGTTCAAACCATATAATAATTCTATGAGGATTTAAAGAAAGTCTCTTCAGATTCATTGCTGTTGTTAAGTGTCTATTAACTTTTGTCTTTTGTAGATATTTTCTATTGTGTTATTGAGAACTACATAGTGTGAATTTTTAAGTATTGCCTTTCCTGGACATAATTCAAAGAAAAAACATGCTTATATCTATATACCAAAACTAAGTCTGCTATGGTTTAGTGATGTCTTGAAATCTGAGTAGCAATGAGGCTCCATTTAACTTGGAAGATATGTTAAATCTTTCTTGATAGTGATTCAAAATCTTTAGACTTTAAATTTAGACTTTAAACCTAAATGAGACAGGAAATCTGCAAGCTCAACTATGTCAAACAGTGTGATCAACACTTGTTCTTTTTGGTTACCATTTTAGTGCTGTTGAATTTTTTTTTTGACCTAAAAAGTGTGGCATAATTATGTATCAAAATTCTCTCTCTCTCTCTCTCTCTCTCTCTCTCTCTCTCTCTCTCTCTCTCTCTCTCTCTCTCTCTCTCTTCTCTCTCTCTCTCTCTCTCTCTCTCTCTCTCTCTCTCTCTCTCTCTCTCTCTCTCTCTCTCTCTCTCTCTCTCTGTGTGTGTGTGTGTGTGTATGTATGAGAGAAAAAGAGATTATTATTTCTAATTATTATCTTTGACTCAAGGTTTTCTTGTGAAGAAAACAACTTAATGTAGAACAAAGGTAGACAGCTCTTCAGATGTTTTGAATTATAACTTGCTGTATCTCCTGACGTTGGCATGCTGGCTGGGTTGATAGCAATTGAAGCTGGAAGCATGTGCTGTATTCCAGATTTTTCTATGTCTGCTACAGATTTAAAGCCAAAATAAAAACAGTGCCACCTATCATAAAAGGAATGTGTTGTCTGCAACATTATTTTTAAAATAAAATACCTATAGTTCTCAAAGTAAATCCTAATCTTTTTTTTTTAAACCTCTTTCTTTGCATTAATCTACTTGCTGGTTTTTGCTATCTGTCTCTTGTCCAACTCAACTCATATTATTCACAACATCATGTTATCATTAAGCATTCCCCTCCTCCGCCCTTTCTTCTTTGGTATTTCTGCTTGGCATGAACTTTGACTAGTTATAGCTTTGCCTTATTTTTTTCTTTGTAGGTTCAGTTTATTTATCTGAGTCATAGTCCTGTGATTGTTTTTATTCATTTTCTAATCAGTACTTGGGTTTTCTTTATCAGCTCAATGAAACTTTGAAATTAAAAAAAATGAACTGGTGAAGGACCAGCTATTAAGTGGCATCAACACAACACTTTTAATATTTAATATAGTAAGCACAAAATGATTACTATTTAATTATTAACTTTGTTTTCCTTCTTTTTACATATACTTTTATGACATGCCTGCTACTGAAATGTGGATGTGTTACAATGATCTGATAATGGTGGCCATATGGAAAAATTGTGGTAAGTTCTGAAAATATTGTGGAATAAGAATATTGCATGAAGTTAAGAGGACAGTTGATAAAATAAATGTCTACTTAATAATGAACATTATTTTTTAAAATTTTCTATTAGCTATAATCACCAAATTTTGCATTGGCCTTTAATAAGGAGGCCACACATTGAATATATATTTTGTAAAATAACTGAATGTGCATCTGAAATGGAAAGTAGCCATATAGTGTATTGTTTTTTGGAATATTGTGTATTTTGAATATTGTGTATGTTGATATTCAGTAGATATGAATATGTATTCTATCAATGTACTTACGCAAATAATGTCATATTAATGTTTTTAAATATCAGATACATTAATTTAGCAATATGTTGTGGTCACAAAAATATTTCAAAAACTATTATTGGCAATGTTTCTCATCATGACTAGCATACAAATATGGGAATCCATTTCCAAATGAATTCCAATAATATATCCATATCCATATCCAATTAGAAAGTTACCGTTTTCTTTATTCACCTCCCCCACTTCTTGAAAAATATTTATGACTTAAGAGGTATTTTGCTCCATGTTATACATGGATTGATTTGAGATCAAAGTACTATCTAAACAGAAGATGCTTCTTATATGTAGTTCTAAGCACTTGTTTTAATATGGTTAAGTATATTTGACTTTTTGGTGTGTAATTTAAATTTTTATTGGCATTTTTTTAATAGCATAAACATACCGAAAAAAATGTTCCTGTTCTGTGAAATGTTCAACCAGATGTTGCCATAGAGTGTTTTATATACTTTTTATGTGATGATGAAGCATTATAAAATACAAATATATGTAGAGTGGTGTGCTCTTCCATAATCTAATTGTTTTTCTGAGTGTTATTTAATTTATAGGTAAAAATAGGACATTGTGGATTTGAAGCTTAATGGTGCTCACCTATCATGGTGATTAAGATATGATTCCAAACTTCTTTGGGATGAAATCCAAGCCTCTGGAATGACTGAAAGTATTATCAGTGACTAAACAATATGATCCTGGAAGCTAATATTCTCTTTGACTGTTATTCAGGGGTGTTTTTTTCTATTTTTATGATACACAGTTCTAAATGATTTTGCTGAATAACAGAAACTAGCTAATTTCACATTTGAGTACCAATGGAATCTGCTTTAAATTCTTTTTTGAAGTTAAAGAAAATGTGATCAGTTTGAGAAACTGACGACTCCTGATCTCAGGAAGATACATCTGGCATGTGACTTCATGTGAATTCATTTAAGCAATATTTATTTTTGGTGGAGGGTTGAAGGGACAGGCAGAGGCAGATTTGATGCCGCTATCTTGAAACTTAATCTTAAACTTGATACTGGATAATCTTGAAATGAAATAATATGCATGTCATATATCAGGGAGTAGAACAATAGTAAAACTAAATCAAAGAAAGTCCAGGTCTGGATAACATGCTAGGCAGCAGCTAACAGGGGTATGTTTTATGTCTGATAATTATGAAGTTCAATAGTGAAATTGAAAAAAAGGTTAACTATAATAAGTAATTCATCCAGTGGAAATATGATAAGAGAAGTTATGCAATAGAAATGGGACTTAATGAAATATCATTTCAGAGCATCTGGAAGTCCTAATTTATTTATTTTATAATCTAAATCCTATATGATATAGGTCCTGAAATAGCTTGACAAAGAAACAAGTGATTTGCACTAAAACATCTGTATTTTGTGCTTCATTTTTTTTTTAAAAGAAAACCTTGGTAGATTAAGAAATTAATTTCAGGATCAATTGTTTTCTTCTTCCATCACAAAAAAACCTTCCAATAGTAAAGTAAATTGTTACTAAGGAATATTTTTTTACTGAGGATACTTGAATCAGTGCAGTAGGATGAGAATATATTACAATTTGAAAAAAATCAAATTAGGAATCCATATCATTGTCTTATTATGGTACTCTTATTTATTTTTAAAAAAAATCAGGCTGTATTAGTTGTGTTTGTACTATAAAACAACTGATAATTAAACAGAGAGAAAAGGAAAAACAGCTTAGAATGTATAAAAGAAAATAAATTGTAAAAACGTACTAGTTTTTCAGCTACTAACAACTTGATTTCATACAAAGTTTGCCTGGATTGTTAGGTAATTGGGTCCAGTGATTAACTTGGCATCTGAGGGTTGATTACTTAACGATTAAGTTCAAAAAAGCATGTCTGGTCAATGACTGAAGAAAATTTCTTCTGTATGGCTAGAAGCTGATTAAGCTAAACAACCTCACCTGAGCATTAATTAAAATGCATGTCTGACTGCAAGAGAGATCTGTTTCTCATTTGCTTGGCAATAGAAGCTGGGTTACCTTAATTGCTTATCAACTATTAGGTCAAATATCTAAAGTATTTTGGTCATCTCCTGGCTACATACAAAGCTTCTTGCCTGAGAGGTTAGAAGCTTATAAGAAGGTACAGCTCTTCATTTTCTAGACCAAGAAAGCTGCCGTTTATAGATGGAATTAAACTAAGAGAGATGTCATGTGCCGCATTAATGTTGATAGTAAATATACTATGAAAAAAAGAGAAACATGTAGAGATCTTCTGGTGATAGATAGCTCACTAATGTACTATAAAATGAATGATTCAGGCTTGGATTTGTTATCTAAGATGCTATACAGGTTTATACACTGAAAGTCACTCACTTCTTGGATATGTATTTAACCACCTTCAAAACGTTTTGAAAGTGCTGTTGTTCCTCTGGATTTGGGACATCAAAGATTCTGGTTTTGTAGTGTTCTCATTTATCAGATTTGTTTGGGCTAATACCTCGATAGAAGTACACTAGAGAAGAAGTTATCAGTTATTATACTTTTAGAACTTGCTGTGAGACTTTTATATGTATCAGCAACAGAAATGCCTAATGCTCACATAGTGATACAGTCAAAATATTATATTATATTTTTAGGAGAAAAGGTTTTGCCCTATACTGTCTTATCGTATCCACTGAATGGTACTCATCGTTCCCTTAAAAGTTCATTTATAACCGTAGTATGTAACACTGTGGCAGAATTTTAGTTGGGCCAAAGTATTCCAAAATCTTGATTAGTAAATTTTGCATGGGAAGAAAAGGTCATAAAATTTTGTTGTTGTTGTTTTTTTAAAAATCCATTTATAAATTTTGTAAGTTATTGGGGTACAATTAATGCTTGATATTATTTGTGATGGTGGTAGAAAATTAGAGAAATGTTCATGGAAATATTTTTTTTTTACTTGTATCCTTTTCTCGTATGAAATTGACAACAAATTCTATCTGGGATAACAGTAACAAGCACAACAAACTGTGATGCATACATCAGTCCATCATACATTTTGGTTGGATTTTCAATTTCCCTGTTGCAGCAAAATCTGGAACAGTAGTTGTTTTTTTAATTACAGAAAATAATAAGGTCAGCAATCAACGCTTTGACATAGTTAAATTAGTTGAAACATAGAATTGTGATTGCTAAAAAGTTAGCGATAGGCATTCAAGCAAAGATGTTTTAATATTACTCATTAGTCTTTTTTGGTATTCTGTACTATGTGGGTCTGTTTCAGCTTTTGTCATCTTAACATCTTGGGAACTAATGGAATCTTACTATTGATAGATTTTAAGATTAATACATGAAATGAACTAAAACCTAAAAACAGCTGCCTGATATGTTAGTCAGAGTCTGATGGAATAACAATTGAATTGTTGCTGTTTTAAAGTATCTATTTTATCTAAAATAAGTCCCATACATGGATTCACTATGTAACTTTAGAATTTACTTTACTCTTGTAATAGTTTATTCCAACTTATCTTTTTCCAATTTAATGATCTGATTACTGATTTAGCCTTCCTAACTGAGATTTTGGCCCTTCATCCACCACTTCATTTGATGACTTTTTCCATTATCCCATCTGTTTGCAGGTGCTCATTGGCCACATTTCCTGAGCTTGATTTGTGCTCCCTAGTTCCAAGTTAAGAAAATGTCAATAGCCAAGAACCAGTAATTCTTGTCTCTAATGAGGAAGAGGGATTTTTACATTTTGTTTTTTGTTTCTTATAAGAAAGTAATATGCAAATGTTGACTCTGTTCAAAGTTGCTTGCTCTGAAATAATATTTAAGTTGCATTTTCTTGCCTGTTAGCCCGAAACATAAGATGTAGCAAACAAATTGTGCTGAAAAATTATTTTTGTATTTTTTTTAATATGTGTGGAGATCAATTGTTCCTTCTAGTTCTTTTTGTATTTAAACCATAGCTGTTCATTTCAAGTAGTTGGGGGGATAATACTGCTGATGAATGAGTATTTAGTCTGTCACATAAAAGATTAGCTTTAAAGAAAATGAAGCAAAGAAAATTACAGTGGCAAAGGTTTCTAAATTACACTTGCACAGGAAGATGTTCATGATAAGGAAGTAGTTAAATAGTTCCATTTGGAAAGAAACTGCAAGCTGTGGCCTACACTTTATGTGTCAGCATAATGAGGAAACAATTGATTCATAAGGTTAGTGGAGCATTGTAGGTGCTAACAAAATAGAAAATCTAACAGATAAATTAAAGCAATGAATCCTTTCAGTGAATCAATCTCTTCTTATGAAGAAAGAAATGAAGCTGTCTAAAGAAGGGTGTGGAATTTCAAGAAGTAAGCAGCCAGAAAGTCAATTTACCACTGAAGCTGGTAAATTTAGTCTACCTTTTCCCTCTTGTTAAAGCATGTTAAACAAAAGCTCCAGTTTATCAAAGTCTTTTATCAATTTCATGGGCCCTGATATTGATGGCCACAGCATTTGAAGATTTCCAATTGGAATGTATGAAGAGTATATGGTAAAGCATATAAATTAATGAAGGAAGGGAAAGAACAAAAAACGGATACATTGTGTATTAGTGAAACTAAAAAAAAAGGAAAGGCTCTGATCTGAAAGTTTTCTGCTATGGTCTAATAGAGGGGAATTCATGGTTTTTTTTTACAACCCTGCTTCAGGATGGAATTAGGATGACTGAAGGGAGCTGAGCATTTACTGCCCGGATGCCCTTCCTGATGCCTACGTGGAGTTCACAGCAAATATTTTCTTTCTGATAGAGATGTGGAAATAAAAATGTAGATTTAATTAAAAAATGAAATATAATAAAATGTGTAAATTGGAATATTCTATACAATTGTGAGTGTATAAAAATAAAAATTCATATGTAGATGATAATTGCATACTCCCCCAATGAATGGTAGTAATAAAAATAAATAAATAGAGAAAGAACCAAGAGTACTAGAGAAGTGTGTGGAATTACACTAATGGGAAACATGAAAATCAGTTGCCTGACAGAATGGTATATTCTATACAGAGAGAGCAATTAAATCAAGTTTCAGATACGTAGAAAAGAGCTGAATAAGAAGAGTTCAGCAAAGGTAATAAAATTAAGCATAAAAATGATTCAGTGATTTGGAATGAAACTGATATAAATGAATGTTCCAAGAACTATTCTAGAGATTTGGATGGGAAGGATAGTAATATATCAAAGGATGGAATTGAAAAAAGTTATACGCGTCAAGAACAATTATGAAAAGGAATGTATAAAGCTGTTAAAACGCTGAAAAATGGTAATGTTGAAGATATAGATCAGCGGTTTCCATCCTTTGTGGTGTGGAGGCCCAGCTGGGAGGGGGGACATGTGAGTGGTGGACTGACACAAGCGTGTGCACACATAACCCTTACACAAATGGTGGGCCAGCACACATATGTGCAGCTCAATTTGTGTAAATGGTGAGCCGGCGTGCATGTGCCTATGCCCACTGGCCATCCCTTGTGCAAATTGATAGCAGTGTTCCAATAGCTCAGGGGTTGCCACAAAGAAGAGGGAGTCAAGCTATTCTCCAAAGCACCTGAGGGCAGGCGAAGAAGCAATGGATGGAAAATAATCAAAGAGAGAAGCAACCTAGAACTAAGGAGAAATTTCCTGAGAACAATTAATCAGTGGAAGAACCTGCCTCCAGAAGTTGTAAATGCTCCAACACTGGAAATTTTTAACAAGAGACTGGACAGCCATTTGTCTGAAATGGTATAGGACACAGGTTGGCAACCTGTGGCTCCGGAGCCATATGTGGCTCTTTGAGCCTTCTCCTGCGGCTCCCAGCCTCCCCACCGTGTGTGTGTAAAAAATAGAGTAATATCACACTGTTCTCGGACAAGCTGACAAGCTTATAGGGCGGGGCTCCTGCCTTTGCTGCATCTTAGCAGGAAGCAGCAGAAAGCAGCAGCTCTCTCTCTCCCTCTTCCCTTTCTGTAACTGAGTTGGGGGAAGAGAACTGGCAGGCCAAGGGCAGGACAGAGCCAGCCCAATAAGAATGTGTGTAAGCTTGTTGGAGAACAACGTGAAGCCAGCTTGCCAGGTGAGCAGAAGATCGGAGAGAGGGAGAGAGAGAGAGAACTTATGCACAGCAGCCTCTATTTCTTTTTAATTAAACTCTTCAATCAGGTTTCCCCCTTCATGTGCACGTTTTGCGGCTCCCAGTGTTTTCTTTTCTCTGGGAAACGGGTCCGAGTGTTTAAGGTTGCTGATCCCTGGTATAGGGTTTCCTGCGTGGAGAGGGGGTAGGGCTAGAGGACCTCCAACTCTATTGTTGTTGTTGTTATTGTTGTTGTTGTTGTTGTTGTTGTTATTATTATTATTATGTTGAGCTCTGGCCAGGTACTCAAGCGGCCCAATTTCAAATAGGCCATGATCTGGTAGTGAGTCACAGCCCGGGACTTGGGGACTCCTGATATAACTGTATAACTATAAAAAGGATAAAATATGGATGTCATTTGCTTATGAGCTGGCTGTGAGACTTGTTTAATATATATTAAATACTAAAGCCATTGCCTGGCAATTGGAGAATGTGATTGTTACTTTATGCACAAATTAATTAAGCCTAGAATTAGAATTATAAATCATGGTGTGCAGCAGTCATTAAGCGAAACAGTGATCATTAAATGAATCCATTTCATTGAATGGCTATTTTTTTGCAAGAAATCAGAAGTAAATGTTGGAAACCAGTAAAAAAAACACTGAAAATTGCAGTCATGTTACTGCAGGACACTGCAAATGGCTGTAAATGCAAGCTGGTTGGCAGGCCCAAAATCTACTCATGTGACTGTAACATATGTGTGTGTGTGCGCGCGCGCGTAGCTATTGGAACTCCAGAATTGGGTCATATCTTTTTGTGGGTCCATTGTAACTTTGAACGGTCACTAAGTGACTGATGGTTAAACAGGGACTACCTGAACTCAATTTCTTGCATTATGGTTGACTTTAATTCTGATAAAACAGAATTAGTAACTCATTTTGTCAGTTATGAATTGGATGACACAAAGGATTGACATTTTTCAGGTTAGTGACTTGTTCTACCATGTAAAATATTTATTACTTACAGAACTTTTTGGGGCTGTACCATTTCAACTCAAGCTTGTGCATTCTTTTTTATGTCTTGCTCTATTTGTACACAGGATTACTAATAAAGAAGAAGCTGTTCTATTTGTCTCATAATGTTTTTTGTAGCTGCTTTGATCTCTCCACCAAGGAGAGACCTACAGTTTCCCAATATCTTTTCCCCAAACTATTGTTATTACTACTGTTGCTAAAATGCAACTGCTAATCAGTTTTTCAGACTGCTAAATATTAAGAACTATCAGAGAAGCTGCTGAGATAGGGCTGCCATGTCTGGGATGCAAAAGAAAAATCTACACAAATTGCACTTTGAATTGTAATTGTTGATGTTCTGTCAGCTAAATACAGGCTATATGAAATCACTTGTATGGAAGAATCCAGACTAAGGTGGAATGCGGCCAGATTCTTCAGTTCACCCCTGCATTTATGCTTATCTTAATTTTCGTTATGCAAAAGTGTCAGTGAGGTCAGTGCCTGCTAAGTTCAAAGACTGAAATGATTTGCAGCAGTAGAACAACTAGTAGTATAAGTACTACATGTATTGTTCATACAATGTCCCAGATTTTCCTACATTTTTTGGCTGTTTTTATTATTATTATTATTATTATTATTATTATTATTATTATTATTATTATTATTATTATTATTATTATTATTATTATTATATATCCATTTGTACATGCAAACAAAGAAAAAATTCAAGTTAAAGCCATTCAGCTTAATACAATCATTTCAAATTTGTAGACCTTCTTCACTCCGTATATCAAAGTCCAACTATAAGCCAACTACATTTTATAAATTTTAAGTTTCACTTCTTTTCAAATCTATCCATTGTACATCACACAAACAAGTCTTCTTTCTAAAATTAATAATTATCATGTCTTTGCACCCCTCCCTTCAACGCGTACATTCCTAGTCTAATTAATATACATCTTCCATTAATCACCCTCTCATGTCTCTTGCTCTTGCACTTAGTCCTTAAATCAGTCCATAATTCTTTGCCTTTAATTCCTTGCATAAAATATTAAGTTTCTCTTCATTTCAGACGAATTCTAGGTTTCTTCCTGTGCCAGGTGGCTTTCCATAGCACAGCTTCCCTTCCACATAATAAGTCTCTCTTTATTGCTTGCAATGTCCCTTGGTTCCATATAAGCCATGCTCTATGGATTCTGTCAGTTTGCCAAGAGACATTTTTAGCCTCCTCTCCTAGATATTTTCCCCATGCGTTTATAACAATTCTTTTCAAATCTTCTTGTCTCTCCACCTCTTTATAAGCCAGTTGCTTATGGCAATGTTTATCTCGGTTATGTCCCATCTTCTTTAGCAATGCATTGCACGTGGAGGTACACTTGAAAAGTTACAGCTGTTGTACTTGGTACAAAATGTAGTAATGTAACAATTAGGCTCCTAATCAGTACAAAATCCAAAGAGGGTGTGATGCCTACACTGAAAGACCTAGATTGATGCTTTCACAATTTAAGTGGTGGCATTGGCATTGACCTTTGAAATCCTAAATGGTCTAAGAGACTATCTTTCTTTGTAAGCATCATCAAGACAGCCATCTCAGGGATGTTCCTGCTGTCTGAAACTTCTGGTTTTGGATTGAGATTTTTTTGTCTGCATTGCTCCAGGCTACCTCTGATCGCATTTGCATATTCAGGAAATCTATAACAACATGTCTCATTTGCTAGGCTTTCCAATTTTGTATTAATTTGGTTCATTCTGACTTGTATTTAAACATTTTATTGTCTGTTGGCCACCAAGGCTGGCCAAAGCAGAAAGGGAGAATGTATTGTTTTAAAAAATCTCATGATATGTAAAATGTATATTGTACAACAGCTTTCAATATTTAAAATTAAGTGTTGTGCATTCATAGCAGAATTGTTTAGATTGTGACTAATCTCCACCCAATCTATTTTTTTAATGATAATTGCATTTTTTTTCTTTGTTGTGGGTACATGTAAAAGAAATCATTAATCATTAAGTTTGAGATATTTTTTCTTCTGCATCGTGATCCCAGTTTGGATTGGATTACCATGCATTGAGTAAATTAGAAGAAGATGCAGTATTTTACATATTGCATAATGTGCGTTCAGGATGACAAATGCCGTTAGCAAATTAAATCATTCTAGGAAAAAATATTTGAATGATGAGTATGAGGCATCTGTGGATAATTTTTATTTATATTCAGATGTTCCAGATTAGGACTGAAATATTCTTTTATTTTTCTTTACAACTCAACAGAATGTTGAATTTCTATCAGTAGGGCAATTCTTCAAAAAATCAACAGACTGGATTTGCTGTCTCTGGGGAAAAAACAGTAATAAAAGGATCAAGCTTGAAAATGAAATGGAAATATTCAGCTAGGAGCTGGAGAAAAAAAAATCCTGAAATTTCCTTCAGTGAATCTTTATGGGAGATGCAATTGGAGAGTAGCTCAAATGCTGGGGACGGCTTCATTATAGCCACTTCTCTCTCCTGATTACATGACGATCCAGAGTGAAGTGTATGCTCTATGCTTTCAGTTGCACATACATCCCAACATAGCTCTACAGACAGAACAGGAAAGGAGAAACACAGAGACACTCATGGACATAGGCAACTTTGTTATGAAGAAGACAAATATCTGGGGTGGTCACGGCTGGTAAAAGGAATGGAAAGAATTCTACAAACTATGCTCTGCATGCTTTCCCTATTTTTTTGTTAATTTATTTTTAGATAAGAGGAGTTACCAGTAGCCATAAATAATATCTCTTTAAAATTTATCTATTCTTTATTGTCTTTATGTCATAGCAAGAATTTTATGGAAGTATATTGTAAGACAGCCAAATAGCAGTTTTGAACTAAACATCCATTTGTCTAAACTACAGGCAGTCCTCAACTCAGAACCACAACTGAGCCCAAAGTTTCTGTTGCCAAGCAAAACATTTGTTAAGTAATTTTTTTTCATTTTATGACCTTTCTTGCCACAGTTGTTAAGTGAATCACTGCAGTTAAGTTAGTAATGCGGTTGTTAAGGGAATCTGGCTTCCCTATTGACTTTGCTTATAAGAAGATCGCAAAATTTGACCCATCATAACTGTGAGTCAGGTGCCAAGCATCCGAATTTTGATCATGTGACCCTGGGAATGCTGAAATGGTCGTAAATGTGAAAAATGGTCATAAGTCACTTTTTTCTGTGGTGTAACTTTGAATGGTCTAACTGAACTGTTGTAAGTCAAGGACTACCTGTACTGTATTGTCTATCCTGCCATAAATCTGTGTCTGTCTGAAAATGCAGACTGGTTTCGTCAGGTGAATTAGTTCTGATATTGTTTCAAATTTCCAAATCCTGGAGTTGATGGGAGGGAATTTGGCTGGTTAGAGAGTGGCTGGTAAGGGGGGTTGCATTGTTCATATGAAATGTATCCATAATTATCTAATAAGCCCCCTTCTGCCTTTGTAATTTTCTCATTGAATAATTGGCATATAATTCTGTGATTGATGCCAAATGAAGTAATTAATGTTGCCCTGGTAAGAGTTATTATTGCCTTCTTCTTTTTTTTAAGTATCCAGAGATTGGAAAAAAGAGTGAGTTGTTGCCTTGGTAGTACAATGTGTCATCAGTTCTATAAATATCCATCTTATTTAATTCACTTGTATAACTTTTTCACTTTTGTGTTTCATCATATGGCACTTCAAAACCACATATGCTAAATACTTGCTGTTCTTTTTTATAAAAGCTACTGCAGGAAAATGTGAATTTCCATATGGAGCATTTTAGCTTACTTTTATCTGAGTTTTATGATAGTATTTGGATGCCAAGGTAGGTGAAACTGGTGGTTAAGTATTTAACAACTGGGACATATAACAGTTCATAATGTTTATTAGATAAGAGTTTTGAGTTTTTTTTGAAGACTGTTTCAATTCAGTCTTGGGAGACTGGCTCCACCTAGTGTTTTACTAAAATTAAGCTTGTTGAATTATAGTTTTCAAGAAAAAAGATAAAGAATGGGAAACAATCATGCATACAAACCTAATTACTGCACTCATTTTTGATTGGTGTCTCTCTGGGTATTACCTATACGATATTGTACTGTTAAGTGTGAAATGGTATTATGTATTCATCCAATTAAATATTTTCACTTTTTCAAATATCAGTAATACTCAATGATCAAATGTTCCTATTATTCCTATTATTATTTGCCCACCATTTTCACTTCTCTTGCATTTTGCCCATCAATTTTATTCAGTTTCATAGAACTGAATAAGTCTTAGAACAGGAATGGCAACATTTGAGAGGTTGGGGATTGAGATTCGGCAAAGAGAATAGGCAGCCATCTTCTTATGTGTTATTGACATTGATGTCATTGGTGGTAAGATTATGAGAGGCAACTATTCTGGCCCTACTCTTAAGTTCTCCCCGGATTATAAAAATGATTTAAATCATACTGCCAAAATTTGTATATATATATATATATATATATATATATATATATAATGATGATTTATAAAATTTCATATGTTGCCTCTCAGTGATTCTGGGAGCCTCCAACAAGCCAACAAATACAAATTGCAATATATAGGGCTGCAAAGAACCAGTAAATTGCAGATTGCATATTCTTCCTTTAGAAATGATTGCAATTGAAAAGTTGCCACCCAGTCACCTTATATGGGGGATGGGCAACATAAAATTTATATATATATATATATATATATATATATATATATATATATATATATATATATATATATATATATATATATATATATATATATATATATATATATATATATATATATATATATATATATATATATATATATATATATATATATATATATATATAAAAATAATTTTGAAGAATTTTTATGGAATATATTTTTGCATCCATTTTATTATAAGATGACAAATGAGTGTGTGTAAGCGTTCTGTTGTGCAGTGGGCACTCATCTCTCCAATGAATTGCTTTCTTTCTTATTTGTCTTCCTTCAGCTGTACTCCAGTTATACTCATTTGTGCCTCACTTTATGTACTTGTGTTGTAATCATAATCTTTCTTCTAATATTACTAATCAGATTGTGTAATGTTAATGTTAAAGAATTGTAGATGGTGTTCAGATTCTTTCTGCTAGTATGTTAGAAGGAAAATCTAATAATTCAGACTTTTATTTTCATTTTTTCATATAGTCATAGAAATTTGCCTATTGCCATGAAATCTATCTATCTACTCTTCAATCTCTTTATTAACTTTATTATTCAATGTCCAATTTCTTTTGAAAAACAAAAGATTTTTGTTGTTGGTTTAAAACTTCAGATTCAAAAATGTGTGCCTTAACTTGTGTCTTAATTTATGAGCCAAATTTAGGGATTTAGTTTCTATATATTTTACAATAGACTACATGAATGTGTGTGAAGCATTCTGGAAGTTGATGTCTCTACACCTTAAAGCTGCCAAGGTTAAGAAACATCTAATACAATCCCCTACCCATGCTGGAATCTATCATGGTTTCTCAACCTTGTCTACTTTAAGATGTATGGACTTCAACTCCCAGAATTCTTATCATACCTCAAACTTGCCCAGGCTACAAGTAACCTGAAAAAAAGAGTTTTTTTATATTTGACAATCTGTTGGACACAGAAACTTAGGTGTGCCCTTAGATTTAACAAACCGAACTTTAAATGTATTTTATTAAGAGGAAGAATATATCCTTGAATGTGAGCAATTTATTTATTTATGTAATGGATTTAATGGCTTTAATTCTAGGAGAAAAAGAGATTGTTCAAGGAAAATTGGCATGTTATATTCTTGAAATGAATTTTGCATAAGCCTGGAAAAAAAAAAACACCAGCATGAGATACACTGGGTTGCAAGAGAGTAAAAGACCCAAAATCAATCATTGTGCTTCATTGTCAAGAGGAAAGCCAGTCCAATTAGATCAACAGAGTTTTTGACTTCCAGCAGAAATTATAAGGGGACAGAAAATTCCTAACACTTCAGTAGCTTTAATTCATAAACAGGACTTTAGTGGGGAGAAAAGTCAATTCTGTAAGCTTAAACTCTCTGCCCACTTACAGTTTAAATAATGTATGTATTACCAAGTGAATATTTTCTCCTCTATACATATATTCAAAATCTATGAAAGGTTATGCTAATTTTATTCCATTGGAGAAAATATTGCATGAATCATAATCACAAACACCAACTCTATATATTTAATCTGTGGAAACTTGTGGTATCTTTGCTGTAACTAGTAGGTAAATTCATTTGCCCTATGCATTGAAAGAGCATTAACTGTGTCCTTCTGTACTCAAGAATTTTTGGCAACTCATGTTTGGATGACTAATTTAAAAATGTGGTAGATGTTTATTGTTGTAAGGAAAGCATTATTGCTAACATCTAAGAGCAAAGCAGATCTCTTATGAGTCATCTATGCCTTTGAAAGTAGCACAAAACGAAAAATATTGATAAAAATAGCATAGGCTTTTCTAAGGTATGCATTTCAGCCTTTGGAGAAGAGGGTGAGGATGGGTGATAATAGCTGTGCTTTTAAATAAGAGCTAAATAAGAACAGTACGTTAAGAAACCCATAATACTGGCCTTCCTTCTTCAAAAGGAGAAGAGGAAATGGAAAAGGTTGTATGCTTTGTGTATTACTCTATTAAATTCCCAAATCTTAATATACAAAAAGTGGAAGTAGAATTGTGTGTAACAGGAGTTACACACAAAATGCAGTGTACTAATCAACAACCTAACCCCCCAAAACCTCCAATATTTGTATAAGTATACTTTATATGCAAAACATAATATTTTTAATAGTATTCTGTTCTAATATTTGAAAATGATCCTTTCCCTAACTGGTATTCTAAAGGCAGTTATTTTCTGCTTCTTTAAAGAGCCTTTTGCTTATTCTTTTCTAGTGTAATCCTGTTTTTCCAGCAAAAGGCATCACACAAAATTAATAACAGGATTTGACAAATTTCCACGAATCAGGTAGCTCAGTATACAATAATAGTGCACACTGTTCTCTTTTCTGAAAATCTGATTTTTAAAAATGAAAATGGACAGTGCACTTCAAAACTTATAGAGGCAACATTTACTAACATTTACCTTAGCTTTATTAAAATTTGCAGCTCCATTTAAAATGGATAAAAATAATATAAAAGGAATGGAAATACAGTACTTGTAATAATAGAAAGATAATTCTCTTTAAAAATAGTAAAGATAGAAGATAGAGAAACCCCAAAGTGCTATGGGCAGTGGTGGGATTCAATTGGTTTGCACTACTTCGGCAGAACCGGTAGCCCAGGCCCAGAATGGATTTTCGGATGCCGCATCCACACAGAGAACTGGTTGTTCACATATTTGAATCCCATCACCGGCCATGGGGTATAGCTTCAGGGATCTGCATCTAATGGAAAGAGTTGGCTAAAATTAAGGAGTTTTAGTTATGCTTTCTCTTAGGTCACCATTAAAGCTTTATATAGAAATTTAAAACAAAAAGGAATGCATTTTCATATACTGTTCTGCCACGTACAATATATGTTATAGTCATACTGCCCTAAAATGGTATGAAATATGTAATATGTAATTTAGGGATCCCAAACTCTAAACTTCAACTTTTAATCAGTTCTCATTTTGCAGAAAGTAAACTGATAATGATATTCCAATAAGTAAATGAATTAGCAAGAAAATATAATCCATTAGTAAAATATCACTTTTGTTTTCTGCAATCCCAAATGCTCTACCTCTTCTTTTCTGGTCCCCTCCTTATTTATTTATTTGTTCTATATCCGCTACAATCATAATACTATTAGTAATAGCAATAGCAATAGCACTTAGACTTAAATATTGCTCCATAGTGTTTTACAGCATTCTCTGGGCAGTTTACAATGCCAGCATACTGTAATATTTATATGTATTTATATGTAAGGGTGTAGTATATACACATATGTTGTATATAGCATGTTTATATGTGTGTTATGTATATGTACACTTTTTTTCCCAATATAAAAATTCTTTTATTAAAACAATCAACATTGAACATAAAAACATATTATGCAGCAATCATCATGGCACCTGATATACAACACTAAGTATTAGTCTTTGAAAACGTCTGAATTAGTGAGCCTTTTTCCACTCCTCGCGTCTAGCCTCAACTATACTCCTGTTACACTTTATTTGATTGATGTTTCTCTTATCTGGTTCAATATTAATGTGATCAACATTAAACATAAGATCCTATTGATAAGCAATCATCCTAGAACATAGCATACAACATTAGGTATTAATCTTTGTAAACATCTGTTTTAGTAAACGTTTTTCCCTCTTCCCTTCCATCTTCAAGTATACTCCGAATACATTTTGTTTGATTGGTGTTTCTCTTATATATGGTCTATCTACTGTATCTAGTCTATCGCATATTGTTCGTTTGCGCTTCTGAATTGACTTCATCCCATTACTAGTGAAGTCAATTCAGAAGCGCAAACGAACAATATGCGATACTTTTGAGAGCAGGCAACAGAATTTCATTTTTAAGGTGTGCCAGTGTGCCCACACTAAAAAATAACTATAAAGATTATCTTTTTAAATCTGGGTCCTTATTTTACCGACCTTGGAAGGATGGACGGCTGAATCAACCTTGAGTCCCATCAGGGTCGAATTCCAGTCTGTAGGCAGAATTTGCGTGCAATACTGCATTCTAACCACTGTGCCATCAGTAGTAGTTTACAGGAATGAAACATAACAAAATAAAATATCCACATTACATGTATAAAGACCAGACCTATACGACAGTTATTCTTTATAGGTGTCATGCATTACCATAAGCCTTTCAAAATAGCTTTGCTTTCACTAATTTCTGGAAGGCCAGAACTCCAGTTCAGATGGAAGACTATTTAAAAGATAGGCTTTGCTATCAGAAAGTAGCATGGTACGTACCTCCATGGTACGTACCTTGCAGAAACTTCTGGCAGTTTCTTCTGGGATGAAAGAGTTAAGTATATCAATTCCATGAAGAAGCTTCAGTGTCAAGCCAGACATGTCTGTTTAGATAACAACTAGCATCTTAAATTGAATTTGAAAGCTAATTGGAAGCCAGTGTGGGGCTTGGAGCACACAGGTATACATTGGTGATGGCAGTGCCAGTGCATTCTGTACTAGTTGAAGCTTCTGGACTATTTTCAAAGATAGCATATTACCATGTGCTAGATGAAAGCTTATGTTATTGTTCTAAGGCTCTCCCAACTCAGGTAGGTTTGGTGTGATTTCACACAACACTATAACATCTTAGGGTTGGAATGCTGTTTGACATTTTTAGTGATAGTTGTATCAGTTCAGAACACTCAAAATTGTCCTCTGTCAGAAAGCAGTTGCCTGAAAGTTTTGTCTTATGGCAACATATTACCTTTATTTGCTTAATGAAGGAACATGTTAGGCTAGGTTTCCTTTGAATAACCAGCCAACAGCCTCCTCTGAGATGTCATATTTTTGTTGTTAGCTGCGAAGTTATGTCCAACCCATCGCAACCCCATGGACAATGTTCCTCCAGGTCTTCCTGTCCTCTACCATCTTCTGGAGTCCATTTAAGCTCGCTCCTACTGCTTCAGTGACTCCATCCAGCCACCTCATTCTCTGTCGTCCCATTCTTCTATTGCCCTCAATCTTTCCTAGCATTAGGTAAAGAGAGTTGGGGTTGATCTCTTCTAGGATTGACCAGTTTGAACACCTTGCAGTCCAAGGGACTCACAGGTGTCTTCTCCAGCACCATAGTTCAAAGGCCTCAGCCTTTGGTGCTCAGCCCTTCTTATGATCCAATTTTCACAGCCATACATTGCAACTGGGAAAACCATAGCCTTGACTATATGCACTTTTGTTGGTAGGGTGATGTCTCTGCTTTTTAGTATGCTGTTTAGATTTGCCATAGCTTTTCTCCCCAAGAGCAAGCATCTTTTAATTTCTAGACTGCAGTTCCCATCTGCGATGATCTTGGAGCCCAGGAAAATAAAATCTGTTACTACCTCCATTTCTTCCCCATCTATGGTTTAATTCAAAAGTTCAGATTTGTGGACATCAACCCTCCCTTCCCTGTGGCTACCTAACAGCAAGGTTTTGGGGAACTTAGCCCTTGTACCACCTGACTCATTTTCATCTTTCCTTTCTCCTTGAACCAGCATCATCTGCCTTCAGGAGAAACTGGAAAGCATCGTGCTCCTCTCTTTTTCCATCTGTAAGAAATGATAAACATGGCCCCTTGCAGATATTTTTATCCTCCTCTCCCTTTTCCTTCCTGAAGATTTCTGAGCAAAAGAATTTCTATTACTTCTTTGGCTGAAGTCAAAGAGGTTTCCCTGATTCTGGAGTTTTCCATCTGTCCACCCCTTCATCACCATCCTCACTCATTCACTCACCCACATACACAAACATTTCTATACATTAGACAGTAGGAAGAGGGGAAAATCCAGCTCTTCTGCTTTTCTGTCTGCAATTTTCCTCAGTTGTGATCAATCCTCCTCCATTTTGCAGGGGGGGGGGAATTTCCATGTTTCTTTCTTACGATTTACAGCAGCAGACAAAAGACATAGGTTTGACTTGTGCAAGTACTGAAATGTAGATATAGGTGTTAAGTGTCAAAGGCAGTTATATAATGATGACATTTGAAGAGAGGCATCACCAAAGTTATCACAAGTTAACCTGGAAAAAAAACAGGGCAATTATCATTTGATCTCTCAGTTTTTTTTATCCAACTGTGGATGATGGTCAGAAGATAGGTAAAACTTCCTACTTTCTTGAGCCCCAACCCTAATTCTGGTAACGGCAGACTGGGTGGGACTAAAAAGTTCAATCAGTCAATTTCAACTTTGCAAGATCTTTTTTTTCCGCGTGAGAAATTGAAATTGACTGATTGATTGAACTTTTTTTTTTTTTTTGCACAGGGCGGTGGAAGCCTAAAGCGAAAAGGTTTTATAAAACCCAGCTGAAGGCCTAGGACTGGGGCGACGGCGCGTGTGCCCATAGAGAGGGCTCTGAGTGCTGCCTTTGGCACCCGTGCCATAGGTTCGCCACCACTGCCCCAAACCTTGCATAGAAAAACAATACCCAACATTTTCGTTTTCCACACTAGGTAACATCATCAGTGCACTGCAAGAAAACAGCCAATCTCACAGAGCAGCAAGGACCTCACAGATAAGAGATTTATGTGATGTGGAGATCTAGCATCCCAAACAATTCAGGATTGATAGACTAACCTTAAATCAGAACCTGTTTTCACTTACAGATGACACACATTTGGTACAATTAACATTGTGTTTTGAGGTCATGTGGAATATTCATCTACTCTTGCATGGGAGAGTATCTTATTTACCACATTGTGGTCTGTTTTGATGCATCCAATAATTTTCCCACATGTGATGTAATAAATGATACAGAAACTTTAGATTAGTGCAATTCAGATACTTTGGCATTCAAGTAAAATGTACAAATGGCTGTATTGCTCTTGTGGAATGAAGTTAAAGAAACATGTTAAAATTGGCAACTTTGAGGAATGGTAGACAACCTTTTTGGTTCTTTTTGGTGCATTGAAACTCAAAGCCTTTTTGCTTATTAGTAAAATATTTTTTTCTGCTGAGGGAATAATTATTTGGAGAAAGCCAGTAATATGTAGGACAACCCAGTTTCGGTCTTGATCACAGGTGTCAAACTCACCGTGTCACGTGATGTGTCATGACGTATTGTGACTTTTTTCACACTGCTGGAGCTGCGATGGGCGCGGCCTCTGCATGATGCAACCGGCCCGTGGGCCGGCAGTTTGACACCCATGATCTAGATCTTTCTTCTTCACTCTAGACTTATTTAGGAAAAACAGAATCCTAAATAGATGACTTGCAGAGAGAGCTGTCAGCCTAATTCCATAAAAGATATAATTGAGGAGGCCTGATTACCATACTATAGATTGCAATAGACAGAAGGAGTTGAGGATGCTGTTCGTAGCAGCAGTTAAACATTTTTATAATGCTTTTGGCATGTTGAACAGTTTGCAGCCTATCCATGGAGGCAGTCTACAAATGGAATGAAGTAAGTTCACACTAATTAGAAAATTCCATATAAAAAAAATAAAATGGCATTAATGTATGTATGTACATGCACATATATTAAATATAATGTGAGAAAGATTGTGAGAAAGATTTTGAAACACAGGATGCTTTTATCAGTCAGATAAAAAAAAGGCATAGTTTGCAAATGCATAATGGGTGGAGAAAGAAAGACGAGACCCCGCCTAACCTCTCAGGCTGTTGTACTATCAGACTTTCAAGACTGATGTCAACCTTCCCCGGTATGCCAGAAAGGGGGAAAAAAGACCCAGAGGAGCTAATTCTACTTTATTATAAGGCCACATAAAATAATCTTGCAAATAAAACATTTTGTTATTGCAAATTAAAACAACAATCTTCAAATATATTGTTTGGTATATAAATGTAAAATTAACAGACTCCCAGAAGTTGGCAATTAAATTATCAAAGCATATTTATCATTTGAATTTTGAAATGATTCCTGTTTAACTTACCGGTAGTTGTTAGTCTTAATTTTTGCAGTTATGTATTGCAGAAATGCAGTAGGTTTGGATCTCATTTATTAAAACCATCATGGTCTAAAACTGTTTTTGATTGACTAATTTTTCAGGACTTAAAGTACTTTATAATGTGTATGCTTAAACTCTTGAATTGGTATATACAAATCCAATCTATAAAGTATAGGAAATACTTATTCATAAACTCATAAACTAATTATCAGTTGACTATGGCCACGTTTCTTCTCATCATACTGAGCATGAATGTGTATTTTCAAATATCCCCAATATAATATTTGGTTCTGTATATAATGCCAATATATAATTGGCAATTGCAAGTAGGGTTTTTGGAGAATTGATCAATATATTGAAGAATGCCAGTAGTGTTCAATTTTAAAAAATATTTTTAAAAGGTATTCAAGCATGAAGTACTCACTTTGATAAGACTGCAGTGAACAATCTTCACTGTAAAAATAAATAAACAGCATTTGACTGTTTAAATGAAAGTTCAAGAAAATTTATAAAGACTAAAAATCAATTAATGAACAGAAAATAGATAGTACAACAAAAATAGTTTATTTTGTGATTTATTAAATTTTGTGAGCTTATGTACTATAGCATGTTCTAAATACATTCTTACATATTTAAAATAACATCTAATTCATTGCTGATTTTGGTGTAGAATGTAATCTTTATATGTAATGAATTATATAGGCTAAGATTAGACTGTATTTGGCATTTTTATCCACATACTGAGTCCTTCCCAAGAACCTTGGGTATGCAGATGTTGTTGATGGTGCTAAGGATATCATTGCAGGATGTAACTGTTGCAAGTAAAGCTGCCTTTTGCAATTGACTGGTGGTGAATTTGTCAATTCATGTAGTACTCCAATTATTTTAGGATTGTGCCTATTATTGTTGTACTATCTTATTATTATTACTGTACTACTTGAAAACAAGAAAAAGTATGACCAGGCAATTATCAAAATAGAATCTGTGCATCAAATTTGTGAATCAAAATTTGTGCAGCCTGTGCACAGGTACAAACTATTTCTAGTTTTTGTAAAATTGTCATCTATACAAGGTTTCATAGTCTAAAAATTCAGACATTTTATATCAGATATTATTAAATTTAGTGAAAGAGGGTGAACTTGTAGAATAGGTGGCTTCCTTTACTAGCCATCTCTATGGGATGAGCTGTATATGTGTACTTAAAGTATATTTGAAATGTTCCACATCTATGCATAACAAATCCATTATCTTTTTTCTGTTTCTACCAGCAGTTCCCAATGGTTCAAAATGTCCATGGAGCCCAAAACTGTAGAGTTGAACAGAGATACCATCTAACTAGTTGGGGGTGATTTGGAGGTTTGATAAGGTATATTTTGAGGCCAGCTTAGACTTCACTTTGTTTTTGTTTGATGAGTATGTTAGGTGATGGATTTATGCATTTATTTCTTGTCTCCCTTTGTTTGCACATTATTGTTTTATTTGTAAGCTGTTCTGACAGCATCTAATGTAGAATGGCTTAGAAATATTATATATAAATGCATACATAAAAATATATTTTCTTTAGGTCTTGCAGTTTCTCACTGGAAAGTTCTCCCAGTTCTTCAGAGCAGATTTGTGGGAGAGGTCATATAAACTGAAACTGACAGGGAATCTCTAAAAACTAAATCCTCATCCATTCACACTGTGGATAAGCAGCCTTCCGAGGACAGAAGTTTCTATTGCAGGAACAAACCTGAGTTCCAAATCAAAATGTTTTTTTATAGAAATATTTGGGCAAATAATGCCTGTACTGAAAGACCTGCCTTGGCTCCCAGTTGTTAGCAGATACATTTAAGGTATTGATACTGACTTTTAAAGCCAGGACCTGACTATCTAAGGATGGACATTCCTTGTTATGTACTTGCCAAGGTAAGATTGGTGGGAAAGGCTGTCTTGAAGATATACTTTTGTTAGTGTTCATGTTTCAGGCATTGAGGAGAGAACTTTCCCCTGTAAGACGCTAAGAAAAAGACGCAGGCATGTCTTGAGCAGAGGTTTGAAGTTGCAGGACACAGCTTGACAAACTCTGAGTTTATTGCTTCTTACATACTTGTTACATAAATAGGCTTTACCATTAGATGCTGACATAAAGTTTTCTAGTAACACATTACCTGATCAAAGACCAAGTAAGAACAAATACAGGTAGATCAAAAGGAGAAAGAACTGACAAAGGCAGGAAGAGATAGGAAGTAACTTAAGCATATTTAGGTAGGTGAGGCATTAAGTCAAAAGTGGATGACCTTCTGGCTGCTTCATTAGGACAAAGGGTATCAAAAGGTTATGAGGTTTGGGGGGGGAGCACGGCACTTTGTTGCGCGTGCATTTTTCCCACATCTCACTCTTCTCTATTTTATTAGTGAGGACATTATCCTAAGCTGGAGTAGTTAGTGGGTCTTAGTCAGGGGACATATAACTTTGCATTTGTTTATACAAAACATAACTTGTTCCTGAGGTAAGTTAATGGTAGTTTAGTGTGGAAAATTGAAAGTAGAGAAAAAAAAGACACTGAATAACCATATATGTGCATAATTAAAGGATACTTCTTGAAAGAAGGTACAATTTAAAATTATTTGACTGACATGTATACAATAAAATTTTTTAGGTGAAGTAGTACAATTGACAATTTTTGCACAAGCAAGATTTGTAGGCACAGCTACAATTGGTGTATGCAAAACAATAGCATCAATGGGTAACATATAAGAGGCATGACCCCAGCTTGACATAGTTGCATAATGAAATTCATTGTCTGAAAGAAAATTGCTTAAACCAGTATAATTTTTTAAAACTGAAGCTGGAACACACACAGGTATAAGACAGGTAGAGAGTAGATTTTCCATATCATAGGATTCAGAAAGACAAAAGTCTGTCACTTGTGTTACATTAGCTAATTGCACCCAAATATTATATTTCATCTGTGATTCTAAAGGATGAAATGGGAGAGCTTGAGCCCCCACACAGCAATTAAGAAGGAAAGAGAGGCAAAGAATGAATAAGGAATTTGTTTTTTTTTTTTTTAATTTTTTATTAATTGAACACATAAAACAGTGCACTGTGAAAAGTGCCCTCCACCAGACAAAATGAATAAGGAATTTGCAGTCAAAACACAAATATGGCAGCGCATAAATTCTCTGGTGTAGGTTCTTTTCCCTGTTGCCGCAGAACCTCCTGCGCTTTGGATGTTAGGTTCTTCACATCGCCCCAGGTTGTTGGTCAACTGCGATGGCGAGAGTGAAAGGGACGTTGTGCTATCTGAAGAGTCACCTGCTTCATTTCCAGTATTGGGTTCTGGACTTGATGCCATGACATCTTTGCCTGGTCGCACACACTGGGCTGGAATCCAGAGAGGGCCTGTAGGAGCAAGCACAGCAGCATAGCCTTGTCCCCAAGTTAGTAAGGGAATTGGACCTAATCAGGTTTTATCAGGCAATTGCCGATAACATACCAATGGATTAGGGAGCACAGCTTTTTGCTGAAAGTGACACTGGTAGGCAGTAGTTTTTTTAAAAGAAATATTTAGCTGATTTAAAATTATTAGGACTTTATTGACTTGACGAGTTATCCATGCCAAATTAGGTACCCTTGATCCCTCCTTTTGTATTTGTTTGTGAAGGCAGTCCTTAAAGGACTGATACATATGTGAGAAACAAAGAATAGCTGCTGTGAAGTTAAAAACAAAGCCATAAGATTGGGGTCAATCCTGGGCGTGATGTAAGCATCTGGAAAATTAAAAATAAGTTGGCACACATAATGAGAGTCAGAGATTAAGTTAAAAGTCTGTTGAGAAAAGGTGTGGAAAGCTAAAATAGCAGCAGATAATTTTGAGCGTTATGGTGAGGATTGCACTGCAGTGTAGGCAGATGATACGAAATACAGCCTATATAGTCAGTTAAAGAGCACTAAAGAGATAAGTTATTCTGAAATTAAAATTGAAAATCAAATTTTGGGATAGGAAGAACAATATTAATTAAATCGGTCCCATTTCAAGGACAAGCTCGATTGTGTCCTAAGGTTATTTCAGCAACAGCCTGGATAAAAGATAAAACATTTTGGGATGGGATAAGTAAAGCCATTCAATACAATATAATTTTTGCGCTTCTAACACAGCTAATACTCATTAAGTAGCTTACTAGTAAGAAATATCAAAAGTGTTAAATGACAATTTTTATATGGAATTCTGTCCACAAATTGAGTACTCAAGTACTTAATTTGCTCAACTGTGGTAAATGCTGCAAGTGGCACTACAATGAGATCTCCAGGTTGTTTTCCTTTGGTCAATAAGTCAAATTCCAAGTTAATCAAATACCATTCCGATGGAAACAAATTTCCATTAAGTAGGTTAAACATTTACAAATCTTAAGCAAAACAATTCAGGGTCATTTCTTTTGGTTGATAGATATATAGGTCTAACTAAACAATTTAAACTCAACAATTTCCCCCCCAAAAAAATTGTCCAACAATTACTGTCTCCTCTTTCAAGTAAAACTTTGTAATCTGAAACTGCAAGAGTGGGCATTAAATTTCATCTTCATTCACAAACCAGAATTCTAAGCAGAGAGGGAAAAAAGTTTAAAACGAACAGTTCCCCCCTTTCTTTCTTTCAGTCTCTCTTGCTCTTAAAGCAACACAGCCAGTTGAAAAACAAAAGAGACAGGAAAATTTTTTGTTACAAACTTCTCACCACTAAAAATAGTTTTCTCTACTTCACATGCATTTTCCATAAATTCTTTCACACGTTCTCCATGTGACTCTTCTCATGCAAACACTATTACTTTTCAGTTTACTTTTACAATAAAATCTGCAGTTTACTATTTCTTTCACAGCTTGGGAGAGAGTGGGTGGTGGTGGTTTGAGGGCTAAAACAGGCCTCCCCTTTTAATTAAAAAGGAGGGGAACATTTATGGTTACTTCCAATTTATCCCAGCAACTTCAAAAGACATTGGGGAAAGACTAAAAGGAATATTGAAGGTGTGAAGGGTGAGGGAAAAGTAGCAGCCTCCTCTCCTCACCTCTGACAAAAGGGAATTGAATAGAGCCAGATTAAAACGGAAAAAAGAAAGAAAAAAAACTTGCTTTCAGTTCTTTGAATTTTTTTTCTTTTTCTTCCGTGGCATTAGTTGTTATCAGATAAACTAGCCAACCGGAGGTTTACAAAGTTTTTCAATGTTGTCTTGTTAAATATTATTTATACTTCTACACATCAACACAAAGCACCACCAGACATTGTCTGACAGGGTTAAACTTAACAGCTACTTGAAGTTTCAAAACATCCCAATTGTTCAAAACACATTGCAGAAGAGTACATTTTGATTTAATTTGTTTCTTTAAATTCCTCTGACGATTCCCCATATATATTTTTTCTACTTCAAGATTGTTCCTCTAATATTTTCCTTACGGGGGTGTATGATGGCCGTAAGGAGGCAAAAAGAATTAGCCTCTTCAGAAGGAGCTGAAAATCCAATTAAAGATGCTTTCGGAGGCACAATTTTTACTTGATCTTAACCAGGTATGGGGCTTGTAGTTAATTGTTGCCCTGCTGAAGCATCTGAGCCAAACTTTTCCACTGCTTGATGGCACTGATGCCATTGATGTAATACCTGAACTGGAGCCCGAGATTCAAGATGTAAAGTATGCCCTATCTTTTCCCAATCTCGTAACCTAAGCGTCCAGCGCTTAGGGTATCAAGGGGAATGTTTCCCTTCCTCATCCACCAGCTTCCTTCTGTCTGCCTCAGACTATTTAACGCCTGATTTGTGTAACAGGAATCTGAGTTCCTGTACATGTTTCTGCTGGTGCTGAGATAGATTGCAACTCTTACTTACCACTGAGGGGTCCCATAGGACGAAAGTGCACTTAGGGGTCTATTCCAGACGCTGGTAAGTAAGTTGGCTGTTGCTTCCTCCAAAGGGGGGGCTGTCCCAGTTGCTCCATGAGGGGCTGTCCCTGTTCAGGGGCCAGATGTAAGAGCTAAGAAAAAGATGCAGGCATGTCTTAAGCAGAAGTTTGAAGCTGCAGGACACAGCTTGACAAACTCTGAGTTTATTGCTTCTTATATACTTGTTACATACATAGGCTTTACCATTAGATGCTGACATAAAGTTTTCTAGTAACACATTACCTGATCAAAGTAAGAACAAATACAGGTAGATCAAAAGGAGAAAGAACTGACAAAGGCAGGAAGAGATAGGAAGTAACTTAAGCATATTATCTACAGGAAGAGATAGGAAGTAACTTAAGCATATTTAGGTAGGTGAGGCATTAAGTCAAAAGTGGATGACCTTCTGGCTGCTTCATTAGGACAAAAGGTATCAAAAGGTTATGAGGTTTGTGGGGGGAAAGCACGGCAGTTTGCTGCGCGTGCATTTTTCCCCACATCCCCCTTTTGGGTATTGTATCTAACACTCTCTCAACATTTAAAAAATTTGTACAATGCTTTTCCTTTGCCAGGCGTTATTGGGTAATTTTAAGTCAGGGGTGTCAAACTCAATTTCATTGAAGGCTGCATCAGCATTGCGGTTGCCCTCGGGCTGGGTAGGTGTGGCCAGGGTGGGTGCAGCCTACTGGGTAGGCATGGATGGAATGGGTATGGCTTACTGGGTGGGCGTGGTCAGCTCTACATCATTCGCGTCAAGGGTGCCTGTGGGGGCCTGGGCAGGAGTGGGACAGATCTGCGGGTTTCTGGCAGAAGGGGGTGGGACCAGGGCAAGTGCCAAGGCATGGTCCATGGAAGAGCCTCACTGTTCCTCTCAGGTCATGCAAGGGGGGGCTGGATGGTGCTGCAGGCTTCCCGGAGCCCTGGGCAGCAGAGGTCAAATGCCCAGCCTGGCTCTCGAGCACCCACAGCACCAAGCCCAGCCCCACTTCCCCAAGGGGGTGCCCAGCTGCACTTACCTCCTCCTCAAGGCTGCTGCTGCTGTGCTTGCTCTTCTTACCCAGTTTGCTCATGATGGGTACGAGGGCAAAATCAGAAGGAGGCCCATTCCCTCTCCATGGGAGGAAACCCGGCTTTGTATCCAAAGCTTCCTTAGCAATAGGAAGGGAGACCGCCAGGATAGGCCAGGAAGAGGGGGCAAGGGTTAGGATTAGGTGAAAGGGCAGCAGGGCAGGACTTCCCTCAGACCCTCCCTCTCCTTTCCTTCTTTCCTTCCTTCCTTCCTAAGTACAGAGTGGTGGGAAAATATTTGAGATGAGGGAAGGAGAAAAACAGGCCAGGGCCAAGGCAGTGGGGGCCGTTCCCTCACTGTTTCCAGGATGGCTTCGCGGGCCACATGAAACCACTTCACGGCCGCATCTGGCCCCTGGGCCTTGTGTTTGACATGTCTGACTTATGCTATTGTTATTTTTGTTCACCAGAAGAGAAAGGTAAGGTATAAATCAAATAATAAACAAAAACAATGCTTGGTACTTTATTAACTTTTGTACCAAGAGGAACTAGGAAGATTTCATTACATCAATGGACCCATGCTCATAGATACAACAGTAGAGACATTCTAAATATCTAAGTGGCATGCTCCACAACTACCAGATCCTACAGTGATTTCTGCAATAGAGTGCAGTCTTTGTGATACTCTGCACTCATGTCTCGTTGATTTTGCTGATATTGGAGAGTACCCAGACCTAGTCTCATGGTTCTTTGAGTTACAAATATGGCTAGCCAGAGTAAGATAATTGGTCCCACAGTTGGGTCAAAACTCATACCTGCATATTAGCAATTAATGTTAGTAGGTTCATACAGTTCTGTTATTGATCCAGTTAGGTATGTTGTAGTTTTATATATGACAATATTTAATTTTATTCTTAATAGGAGATTTCAAAATCTAACAATGTTCTTACAGTATTTAAAGATCCCTGTAAATCCCTTTGTCCAAAGGAAGTTCAGTTTACAAATATCTTGTTTGGCATAGCCCTGATCATTATAAATGGTCCCCTAGTTTCTAGAAATTGACTTTTCAAAGGCATATTCTGTATATGGATCTTGCTTATAGTAATTGGTTCATAAATTGTTTGCCCTTTATAATGTAATCCTGTCTATATGTCTGCTCAGACAGAAGTCTACTGAGCTCAGTGGCATTTATTTCCCATTAAGTAAATAGAGGATTGCAGTCTAAAAGGACACAATTATCATTTTTATTCCATCAGTAGTATCAGACACTAGTGTCTTTCCAGTCTCAGATACTAGGAATTAGTAGGAAGATAATTTTACATGATTTATAATCTGTCAATTTTAGAAAAAAGTGAAAGAGAATATGATCATTCTTCACTCAAAGTCTTTCTGCAATCCCAACTTCTAGCAAGCTATGGAACAGTTTAGTCTTTCCTCCATATATTTAATCCACTTGTTCTAAAGATATTATATTGCCAAATAATGTATTTGGTAGTCCTCACCTAATGATCGTTCATTTAATGACTGTTCAAATGTATGATGGTATTGAAAAAAAGCAAAAAAAGTTCTCACATTTATAACTGTGGCAATGTTCCCATGTTCCACTGCTGTCATGTGATCTGAATTTGGGCTCTTGGCAACCAGCATGTATTTACAATGGTTGCAGTGTCCCAGGGTCATGTGATTGTTCTTTACAACCTTCCCAGGGGATTTCTGACAAGCAAAGTCAATGGGGAAAGCCAGATTCACTTAATGACTGTGGCAAAAAAGTCACAAAATTGGAAGTGATTCATTTAATGAGTGCCTTGTTTAGCAAAGGAAGTTCCAGTCTCAATTGTGGTCATAAATTGAGGAGTATTTTGAATGAGTATTTTGAAATATACCAGATCATTTATGTATCAGTCCAGGCATAATGTCATTTTCAGAAATCCTTTCCAGGTGTCTCTGGCAAAGGAAGTGAGGCAGGTGTTTATCACACAGAAGGCCTTTTAATTTGTGAATATTCAGGCACCCTGTCTGTTTTTTTAAAATCACAACAAGTCCTCTTTTTATAAGCATTTTTACATTTTTCTATTGAATATAATATAAAATGCTCACTCTGCACTGAAATAATGAAAATGTTATAAGTTGTTGAATAGTGTTTTAAATTTGTTTCATCACATTTCAACTATTTATATTTTATTGTTTATTGTTAGCTGCCTTTGGTGTTGTCTGAACAGAAAGGAGGAGGAGGAGGAGGAGGAGGAGGAGGAGGAAGAGGAGGAGGAGGAGGAGAGAGGTTCTCTGACAGTGACAGATTTAGAAAGAGCTGAAAACTGTTTTCTTTTGGGGAGGAATAGTGGGACCGGTGTGCATGAACATCCTTAGCCTTCCCACCAAATTGTGGTTGTTTTTAGGATTTGTCAAAGAACAATGCAACCCAGTGATTCTCAACCGTTTCTTCACCACAGGTCCTCTTTAAATACTTTTTGTGGACCATGGCCACAGATCACCAAGGTTTAATTCAAGATTTAAATCATAACATTTCTCCAAGCTCCCCTTGACGGCATCATGCCCCCCCCCAGGGTTCATCTGACCACAGATTGAGAACCACCACTGTAACCAATCCAAGGAATGTTAACATTAATTCAAGCTGAAATACATTTTTGAACATTCACAAAAGGAGTATATCTGATTTTTCTTGCTTTTCATGTGTTACAATTCTCCATGTCTTAGGCTATCTCAGAAAAACTTTCATTCAGAGGTTAAGAAAACAACCAGAAGTGATCAGAGCATTCAGAAGTAAGGGAAATCTGAGCACACTTATTTTCTGTTAGCAGAACTGCATTCACAAATATTAGAATTCTTACTAGAATTAAATTAATTTACATTATATTTAATTTTGTCGCATACAAATTCCAGTCCACTACCAATAATTTGATTGCTTCTCATTCAACTTTTATTATGTTCTGAACAGCTTTTAAATGGTATTTTGTTTTTATTTTACTTGATAAAATGATTTATCAAACATATTTTGCTAAATTATAATTGACTCAAGGGAGCATATAATAAAATAAAACCACTGCACTCTCAGCAGATCAAAATAAATAAATAAAACACAATGCTAATACATAAATATTCAATATCTAGCTCCAGATGGCCCTCAGTCAGTCCCCAAAAACACGTTAAAAAATCATTTATACCACTCAGCAATTTCAAACAATTTGCCCTCTAACCTGGATAGGAGATACAAGTGTCACATTCAATTCAAACTCCATAGCATCAACAGAGAGACGGTATATTGGAATACTGCATCCAGTTCTGGTACACCACAATACAAAAGAGATGCTGAGGCCCTAGAAAGAGTGCATAGAAAAGCAACAAAGATAATAAGGGCCTGGAGGCTAAACCATATGATCAACAGCTAAGGGAATTAAGTATGTTTAGCCTAATAAAGAGAAGGCTTAGGGGTGACAAGAAAGCTGTCTTCCAATACTGTCACAAGGAAGAGGGGGTTGATTTATTCTGCAAAGCACCTGTGGGTAGGACAAGAAGCAATGGATAGAAAGCTCGTCAGAGAAGCCTCCAACCTGGAACTAAGGAGAAATTTCCTGATAGTGAGAACAATTAGTGGATCAGCATGCCTTGCAAAATTGTAGATGCTCCATCCCTGGAAATTTTTAAGAAAAGACTGGACAACTATTTGTCCAGGGCAGGGGGTTGGACTAGAAGACTTCCTAGATTGTTTCCCAGCACTAGGGTTCTTTGATTCTATGATTCTGAGGTAATCTTCCTTGCCCTCCAGACAATATAAGTCCATTGTGGAGCCAGGGATGAAAATGGCAGAATGGCTACATGGGTAAACCTTTAATACAGAAACAAATTTTATCCACACACAGTAACCCAAACAAAATTTCCAGACTGGTAGAAGTAAAGAAATTGATCAACTATGTGAATTAATATTGGGGAATATGAGAAGCAATTATTATGAAACAGTGCAAGATATTAGGTAACTGCTGTACAATTGTTTGCATAATCTGAATAGAGCTACTATGATTATTTTTTGTTTGGCCTAGGCCCTAGGGAAGTCATTTGAGTCAGATATAACACTCATCTTGTAACTACCATCTTCTAAAATTTTGGAATTTTAGCGCAGCTCTGGCTTAAGTTCTTGTTCTCAGTCTTTCTCATCTGGGAACAGTAATTAGGGAAATCACTGTACCCTACTTTGAAAGAAAGAAGTATTGATGTACTAATGGACTTCTAGCCAACACAAACATGATATTCTTTGTTCTATGCAGGTTCTCTTTTGCCATCTTTCACAAAAATGCATAATGTTATCAATGTTGTCTTTTTTAGTGACAGAAAATGAAAGCTGTCAACTGCTTTTGTGGGTGTACAAGACTGGACAAAGTGGTGGTGGTATCTCTGGCTCCTCATTTACAATCTGTTCTGTGACTTCCTGGGCGTTTGCACATCCCATTTCTTAGCACACTGAGGAGAGACACTTATATTATCCAGAGAGGAAATATACAAAACAAAGCAGTGGACTATTGGACTACGCCCTCTGGGAGGTGCAGAGATGGAAGAAGAATTTTTTTTACCTCTGCCTGCATACTCTGTCCTTCTTGCTGGATGATGTTAAATACTGAAGTAGTTGAGTCAATCCCCCATTTCCCCACACTAGGCTACAGTGGTTGAGAAAATTAGGTCATTCTTCATTAATTCTGTGCTGCACTATCCAGAAGTTGCAGGCAGAAGAGAATGCTTGTCCTTTCCTTCTCTAGCCAATAAGATGGTCCAATCCTGTCTTAGGTGGCCAGACCAGGAGGACAAGAAGGGTGTCAAAGCTGCCCTTGCTTTCTTGTTTTCACAATTGCTGCAGTGGCAAAGCGTATAATAAAAGAGTAGCTGGAAGAGATAAACCTGGAGATCTTCTGGATGGAGCATCTCCCCGCCCCCCGCCACTCTTTTCCACTCTCCGATGAAGAGATGACAAATAACTGTTATTGGTGTTACTCAACTGGTTGCTTTTCCTTCAAAACAAAGTAGAAGCGGCTAACGCCGTTTGGCAAATGCAAACATAATGCCATGTATAGTAAGGTCTGGCAGTCCGTCTTTGATAATTAAGTGTGTACAGCATCCGGTTCTAAGTAAAATAATTGATTTTCTACTTTAAAAAAAAAAACTGGCCGGATGTAGCTCCTACCTCGTTTAGGTCGGTCGGGGGTCTTAGAAGCGCTTGCACATTTCTGATTTGCTGAAAATTGCGGAGGGCTCGTCCTGGGCAGAGCCCGGCTGTGCTGCTGCTGCTGCTGCTGCTGACGCGTGGCTCTGCTGCAGCTGCTGCACGTCCTTGTGACGCGCTGGAACAGACTTCGATCCCGGGTCCGGGTTCTGCGGCTGCGGCTTTCTGATAAGGTACGCAGACCTCTCCCTTCTCGCCTTTTGCTCGGGGTTGCCATGCAGTTTGGGGAATCTCTTATGTAAAGTAGATTTGGAGAAAGGGAGAAGATGAAAAGCTTCTAAGGCCTTCCTCTTTTGCACTGATTTAAGTCTGTGGTGATGTATATACTACCGGTAGGAGCCATTTTTAAGTTAACAGTTCGCCGTGGAAGGTTTCGACCGGGATCGGTCCGCAGAACGCCGACATTGCACGAGATGGGCGGATATGTACGTTTGCGTCCTGTCTACGAGCTTGGGGGAGGAAAAAAAAAAAAGACTTGGGGAAAAGTCGCTGTACGTTAACACATGCACGCAAACGAGAGGAATGTATGGCCTGGGTCCAACTAGCCAATTCATTGGATGACTTGGCTAAACTAGGTACGGATAACTTGATTTAGGTGGCGAACTCCGCATTATTTGCTAGTCCCGGCCAAGTTCTTTCTGCAGATTGACGTATTCTCCCAATGTGCCCTGAAAATTGGGGCAGGGAAAAAAGGGCGCTTGGGGGGGGGAAGTGGGGGAGGGGAGCAATAAATGCTGAAGGGCTCGTGGAGGAATGGCATGGTCTGCATCGGGTCGGCGAGGAAACGCAGAGGCAAACTGCAGCTTGAATTGCCTGGAGTGGCGGTGCATTTGTCAGAGTGGCCCGACAAACGGTCCTGGCTTTGTAATTATCGCACATGCAAGTTGACTCCCCCCCCGCACGATTAGGGTCTGCAGCGGCTCCCTTTGGAGAGGGTGGAATTCCGAGGTAATAGAGCCGCATCGTTACGGGGAGGGGGGGGGAAGGTGGTATGTTGGCGTCGTCATTTCTTTTATAGCGCTCGTCGGCTGAGGGGAAATTGGGAAGTCTGTGGAGTCGGAGTTGGGGGCAGGGTTGACTTTTGCTCAGGCGCGCTTCCTGCAACCCGCTTGTCTCCATGCGTTTGGTGAAAGGGTCACCTAGCAAAAACTGCAGGCGAATGCGAAGCTGAGTCTGGATGCATCCAGCCTGTCAGCCCTACCCTTTCATTCCCCTGGGTTGTTGTTTTTTTTTGTTTTTTTTTGTGTTTTTTTTGGAGGGGAACTCCCCTGGCAATAAGACCAACGGTGATTTATTTGATGATGCGGGGCTAGGTTCGTTCAGGCGGTAGTGAAGGCGCCCGGTGGCCTGATTTTTCTCTTAGGGAAGTCAGTGAAGTGCTTTGCTTGGCTGTCTGAGTAAGTCCATTGAGTTCTGGATCTAAAATGAGCGAAATGCGCGGGTCAGTCCCAGTCTTGCTGCCTACCTTGGAGTTCTGCTCAGAACCTCGCTTTTCTTTTCTGAGCTTTCTCCTCCTTCCCCCCCCCCCGTAAGTGGGACGAATTCTTACAGATATTTCATTTCCAAGGTAGCAAGTTCCGATTAGTCGTTCTGCTCTCTCAATGTTTCTTGATATCTGGCGACAGCCATGCGCCTTGCCTTGTGATAATTGCTGACCGCTAAGCATCGTCCCTGATTACCTCTATTAGTTATTGACGATGATCTATGGCTTTCTGGCTTGGATCTTTTTTTTATGCTAAGAAATGAAATAAAGGGATGGGTAGGTACTTTTTAAAGAAGAAAAAATGACTCAGTTTCTGTGGGGATGCTGCGAAGTAGTTTTGGCGGCAGAAGAAAAAGTAGCTTCATCCCGCCTTAAATGCCATGTGGTTTTTACTCCGCCGTGCTTGTTCAACTTATAGAATTGTTCACGCCCTTGGGTTTCTTTCAACTTGACTGCTCTTTTGCAGAATTCGCCTGCACCCGTCTGGCGTGGCTTTTTTTTTCTTTTTTTGAAACTCGGTTGGTGGCATCGTGTTCTGTCTCTCCGTGGGCTCCAGTCTGCCCCCCCCAGTCACCCCGTCTCTCCCCCGCTCGTGGCTTCTGCAATGCGGTGGGTGTGGTTATATAGTAAATTGTAGATCTGGACCTCTGCAGTGGAAGCGCTATATTCTCCTCTTTGCATTTCCAATCCCAAGGCCCTTGTGGCTGTATGTATTTCGGCTGAAGACTGGCGTTTAAAGTTGAGAAAGAAGGCTCCTGCCGGCTTGAATGGAAAGATCGAGGGAAACAGCTGGTATTAATCAGATGTATAGGATGGGGGGAGGAAACAAGAGGGAAGCAAAGAACCAGGCAAACTTGTAAGCTGAGAATCAACATATGGTGCATTGTGTTTAAATCGTGGTCCTGTGTGGAAGTGTTACTTTTCTGGTTTTTGAGCCCAAGTTTCTTTTTTAAAAAATCAAAACCAATGGTGACTCAGTGGTTGGTGACCACTTGAGTATTTGATTGCAAAAGTCGCAATGAAGTCTGCGAATATTTTGAGAGAAATGTTAAATGTAAAGTAGTTTTCCATTTCATATAAAAGTAATGAAGCTATTTAACATTCTTGTGTGATCTCCTGTTATAAAATGTCTGTTAAACATATTTTGATTGATTCTGTTTTACATTTCTGACAAAGTCAGTTTGAATTTTAAAATTGTTTAATTGTTTACTGACATTTCATTGCAAAATATGCTTAGTATCATTTGCAGCTTTTTATTGCTTTGTTTTATTTGTTTTATTATTAACTACTGTAAGTCGATAAATGAAACAAGTTAAATATATAGGATAATTATTTGTGCAATATGTTAAAAATAAAAATGGTATTTCACTGTAGCCTTCTAATGATTTCATTGACATTGTTAATACTGTTCCAAAAGTAAAAAATGGCTGTAGGTAATTTACTTATAGGTAATTTACTTATATAGACTTGGGCTTGTATTTAAATTCTGTTTGGACTTAGTGCAATTCATAAAGGAGCGTTGGAGTAAATACAGTATATGGGTTTTGATTTTCATTTATCTTATTTGAGTGGTACCTTTATAATATTGAAAAGTGGGATTTTATTCTAGGTCATCTTGTATTTGGCTTAGTGTAGAAGTTGGAAGATAATACTTAACCTTTTGCTAACTCTGCTATCCACATCTTCCATTGAATTTCCCTTGAAAATATATAGTTCTATCTAATTTAATGCATTTTCTCCTAGATAAATAAGTATAATAGGTTACCTTTAATTACTTTAAATAAAATTGTTTAATAGAATCTGGAGTCTAGAGTGGAAGTAAAATTAATATATAATGTGAAATATGATTTCCTTTCCTAACCTGATACAGAGGCATTCAGCCATAATTCCTAATATCTCCCATTAACATGATTATGATGAACGAGGATGATGGAAGTTGCAATCAAACAGTTCAAGAGAACATATTGGTAAAGGACAATGTAAAAGAAAACTATTCTTAGCAAAATAAACTTGCCATAGCTGCTTTTTTCATTCTGATTTTCTTTAGATACCGGTAGCATGATTGTCTGCCTAGTAACCTAGTCTGACTTTTGTTAGTAAAGGCAGCAGTATGTGGTTTCAGGGAGAACCATTATCTTGTTATAGTTTGTTTTGTTTTTACTGACACTGCTTTGACTAGATTTGTTTCTGAATTGTTGCACCTCCTTATTATGGAAAGTGAAAGTTTGTAAAATGTATTGCTTCCTTTGTGCCTGCCATAAGAAAGGTCCCTGATGGCCCTCTTATTTTTGTAGTGTCATGCTATGAAGAAAGAGGGTGGAGACTACAGAAAAAACTAGAATTGTAGCAATGAAGTCTTAATACTGCTTTGGACATGACATCACTTTGGCTCAAGAAAATTAGGGTGGGGCCGTGAGACTGACTGTCTGGGCTATCATAATAAATCCAATAAATAAGATTATAGTTGTCTTGGACTTTTATGTCTGTATATGTTTAGAAATAAAATGAAAGAAAGCAGATGCTATGCTCTTCATCACTTTTCCCCCCAATAATGTTATATAAACTTCTTTGATAATATATTTGTGCCAGTGTTAGTGCACTCTCTGCGTGTGTACTAAGAAGAATGACCCCACATGCCCAATTGCATTTATTTTTAGGTAAATGTGTTTTTCACTGTAACCTAAAAATGCTTATTTTAAAAAATATGTGAATATTTACTAAAATAAATCAAAAACATTATTGAGATGTGTTTATGGATTTATTCCTCCATAAATCCTAATTTGAGCACTCTTGTAAAAAAAGCAAGAAAAAGTAAGATTACTTTTTACTTGAGATTAATAATTGCTGGTGCAAAGTATACAGAACAAGATTATATGATTCATAATTTGGGATCAAATAAGTATATGCCTATTTTATAGCATTAAAAGTAGTAGGGATGTAATTAATTGAATATTATAAATTTTTGTAATGAATAGAATAGAATAGAGCTGGAAGGGATCTTGGAGGTGTTCTAGTCCAGCCCCCCTGCTCAAGCAGGAGAACCTATTCTCTCAACAGAGAATGTCAGTCGGATTTGTTACACTACAGAATTCATTATGCAAGTTTAACAAGTCTAATCCAATCAAATAAACTTTAGCCTCAATAATATTTTATATATAGACTCAGAAGTCTGACTATTATTTGTCTGTCAAATTTCTCTCTTTCCCCACGCTCACTTAAAGTGACTCTGGGCCACCCTAAACAATTAGATAAAATAAAAAATGTAAAAGCAACAGGTATAAAGCAGGGGTGTCAAACTCAATTTCATTGAGGGCCGCATAAGCAATCCGGTTACCCTCGGGGCCGGGTGGGTGTGGTCAGGGTGGTTGTGGCCTACTGGGTGGGCGTGGATGGAGTGGGTGTGGCCTACTGGGTGGGTGTGGCCAGCTCTACATTGTTCGCTGAGTGCCTGTGGGGGCCTAGGCAGGACTGGGATAATCTGAGGGTCTCTGGCAGAAGGGGGTGGGACCAGGGCAAGTGTCAAGGCATGGTCCACTGGAAGAGCCTCACTGTTGCTCTCAGGCCATACAGGGTGGGAGGGTTATGGAGCTAAAACTGAATGCGTTTCAGCATAGATGGCCATCACAAAATTGTACATTGGCTCCTGGCTAGCCTGGGCCAGGGCCAAGGGGGTCGTTCCCTCACTTTCCAGGATGGCTTCGTGGGCCACATGAAACCACTTTGCAGGCCGCATCCGGCCCCCGGGCCTTGTGTTTGACATGTCTGGTATAAAGTATAAAAATCCATATTAATTAAAAACCAAAGATAAAAACCTAGATGAAGGGATGGCACCTCAACAATGGAGCCATAAATGCAAGTTGTTGATTCTCTTGGAGTCCCAGGCCTGATAACATAACTAAGTCTTGAAGGTCTTTTGGGATATCGAAATTTATGAAGCTAATCTAATTTCAAGGTGAAGGATGTTCCATATAGTGGATTTCCCATCAGAGGAAGCACATGGTCCCTAACCCATGGTACCTGTAATATTCCTTCTCTGCCAGATCTAATGAGTCAGGCTGAAACAATCCCTCAGCCAGATTCATGTCCAAGGAAACTAGAGAAAGAAATTTTGAAAACTGTTAATTGTGAACTTGGGAAACAAGATGCCATGTGATTGTACATCTGTCAGCATTTCAAAATATTTTCCCAAGCCTTTAAACTCTGTTTGACACAAGTGGAAATAAACACTACAAGTACAACTGTGCAAATTCTATTTTCCATCTGTGTTAGACATAAGTCATCCTCAGCCCACAAGATTGTGTTAGTACTCCAGAAATACTGATAAATTGCTTTCACTAAAAGTATGCAAGCTGAGAAAACATCAAGAAATGTATCTGGGAGGAATTTAAAAAAAAAATAGCAAAAATTAAACTTCATAGTAAGCAGCTTATAATTTGTTTTTCTTCAAACTTTAGGCTTCCTACTTTTAGTTTCCAGAACATTTAAAACATACTAGTTATTTTAAGATCATATTTTTTGTAGCTAAATATTTTTGTTCATGCTTGGGGAAGTAATTTCAAAATAACTTAAATGTTCCCTCTTTATTTATCAGCTACACAAGACAATTTGATTATTTTATTTCTTCATCAGAAAGAAAAAGCAAAAAGTTTTAACCTTGATCCCACAATTTTATCATTTTTAAAACACGTCTAATTACATAGATTTTATTATCAGGTGGTAATGCCTGATAACCTGAAAATGACTTTAGTAGACATGTAAGGACAAAAGTCTTGCTTCTTAGTACTTTTGACATACGATAGAACGAGGAAAAGCGGGTTGCAAGAAGGCATCATATGGCTCACCCAGATGTGAGCCAGGGTTGTCCTGCAGGCTTATTGTTCTAAATCAGTGTTTCTCAACCTTGACAATTTTAAGGCATCTGGACTTCAACTCCCAGAATTCCACAGCCAGCAATGTTGGCTGTGGAATTCTGGGAGTTGAAGTCCACATGCCTTAAAATTGTCAAGGTTGAGAAACACTGTTCTAAATCTTGCCATTAGCAGTAGTTGTCATAATAATACTGGAGGAGCAACTTGCCAAGAAGTGTAAGAAGCAGCTAAAATAATTAATAATAATTTGAGGTAGCTTTACTATATTTGAATGAAACTTCAGTGTCCATATAAATAGATTTTTGTTGCTTTATCACTTAAGTGTTGGTCTGTATCAACAAACCAGGTCAGGTCATTGTGAACTCTTAGATAAATTGTTGGGACTACTAATCAAAAGATAGCATCAAATTAGTTAAATTTTATCTTCCTCAAAGCATATTCCAATTTGTGATGACAGCTCAATCAATGGTATGAAATGCATGTAAAACCTGTTGCTTACATAAATTTGGTCAAATCTTTTAACTACTCACTATAAATTACATGTGAATTATAATAGCCAAATATGTTGTCTTTCTGTAATAATCTTTTCTCAAATGAAATTTTGGAAAATAGTTATCCAATTAAAGACCTCCTTGCAACATTTTAGTAGTAAGTAGTATAAGAATGTATGGGGTGAATAAAATAACTTTTACATTGCCTTCTCATTCCCTTTATTTTTAAATACCTTTTCAAAACCAGTATTTGTGCATTTTTCCCTCAAAGTTAAATATTTACCACTTGATTTTTAATGTATCCATTGCAATAATAGCAATAAATCTTATCAGAACTTGTTGATTAAGATGTTATTCTGTAAAAATTTCTGAATTCTAAGGAAGTGGGCTCAGGGAAATCTCATGTTTAAATTCTTATCTTTATACTCTAGTTTTTAAATCACACTTTTCTTTTGGGTTAGTTTCTGTGAGATCACAGTTTGGACTGGCAGTTGGTAAGTTGTTCACTGTTGCCATTTTTTTTAATGTTAGTATTCCATCACTGTTTTATCTCTTGCATATATATCAAAGCTGGTTTGCTTTGAACACCCAGGAACTGATTTGGGATCTAACTGGCTCTAAATGTGGAAAGGCAGCAAAAGCATGACAATGAAGTAAGGTGAAGTAGCAAATAAACTTTGGCTGGTGAACACAGGGAAGTTGTGACAGACCAGATAGTAGACTTTTATAGGCCATATCTTTTAAGTTAATTTAGATAATTAAGCAGTTGGTCTTATAGATAGTCTTTAACTTATGACTATAATTGGGACTGGAAATTTGGTCATAAGTTGTTAGTACCCACACATCCAGAAGCAATTTTCTGTCCTTTTTTGCTAAGATCATTAAAGAAACACTGCAGTCATTAAGTGAATTACAGTCAAGTGCTGCAGAGTGGTATAATGGTATAATGAGTCGTAAAGCTGTGCAACCACATATTTGGTCATTCCAGAGCTGTCACAATGTGAAATGATCATAAAATGACTGGTTGTAAGTCAAGAACTACTTGTAGACCATTTCTTTCCAAGATCTTTTTTTAAAAAAAATAGTTTTATATCTCAATTGTAATAGCTCTTAAAATTTAAATTGGTCGTGATGGTGATGATGATGAATTTCTCTTCTGCCTTCTGTCTCTCTTTTTTTATTCCTACTAGAGAAAACAACGGAAGGATAGTAATTGACCTAAATTCATCCATGAAACACTGTAATTAAGGGCATATTTGAACCAATTTTGTTCCTTAATCACTATTTTACAGTTGTTCCACAAGCTGATTTGTTTCTTCACTGAGGACTGAAGTCACTGGAAAGGGCTTCCGCTTACATAAGATAAGTCACTTGATCCTCAATTATTCCTTCCCCATGACCAACGCCTATAGTCACTTTCTTCTGTATTCTAAACTGCTCTTAAAAAAAGGAAAACCCAATTCTCAGCTTTAGCTTTTCTGAGATCATCAGTAGGATTGTAATAAGACTGCCGTGAAGAGGCTGCATCATTTATAGGGTACATCAGTTCTTGGACAAATGGGAATACTTTGTCTTGGTTTTGAGCCACTGTCAAAGGTACTTTTGTCCTGTTCTTGACCCATTGTCTCATGTACTTCTTATCCTGTCTTTAGCCGCTGTCAAACAGAGGCTTTTGGTTCTGCTTTGGGTTGTCACCTGTGCTGCTTATTTGGTAACTCGCTTTGAGTAAATAGTTAATGACAGGGAAAAAAGTAATGTGCAATAATTAACCAATACTTTACTTGCTGTTCTTGCTATTGGCTCATGGACTGATAGAGGGAATGAAGGCAAAGAGAAATGGTAGCAGCAACTATGGGAAAGAAGAGATGGATTATTGTGGGGAAGACATAGGGCAAGGGTAGGCAACCCAAAACACTCAAAGAGCCACTTGGACCCGTTTCCCACGAAAAACAAAACATTGGGAGCCGCAAAACACTTTTGATATCTAAAATATATACATACATATATACGTGTCAAGTGGTTATTTTTTAGATTGCACCCTGTAAACCCAAATATGGGAGGAAGAAATCATTCTTTCCTTTGCTTGTTTCAGCTCAACCCAGAGCCATCTGCAAGCACAAATATATATATATGTTTTTAAAATTGTTAACAAAGAAATAAGGGATTTCTGAGATAGCTATTTCGAGTTATTTAACTCTCTTCAGTCAGAACTCACCCTTTCCGGGATTCGAACCCGGAAGGTCTTCCGGGTGCAGACTGCCCAGGTTCGAATCCCGGAAAGGGTGAGTTCTGACTGAAGAGAGTTAAATAACTCGAAATAGCTATCTCAGAAATCCCTTATTTCTTTGTTAACAATTTTAAAAACATACATATATACATATATACATATACACACACACACATATATTTGCTCCTAGAAGCACGAAGCCAAAAGCACCAGCCTGAAGATGACGAATGGGACTTTGAAAGTCGCCAAGACACTTCAAATTCTACGTGGGAGAAAACCCGAAGAACCAAAGACCTACACACACACACACACACACACACACACACACACACACATATATATCTCATAAAGGTAAAAAAGGACATATGCAGTATTATCTTCATTTTATATCTCAAAAGGGTCTCTCTCTGTGTCTCTCCCTCCCTCTCTCTCCCTCTCTTTCTTTCTGCCCTTGGTGTGCCAGTCCTCTTCCCCCACTCTTTCTCTCTCTTTCTCTCCCTTTCCCTCTCTCTCTTTTTCCCTCTCTTTCCCCCCCCCCTCCGATCTTCTGCTCACCTGGCAAGCTGGCTTCAAGCTGTTCTCCAACAAGCTCAGAGTAGGCTCTTTTATGACTCATGGACTTCAATTCCCAGAATTCCTGAATCAGCATAGCTGGGCTAGCTAGCTCTCTCCTGCCCTTCCTGCTTCCTGCAGAGATGCAGCAAAGGGAGGAGCCACGCCCAAAAAGATTTTCAGCTTGTCGGAGAACACAGTGAGTCCACTCTCTTTTACACACACACACATACCCACACATAAACACAAACACAGAGAGACAGAGAAGCAGGGAAGCGCAAGTGCCTCTCTCTGTCTCTCTCTGCAAATGGCAGAGGAGGCTGGGAGCCATAGGGGAAGGCTCAAAGAGCCGCATGCAGCTCCAGAGCCGCAGGTTGCTGACCTGTGACATAGGGGGATACAGAAACACACCTAAAAATTCTGCACATAATACAGTATGTTTATTACTTTGGCAATGTTAAATGTGAATCTGAGTTTCCTGCTTTAGCCAGTTACAATTAAAAATGAAACAAAGATTGCACTTCTCCTGGGTATATCTCCTATATATCTCCTATCGTGAGGTTAGGGTCACATTGTACAATAAATTGCTATATATCTGCTTTAGGTAGAGCTTAAGCAATTATTGTAAAAGATCTTAATACCTGTGTAAAGTTTAGGTCTTAATTTTTTTTTCTAAGCTGGAGAAAAAAAACACACCAAGAGTTATCAGATAATGATCTCTAAGTGACTGTGTGATTTATATCAAACAATTGGTATGATGGGGCAATATGATTTATATCTAACGATCGGTTAAACTCCTTGCAAACTGCTGGCACTTTTTGTGCTTTTGAACCCAGTGTATAAAAGATTATCACTGATAGATGAAAGAAAATAAGTTTGTAGTTGAGATTGGCTATGGGGGAAGATGCATGGAAAATACAGCTTCTGTTGTAGTGGTTTCTGTCGTAGACTTTTCAGACAAGTTCTTTACTTTTCCCAGAAGAATAGTGGTTGTTTTTGTTTCTATTGTTTTTACTCAGCTCCTAAGCCAAAGGTCTTATTTGAATGCAGCAGCATATTAAAACAGAAGTACCAAAATATTGCTTACAAATTAAATCAAATTGACTTCCAGTTGACCTTTCCAAACACTGGTTAGAACATATAAAATTGATGAGTAGATAGTTAGAACTGAGGACTTAAAGAAGATATTGGATAAGACAGATGGCTGCAGTTTTTTTATCTGTTTAGGTTTTGTTTTGCTTGAATTGTGAAGGATTAGAAATCCTAGAAGAACACTTAACTAAAGTGAATTCTGTTGCCCCAAAAATACAATAAATTGTAATGAGGAACAAATTTATGTTCTGTAATCAACTTTGCATTAAAACTTAAAAATGGAACATTTGTTCTATTTCACACTTAAAAGTAGTCCTCATTTTACAATGATTTTTTTAACAACCATTGGAACTTAATAACAGCACTGAAAAAAATTATTTATGACCGTTCTCACACTTACAACCATCATAGAATCCTTACAGTAAAGTGATCAAAATATGGGTGCTTAGCCTGTATTTATGATGATTGCAGTAAGCAGAGTCATGTGATCATTATTTGCAACTCTCCCAGCTAGCTTTCAACCAGCAAATTCAATGAGAGAAACCGAGTTTGTTTAATAACCGTATGATTCACTTAATAACTAAAGTGATTGGCTTAATAACTATGGCAAAAATGTCATAATATGAGGGTTGTAAGTTGAGAACTATCTGTATAATACAATACAGAACATTATGATTAAATATAATTTGCAGAGAGTTGCACTGGAGGAACCTTGTATTCCATTCTTGCTCTTTAATTCTCTCTTTCTGATTTTAAATAGTTGTGAGGAAATCGGAGTGTTATGAATGGAAGATGTATGGAATCTTTCAAAATACCATGAATGAAATATTACATTGAAAAGCTATTTGGAAACTTTGATTCTGTAAAGAAAGATTTCGGTTCGGAAGGGTTATGGAGACAGATGGTAACTTAAAAGCTTAAAACTAAGTGACTGCAAAAAGACTGCAGATTTGAAGTGAGAAACAGGCATCACACTTCATTTATCCAGCTTGCTTTTTTAAGATGGCTTGTAGTTTGTTTTCTTTGACTGACATAAATTCAGATAAGGGGGCAAGTTATTTTTGCACAGAAAGTTGGCTTTATTTCATCTGTCATCACATCTTTTGAATTTGACCTAATAATACAAACAGTAATAAAAATAAAAAGCTTCAGGTTGTCACTTCAAAGAGTAGGGCCAAAGCATACAAACAGAATACTGCTACAACAGATAACTGTATCTTTCTTGCTCTAAAAATAATGTTGGAGTTAATGCTTTTTTTAACTGGACAAGTGCTTCTCAACTTCAGCAGCTTTAATATGTGTAGACTTCATCTGCCAGGTTCACCAGCCAGCATTCTGGGTACATGAAGTGAAGTCTTCACATCTTATAGTTGCTGAGGTTGAGAAACACTGGACTATGCCATTGCTTTTCATTAGCTGCTTCTCACATGAAGCCCTTTATATGTGTTGAACTTCAGTTCCAGGACATGACACAATAAACCTTAGCAATTCTGGCAAGGACCATTTGTTTTGGTTTCCTTTATTTTGCTTTGCTTTGCTTTGCTTTGTATGCACATCCTGATACAGAGTTGAACAGAGATGCCCCAGCTATCAGTATATTGACTAGCTGACCATCATTTTCCTGGGTAGTAATGATTATATTGGTACATCTCTAAAGGTGAATAAGGCCCTCAGTAGGGATTTTGTCCTACACAAATGAACATGGGAGTAGGTACTTCTATTAGCAACTCTATTCACTGTTGTTAACTAATTATGACATAGCTCAGAGGACTTGAAGGACAGCTATAGTACTAATGTACAGAAAAATAACAAAGATCTTGCTAATTATTGACTTTTATAGCTTTTTAAATATAGTAACCAAATTGTATGCTAAGCATGGAACCATGTTTTCCAAGATTGAGTGGAACCTAATGATATAATTGGAGATGAACAAGTGGATTTAATGAAGGAATTCAATTACAGATCATATTCTTGTAGTTAATTGTTCATGGGGCTACCTTTGAAAAATGTTCGGAGACTTCAGGTAATGCAGAATACAGCCGCGCGAGCAGTGTTGGGCTTGCCCGGAAATGCCCACATTTCGGCATCACTCCGCGAGCTGCATTGGCTGCCAATTGGTCTCCGAACCCAATTCAAAGTGTTGGTTATTACCTATAAAGCCCTACATGGCATCGGACCAGGTTATTTACGGGACCGTCTGCTGCCTCATGAATCCCAGCGGCCGGTTAGGGCCCACAGGATCGGCCTTCTCCAGGTCCTGTCAGCCAGACAGTGTCGCCTGGCGGGGCCTAGGGGAAGAGCCTTCTCTGTTGCGGCCCCGGCACTCTGGAACCAACTTCCCCCAGAGATCTGTGTCGCCCCCACCCTCTCCGCCTTTCGTAAACTGCTTAAAGCATACCTTTGCCGGCAGGCTTGGGGCAGCTAACATCTTGCCCCTAGCCAGTGTATGTTTGTGTGTATGTTTGTGGAATGATTGGTTTTTCTTTTTTAACTTAGGGGTTTTTATATTCATGTATTTTATTGGTGATTTCTATTATGTTGTGAGCCGCCCTGAGTTCTCCGGAATAGGGCGGCATAGAAGTCAAATAAATAAATAAATAAATATTAATAAATTGAAACCAGCCTTATATGTCGGTTTATTAGATTTAAAGCTTGTCTTTGACTCTGAAGTTTTCTCCAGAAACTGAGGGACCCCCCCCCTCTTAAAATATGTAACTCAATTAGAATTTTCTTTTCCTGATGCACAACTGATACCTATTTAAGACCTTGCAGTGTTCAACTGTCTCTGTATATAAATCAACTATGAATGAAAATAGCTTAATCATTCCTTTTTTGAATTTCAGTCCTTTCCTTCTTTTTGGCCACAGTACTGCCCAGGGATTCTGATTGGAAAATTCCTGATTAGTGGATTTCCCTGTTTTACTTTCCTACTCTTCCTTCCCTCTGTGACAATTGCTTTCCATTCTGTGAGCATATCTTTTGAGAGATATTTGGGCGGGGGGGGGGGGAGAGTTGTGAAGCAACTCTTCCAGTACTGAATTATGAGAGAAAAGGGTGCAGATTTTCATTGCAGGCAGCTCAATATTGTATGAAAGAGTTGGAAGGAGGGAGATGTAACTCTCAGAATACAACTCACCGGCCAATTATGTATGTTACGTATGTGTGTAATATGTGTGTGTGTGTGTGTGTGGCAGAATCTTTAGTTGAAATTTCCACATTTTTAGAATTGTATGATGTAACGTTCTTATATTGTATGGATAATGCAGTCATCATTTTGATACCTCCATTGAACTCGAGAGTAATAGATTCTTTAATCCAGTACTTAAGACAGAATAAGCTAGTTGTTAATAGAAACAAAACTTATGGTACAGGTAACCTTTGACTCATGGCCACAACTGGAAACAGGATTGCTGGTATAAATGTCACATGACATCACCAATTTGTGGCGGCAATCTCAGTACCCTAGATCGCGGTTGTTAACTGAGAATTGTGGGTCATTATGTCAGTATCCATCTAATCCAAGCCATTCCATTGATCCTTCTCAGTTCCAAGCCTCAATAAGGTAAGGGACTGCCTTCATCCCACCCCCCAGCACACTCTGTTGGTTTAGTTACCTTGCATTCTGCCTTGCTTCATAAAGCTGTATAGGGTATTCCAAAGATAGCACAGCTTTTTGAAGACAGCATTGCCTTTGGAAAGAAGAAAAAAAAGAAAGGAAATGTTTGCCAGAGAAGCTGGGTCAGAAAAGGAGACAGCAAAAGGGGAAAGGTGCAGGAATTGGAAGAGAAGGGTGATGCTTGCTGGGGTTGTTGAGGTTTTCTAGGACAGGGGTCCCCAACCTTGGTGACTTTAAGACTTGGGGACTTCAGCCAGCTTTGCTGACTAAGGAATTCTTGGAGTTGAAGTCCCCAAGTCTTAAAGTCGCCAAGGTTGGGGACCCCTGTTCTAGGGCATGGCAAACAGCCCCAGAGCCATGCGGCTTGCTGCTCCGTAAGGCAGAATGCAGGGTTCCAAAAGGACAAATATGGATGGGGGGAAAAGTGGTAGGGAGAGTTGGAGGAAGTTCCTTGTCTTAATGAGGCTCAGGGCTGGGAAGAGATGAAGTTTTTACCATTGTTCTATTTAGTGTAGGGGGGGAGGGCTTTTCTAAGTTTGCTGATCAGTAATCATAAATAAACATAGGATCATTTACCCTGCCAAGGAGAGGCTGGATTGCCACCTTTTGTGAATGTTTTAATTGAGATTTCTATATAAAAGAATGAGTTTTATCTGATAACCTAAGGAGCCTCTTCCATTTTTATACTCTATTTAAAAGAATAAAATTTACCCTTATGTGGACAGACAGAAAATGAAAGAAAGAATACACTGGGGAAAAAGAGGAAGAGAGCAAAACATGAAAATATAAAGTTTCTTTTCCTGTATTTTGTTTTTTATATAAAATTACACAATAGTTTCTATAAAGGATCATCATATTTCATTGCAATGTTCATACCTAATCTTTATGATCAATGAACAAAGCATAAAGTCATAAATCTTTGTGACTATCCTGGAATTTACAGTATATATTTATTTATACTTGGCTTTAAGAGTATAAAATTGCATTTGATTTAGTTACATACGTGGAGAGATCTGTGCATCTTGGTATGATACTGAGGTAGCTTGCTAAGTGCCTTTCTTTGGGAGTTCTCCCCCCTCCCAACCTTCCAGTCTGTCTTACTAATCAAGCATTCAAGCATTACTTGGTCACTTTCTGTTAATGCTCATACTACTTCCACTTCGTTGGTTTAGTTTTCTCTGTTCATTAGTATCAAAGTCATTTTTCTGTGTCTTCTTCACCCTCCTGTCATGCATCGTCTTGAGCTGCCTTTTGCAGACAATATTTTCAAGGTTTTTCTCTTCTTTGTGCAAGAATTAGAAAAGGATGTTTGCAAGTCAAAGAACCACTGCTGATTTCTTTCAAGGCACTGTTTGGGGCATTTGAGTTGGAAAGTACATAATTAAACATGTCATTACAAGTTTCATTAAATTAGTGTAAAAGTCAAATGACCATTCTTAAAGGCCTTTGTCCAAAATATTTCTCAAACAGTGTTAAGATTTCATTTCTCTTTTGCAGTTTGTGTGTATTAGCTGAATTAGTTTATATAATCCCAATAGAACCTGATCTTGAAAATCACAGCAATAATACATTGCTAGCGCTTATACAGTCTAAATCCCTTGTCATGATTATACTGATTCTAGATTGTAATTTTTTTTTTCAGTTGGCATGGATTTGGGATGGGGGAAACAAGTAATTATGTAAGGAAATGGCAGTATCATGTGATATAAGGATGGGGATGAAAATTATGTGGGGATGTCCATGTTGAAGAAAACTTGATTTTGAAAATTCAGAGTAATTTGTTGAAGGCTGATCAGCTACTTATTTTAAAAAGGGCTCACAAGTTAAAATTTTATTTATTAAATTTATATGCTATCCATCTCCCAACTTCGAGCATCAAAGTATGTATGTATGGCTTTGTATATCTGTATAAAATTCATTTGTGTTCTGCTTTAAATTAACAGCATTTTAATTTGAGAGAACTCTTACATCAGAAGCAGTTGTGTCAATATGGAAATGTTGCTCACCCTTGTTTTCAACATTTACTTTTATTTTCTCTTTAATTATCTCTTACGTGATGAAATTATCTTCTCCATTGTCTTATTTTTCTTAGAAACCTCACTGTCAAACAATAGAAATAGTTCTGCTTTCTCTTAATTTTATAAAGACACAGGTGTGAATATGCATTTAACGTATGAGTTTGTATAAATAGTTCTTAATACAATATTGTCAAATTGGAATACTCTCATTAATATACACATAAGATTAAATTGTTTTGAGAAAAATTGCTAAATTTTCATATACACAAATATTCTGACATATTGATTGAAATCATTCCATTTCATGCTGTTTGCACTATCATTTTGGACTTCTATTCTGAATTAATTATCCAAAGTTCTCAATATTTGCCAGATGTGTCTTCCAACTCACAATATAATGTTCTTTTGATAAATTTACACATGATCTCTGCCATAGGCTTTGCTAAATCAAGTATTTCTTTTAACAAAATAAATTTCCACATCATGTATTATGAATATATAATGCTGAAGTTTCTTGTGAGATGTACTTGAGTTTCCTTGAAAAAATAATCCAGTTTCAATTTTGAATAACAGTTACCCTCCATTCTATGGTCATATGTGGATCTTATATACTGCTTTATGAAAAACATGTAAAAGCACGGCAAACATCTGATCAATTATCATTTGCTAAATTCCATTTTTGAAGTTAAACATTGCTAAACATATCAGTGGTTTGATTGTTACATACAGTAGATTTGTTAACACAATCCAATATTTGTAATGATATTTTATCCTTGTTTAAATTGGAAAGTATCTTTCAGAAAGGGAGCAAGCATAGATTCATTTTAAAATGGTCAATGTTTTTAACATAAGTGTTAAAATCCTTGGATACTTTGAATTAATTCTGATGGCCTATACAAAATGAGAAATCAAAAACTAGGAGATATTCTGGGAGTTCTGCTGTACGGTCCTGCTGAAAACTTGATAATGACATGGAATCAAAGGGTGGCTGAGGCTCTGGACAGGATTGTACCTTTGCAGCCTCTCTTGACCATTGCTTCCAGCGCTTCCCATGGTTCACAGCAGTTGTGAGTTCTGAAAAAGGTTAAGATACCTAGAATGTCATGGGAGGGAAATCAAAGGATGACTCCAGTTGGACATGACTTAGAGCAGTGGTGGCGAACCTATGGCACGCGTGCCAGAGGTGGCACTCGGAGCTCTCTGTGGGCACACATGCTGTTGCACAAGCTTTGCCTCGCCCACAACCCCCTCCTCACCAGCAGCCCCCTTGAAGGAGAATCGCCCCCAAGCATGGCCCATGCGAAGCAGTGCAGCCAAGGATATGGCAGCCAGACAACGTGGAAAAGACTCTGCCCTCACACCCCATCGCCACAGTTGATGCTGCGGGGTGCAGGCAGAGGGCGTGGCCACCATGGCACTGCTGGGCTGCCTGGGCGATCTGCGCGGGCCCTGGAGGCAGTGAGTGGCCCTGCAGGCAGGCGGGGCAGGGAATGGGGGTGGCGGAGCAGGGGTAGAATGGGGGCAGGGCCAGTTTTTGGGCACTCAGTCTCTAAAAGGTTTGCCATCACTGACCTAAGTAGAACAAAAATATGCACAATAAGAACAAAAGTCAAAAGATTGTCATTTCAGAGAACATTTCAGAATTACGATATAGTGAGAGATACTAGCTTTCCAAGGCTGAGATGCTTTACCTTCTGAAAGTAGTTAGTGGGAGAGCTTTTCAAGGATATTTTGTACAAGTTTGTTGACATAATTATTTGTGACTGTTTGTAATGTGTGAAGATAAAATTTTAAACAAGAGACAATATATGTCTCTTTAATTATTATTTGGGTCTTCTATTTCTGCCTTAGTAATTTTGTGGATGTGCTCGTTCTTTTTAAGTTGGAGGTTTCTATCACATTCATTTTTTATTCCTTTTACAGGAGTCTTCAAACGTGGCCCTTTTATGACTTGTGGACTTCAACTCCCAGAGTTACTCAGCCAGCATAGCTGTCTGAGGAATTCATGGAATTGAAGTCCACAAGTCATCTATCACTGGAACAATCTTTCTGTATAGAGAGCTATCTATCAAGGGTGGTTTAATTGATTTTTTTGCACATTACATAAGTTCCTTACAATCCTTTCCAGTTTCACTGTCCTACTTTGTATGACCGATTACAAGCCTTCCTTCACTTGAAAGGATTAAAACATTTACATGTTTCTCAAGGAATGAACCATGCCACATTGGATATTCATCAGTTCATTGAGTGTTCTTAATTTGAATAGCTACAATCTAATTCTATTATATTCTATTGGAAATGAAGGTTCTCCAGCATGATGGATGGAGAATCCACGAGTGGGTTGTGTTATTCTTCCTGCTCAGATGAGACTAAGTCTAGAAAGTTGCCACGCCTCCTGCTGGGCTTGACTGAGTCAGTTTACGAATTAAGGACGCTCAGCAGGACGCTTTATTTTTGGCTCCTTCTAGGCTTAGCAGCTAGGTTGAATATACTTGTGGATTCTCTTTCCTCATCGCAGTGAGTTGAATTCTTTCCCTAACAGACTCAACAGCATTAGGATGTATTATCCCTAATTGGACACTTAAGATTTGGCCAGACTAAGGTGGGGATATCCAACTCGTTCAGGCTTCACCGGATGATTGAAGCTTCCTAGCCACCTGGGAGGGCTCTCCTCATGGCACAGGTCATTCCGCTGTCAGTGAACGACCCCCAGCTGATCCGGAGATCCTCGTCGAAGCCCTGTTGGGCTTTTCCTTGTGATATTGCTCTTGAGCCTACTGTCAGTTCGCTGCGGCTTTCTGGTGACCGTGGGTTAGCGCAGAGCTAGCTGACCTACTTTCTCACTCTGGCTTGCGAGCGATGGCTCGGATTTCAGAGAGGCGGGAAGCTTCGCAGGGCCAAGCTGATTTCCCCTCAGGACCTAGCTGGTCCTGTCAGCCTTGAACGGGCCATCAATTTTGGCACGGCTGCCATTTTGGGCGCCGCACCAATGGCTCTTTGCCAGCATAAGAACTATTTTTTGAATCGGGGACGCAGCATTCAACTAGCCCATTGAAATTGAAGGCATCATTGCTGAGAGTCCCTTAGGGGCATCTCTCGGGTGCTGCTGAATTTCGGATGTCTGAGGCTTCATATAATTAAGACGGCCGCCATTTTGTGCATTGCCTCCCCTGACGTGACATCAAAGGCCTTCACCTCTCTGGTTTTTGCTTACCAGTCATATCGTTTGGACACTTTCAGTGCGGCCTAGCCGAGGGGATGTTACAAGAATTAAGGGTTCCTCAGAGAGCAACCCCTTTACCTTAGGCGCTTCTTCCCCCCCTCACCTTGTAGTTAAGCTGGCACACCTTTGGGCATGTCGCCATTTCCCCCCACCTTCTCTGTGCAGAACTTCTCTAAGGGAATCTGCTCGCCTTGTCCACTAATAAGGAGCAGGCACTGTGCCGCCACATTTGGCTTCACAGATAGATCGCTATCTGCTACTGTCAGCCAGTAGGAGCATTGGTCAGAGCCCTGTCTATAAAAATTCTGACAGGTTATTATTGCTCCACTCCTGTGTCAGATATCTCCCATCCAGAATATCTCGGCTAAAATGGCAGACAATTTGTCACCTCAGCCTGAGTTGGGCGTCTCAGAATCTCCCGCCAAGAAGAAATGTAGGTCCTCCAAGCTGGAGGCGGCGGGGAGGCTTAAGGCTAAGTCCAAAGCTATGTCTACCAAAAAGCCCTCCAAGGCAGCTGAGAGAGAGGCCACGAGACATCAGGTGCTGGAGAGGGAGTTTTCCAGGGCTCAGAAGCTAACTTTGGGTGGAACAGAATTAGTTTCCCCCATTCCATCAGAAGCTTCACTTTTCGAGCCTCAACTTGCGCCATCTACCTTAGCCCCGCGGGCTTGGTCTTCTCAGGGTGAACCTGGACAGGTGGCTCTTGCTCCCTCTAGTCAGGTATCAGGCCTTTGGTGGGCTCCCCCATCTCCTAAAAGTTCACTCAAGGCCGGAGGCTACCTTTATGCCTACGGCAGCAGGACTTCACCCAGTTGAACAACAGGGGCCGTGGCCTGATCAGTTTAGCTCAAGCTTTTGGCCAGTGTATGGCCTCTTCCCTGGGCCAGCGGCTACGTCAGGATCCTGTGCCTCAGTTGACGACGTGTCCCCAGACAGAGGCACCCTTGTTTCCTTGCTGTGCCTGTTCGGACAGATCTTCTCAGGGCGTAGTCGGGATCTGATGATTACGACATGTCTGGCATGCAGCTGTCAGAAGATGAGGAGGCTTCTCTGGATCCTTCCCCTTTCACCAGACTTTTTGACCCGTTGCTGTTCAGATCATTGCTCCTAAAGGCGTGTACTTCGGCCAACATCGCCCCAGACCAGGAACCACAGCCCGCCCCTCCTACCACCCAGGACTCGAACCCTTTGTTTTCTGAGCCGGTGGTCATGGAGAGACATATTCCCTGCCTACCTTTCTTCCGTAACAGTGTCCAGAAGCAGTGGGCATCCTCTGGCACTCTCCCCACTCCCAGTGGGACAGAGAAAAAGCTATTCAATGTTGCACCCACCTTCTCTTCGCTCCTGGAGGTGCCACTTGTGGACAACACTTTAACTTCTCTATTTTCCTCCCCCGGTATACCAGGGGACGTGGCTGAGGTTCTAAGAGCGGAGGACAGGAGGTCTGAATTTTCTTTTCATAGGTCCCACCAAGCCTCGGCGTGGTTAGTGAAAGCAGCGATGTCCTCGTCCTTCTTTGCCAGAGGCTTCGTGAACTTCAGGCTATGATTCCCCCAGACCAGGTACGAGCGCACCAAACCCTGGGCAAGCTGGTTGCAATATCTGAATACGTGGCAGACGCTTTGCTTCATGCCGCCAGGTACTCATCATGAGCCATAGCTGCAAATGTGTCGGCCCGCAGACTTCTCTGTCTCAAACAATGGCGGGCTGACCTGAAGTCTAAGTGGTGTTTAGCAGCCGCTTCTTACAGTGGTGGACACCTTTTCGGTGAGTACTCGACCCTTACCTGGTTGAGGGTAAGGACAAGCGCAAAGTACTACCACACATTCCTAGGAGAGCAGATAGGAGATCCCAACAATATTCCCGGAGGCAGTCCTTTCGCTCAGTGCCTACATGGGACTGGTCTCGAAAGCCCCGCTCTTTTCCCTCCAGACCGGACCGCCCTCAGGACCTCCCAGTCCCCAGGGCCAGGCCCCAGTTCCAATCTAAACGGCCCTTTCGGGGTTCCGGAGGCCGTCCGTTCAGACATGCCAAGTGACTCCAGGGAGGCCTCTCCTATAGGTGGCCGGCTTTCCCTCTTTACCAGTGCATGGTAAGCCACCACTATAGACTCCTGCGTGTTAAACACCATAAGACACGGCCTTGTCTTGTAATTCTTAACCAGTCCTCCAGAGTGCTTCCTGACTTGCCCCACTGTGAGGGACGTGACCAAAGCAGGACTTGTGTCCATGGCCATTGGACATCTACTACAAATAGAAGCCATAGGGCCAGTAACGAAGGATCAGAAGGGAAAGGGGTTCTACTCCACTCTGTTCATGCTTCCAAAATCCTTGGGGGGTTGGAGAGCGATATTGGACCTGAAAAGACTAAACACCCACCTGGCTTACAAGAGGTTCAAGATGCAGACTTTCAAATTTATCCTTTCCAGTATCAGGAGGGGGGATTTCCTGTCGTCCATAGACTTAATGGAGGCTTATTTGCATATTCCCATCCTTCCAGAACATCGCAAATTCCTCAGATTTTGCCACGCCCACCGGCACTTTCAGTACTGAGCACTACCGTTTGGCCTCTCTTCGGCCTCACGGGTGTTCACAAAAATCTTGGCAGTACTGGCCGCCTACCTGAGAATGATTCCGGTGCGCGTTCAATGTTATTTGGATGACATCCTTATTCAGTCCCCTTCCGGTCGGCCCAGTCGGATCTGGCCCTCACCATCAGGACCCTTCAAGCTCACGGATTCTCCGTGAACTTCCAAAAGAGTCACACTGTCCCTTCAACTCGTCTCCTTCACCTGGGAGCAGAACTTTGCAGGGTCTACCTCTCTCAGGAACGTCAGGACAGCATTTGGGCCCTCATACACCGGGTCCGAAGGGACAGGGTAATTCCTCTAGTCGAGTTGTTGCAGCTGTTGGGGAAAATGGTCTCCTGTATGGAAATCGTTCCGTGGGCCAGGCTACACTCCAGAGAGCTTCAATGGTTTCTACTTCCCTTTCAGAGGCTGGGCATCAACTCTTCTAACAAGAAAGTAAGGCTTCCACACTAGACATTATGATCCCTCCAGTGGTAGACCTCCCTGGCAATGGCCAAGGGATCCCTATTCAAGGAGCCAACCAGGCTGACCTTGACCACAGACACCAGTTTGGTGGGGGGCACAACTTCAGTCACAATTAGCTCAGGGTCAGTGGTCCAACTCGTACTTAAGACACAGCATAAATTGGCTAGAGCTCAGGGCCATACATTTAGTCTTATGTCACTTCGCCAACAGGGTGGCGGGACAGCATGCTCTGGTGCTCACCGACAACGTGACAGCAAAGGCCCATGTGAACAGACAGGGAGGGACCTGGTCCAGGTCTCTCATGAACAAGGTCCACCTGTTGAGTTCTTGGGCAGAGACCAATCTCTGCTCCATCAGAGCAGAGCACATCTCAGGGGAGGCAAACCGGCAGGCAGACTCCCTAAGCAGGTGAACGGTAGACCACTCCAAGTGGCGCTTGGACCCAGCTCTGTTCAGGGAGATCTCAGACAGATTCAGTTAGACCTGTTTGCCTCTCCAACCAATTCCCAACTTCCAAGGTTCTTCTCCAGGTTCCCATCCCCAGGGGCAGATGGGACGGATGCCCTCCGCAGCAGTTGGTCCAGGGAGCTGTTGTATGCCTTTCCTCCCCTTCCCCTAATTCTGGCAACCATCCGCAAGATGCTGCAGGAACAGGCGGAGATCATATTAGTTGCCCCACACTGGCGGAGACGTCCGTGGTTTACCGACCTTGTGGATCTGTCCATCTCCCCTGCATGGAAGATTCCTCCAGGTCGCATTGCCCTCAGCCAGGGAGTCCTTCAGCACCCAGATCCCCAGTGGCTCCAGTTAACCGCCTGGCACTTGAGCGGCGGCACCTGACCTGAAAATCCTATTTGTCGAAGGTGATCTCTATGATTCAAATGGAGACTGTAAGTATTAAGGTTGGATTTAATTCTAACTCCTTTCATTTGGTTTCTCTTTGGCTTCATTCTACTCCTCACTTGAGTGCATTCAGAGTAAATTTCTTTTGCAGGTTTATTTATTAAATTTATATTTAGGCTTAAACACTCCTTTGTGCAACTGGATTCTTGATTTTCTTACCAACAGGCCCCAATATGTGCGAATTGTAACAAATAACTCTAATACCATTTTCTTGAGCACAGGTTCTCCTCAGGGCTGCATCTTAAGTCCACTGCTGTTCACCTTGTTGACCTATGACTGTTGTGCTAGGTTTTCCACCAACCATACTGTGAAGTTTGCAGATGATACAACAGTAGTGGGCCTTACTCAAGATGACGTGGAAGCTTACTGCAAGGAGGTTGAGGGGTTGGTGAACTGGTGTAAGGAAAACAGCCTAGTTTTAAATACCAGAAAAACCAAAGAGATCACTGTCGATTTCAAAAAAGGCAAGCATAGCCACACTTCTCTGTGCATTAATGATTCACCTGTGGAGATGGTTACCAGCATCAAATTTCTGGGTGTGCAGCTAACAAGCAGGTTGGCTTGGTCGCTCAACAGTGAGAAACTGGTGAAGTGGACACAGCAGCACCTGCATTTTCTGTGTCTCCATGAGAAAAGCACATCTTCCTTCCCCTGTCCTGACCACTTTCTACAGGAGGATGATCAAGAGTGTCCTGTCATACAGCATCACAGTCTGGTTTGGAAGCATCACTGCTTCAGACAGGAAGACGCTACAGAGAGTGGTGAGAATGGCCGAAAAGATCATTGGCAGTTCCCTCCCTCCCATCCAGGATATAGCACAGAAGCGTTGCTTGAACAGGGTCTGTAAGATTATCTGGGAAACTACACATCCTCTTCACAACCTGTTTTCCTTGTTACCTTCTGGGAGGAGGCTTTGTGGTATCCGTAGCAGAACATCCAGATTCAGCATAGTTTCATTCCATACAGCATTAACCTTGTGAATGTAATAATGCCCAAGAAAAAAAGATTAGAGCACCATATTAGAAATTTGCCAAAATCTATAATTTTACAAATATCTGACTTCAGATAGTAAGGCAGTTACTATTAGAAGTGCAGTTCTCTTCTTCCTCAGCTTTTTGCCCTTTGTTGCATTTGTTCCATACATCAACATCTTTTAAAGTACTGTCTTTTCCAATAATATAATAAGATACAAACAAATATACCAAGTAAAAAAATGATTGTTGTTAGTTGCGAAGTGGTGTCCGACCCATCGTGACCCCATGGACAGCATTCTTCCAGGATAATTATATAATATATAATTATATGCTAATTGTGTCATTGTAGAAATTGTGTTTGAAATTGTCTAATTTCAGAATGTACTTGGAATTTTTAGAAAGAAATGATTCTCCTGAAGGTACCCAAACAGGACAGGATTTAAGGAAAGCTGTTGCTTTTCTTCTGGGCAGATTAAGGATATAGCATTTGAGATGGTGTGATGCATCTATGCCAGCGGTTTTCAACCTTTTTCAGGCCGCGCCACCCGACCTGTCAAGCGCCGCACATGCGTGGTGCTATCCCCCTGCGCCACGCATGCGTGGTGCTGCCCCCTGCACCGGCCGAGGCGTAGGCCGCTGCCCGTTCGGGGCGGCGGTAGGCAGGCCCAGGCGCTCTTGGGTGGCAGCGATGGCGCAGGGCAACCACAGGCTGGGCCACCAGCTGGCCTAGCCCAAGGGAGGTAAAAAACCCGCTGGGCCCCACGCGCGCCAAAAACCTTCCCTGCGCCCGCCGCTGCCCCGCTAACCTTACCTTTGCTGCCGCCCGTTCGGGGCAGCGGCAGGCAGGCCCAGGCGCTCTTGGGCGGCCACTGCAGCGATGGCACAGGGCGACCACGGGCTGGGCCACCAGCTGGCCCAGCCCAAGGGAGGTAAAAAACCCGCCAGGACCCACGCGCGCCAAAAACCCTCCCTGCGCCCACCGGCCTCTCACCTCCCACCCCTGGCCCTCTTTTACTTACATTTTTAGTAGTTGCTCAGCAGGGAGGGATGGAAACTTCCCGACAGCTCGCCTTCGCTGCAGACAACTTGCAGCACCGTTTGCAGACTGGGACTTTTGGCGGGCTCAGCCGGGCAGAGACAGCATGGACAATTCCTATTGGCTTTTGAAAGCCAATAGAATTAGACTCTATTCAAGAGAGTCTATTCTATTGGCTTTCAAAAGCCAATAGAATAAGAGGGAGTAGCACAGCTAAGGAAAAGGGGGGAAAATGGCGGACTGCGTTTGGCGACCCCCGTGAAATGGTCGTTCGACCCCAAATGGGGTCGCGACCCACAGGTTGAGAACCGCTGATCTATGCTGTGCTGTAGATGGCTGAGACTGTTAAAATAACATGAAAGGGTTTGATTTAATAACGGCCCACTTGTATAAAGAAACATAAATTTACAGCTTGCTAAGTGTATGAAATGTCCTGACTCAGCTCTCCCTTTGAGGTAATGTCTGATATGGACTCCTTATTTTCATTATGTTAGATCTGTGTAGTGAACTTAGGGTAGAAGGAAAGCTGTTTTGAATTCTGACTGCTAAGCAAGTGACTTCATTTGGTCTTTGAATTTTTGCAAAAGATTAACGTAGATACACATAATAATGATACAGTAGAAAAGGCTTCCCCTTAAATAATTAATACAAAAGACTGAACATTAATCTGATTTTAATCCAAAGTGATTTTCACCTGCTTGTCAGCAAAGCCCAAAAGATATTCATTAAGAGGCAGTAATAACAGTAGAAAGTGAAACCATAGAATAAACCCAGTATGATTATGATAGGGTCTGCTTCTATTCATGGCCGTTATATTTTTATTTTATATGCATTTATTTACAAAGACAATCCTGATGATACTAATTTTTCAAGTTATGGCTTTTTCTCATGTTGAAAAAAATATTTTGTGCCTTCACTAAATTATTAATATCCATGCATGCATATTACCAAAAGTGACAAGTCTGAGTAATTCTTATTAATGTACTTATTTGCAGCAGAACCACTTGATTGCATAGCTCCTAGCATACAGAAATTTCTAATGGACATCGGTTTACTCTTATCATATTAATAAATTATAGACCTAACAATCCCACATGTGAGGTCTCATTATGTCTTAAGAGCTCTTGAAATCCACAAAAGATGGCAGTAGTTTTGTTGTGCTACCAAAAGAATCAAAAGGCAGATTTATGCAATACATTATCAAATCTAGTAGAAAATATAAAATACACAGTTTCAGTTGCATGTATGGTAGTTGATCTTATAAAAGCAAAAATGTCATTTTCACGCATGCTATTTCATTGTTATTTGGTGAAATGTCTGTTGGTGACTTCTAATTTTAACAATATGTTGACTTACTTAATAACATTTGCCATATTAAAATAGAATTTTCTATTGCACATCATTTTTTCATCCCCCTCAAATTCACCCCAAAATTTGATTTTTTTAAAAAAGGAATTTCTGATATCTATACTATTTAAGCAGAATTAAGCAACATATGGTATTGCTTATTACATTATATTATATTACAATATAATGAAAAGATGGTACATTGTATGGGCTATAAAATTTGGAATCTCCAAAATTCTTGTAGTAAAATAAGAACAAAAATGCTGGAAAATGCAGTCAGCTTTTTCTCCAGCATGTGGATTTCGAATCCACGGATGGGTTATTTCAGTCCTCTAGCCCATGTGACTAGGACCAAATTCTTAGCTCCGCCTCTGACCGGGCTTCCTGTCCTCTGACCGGACTTCCTGTCTCCCAGTTTTTTTCTCGGGCGAAGCTCTTTCAACGTAGTTTGGTCCTCGTGGCTCCTGTTCACGATCCTGTAAATTAACATCTGCCTAGACTGTTAGAGGAGGGCGTGGATTCTTCATCCCCATGCTGAGAACAGGCGTTCAGGTAAGACAACGCCCTTTCTCCACCATGTGGATTTCGAATCCACGGATGGGACATACCAAAGCCCTCCCATGTCCCCACGGGTGGGAGTCTAGGCTGGGATCTCACTTGAGGAAATGACCTGCTGCAGCGCTTGCCTACCAAAGGAGGCCTCTGCCGCAGCGAAGCGGTCTATCTTGTAGTTTTTAACAAAGGATGACGGAGACGCCCATGTCGCCGCCCTACAGATCTCCTCCACTGGTGCCTGCGTGAACCAGGCCGTTGAGGTAGCCGCACTCCTGGTGGAGTGCGCCGTTATTCCTGTCGGAACCTGTAGTGACTGTGCCCCATAAGCCTCTACTATGCATGCCCTGATCCACCTGCCAATGGTCGAAGAGGAAACCTTGTGACCCATGGTTGCTGGCTGGAATGATACGAATAGCGTTTCTGATTTCCGGAAAACCAAAGTCCTTTTGGTGTAAAGGAGTAAGGCCTTGCGCACATCCAGAGTGTGCCATCACCGTTCCAGGGGATGTGAAGGATTCGGACAGAAACTTGGCAATGCTATTTCCTGAACTCTGTGAAACCAGGAATTAACCTTCGGCACGAAGGATGGATCTAGACGTAACGTGACTGTGTCCTCTGAAAAGATCATCAGGTCCGCTCGAACCGAGAGGGCCGCTAACTCCGAGATCCGCCTTGCCGATGTGATGGCCACAAGGAAGGCTACCTTCCACGTCAGATGACGGAGTGAGCAAAGCCTCAGGGGCTCGAACGGAGGGGAGGTTAGTGCCTGGAGCACCTTGGGAAGATCCCAAGATGGATAACGATGTACCACCGGAGGTCGTACTGTGGCTGCCCCCTTCATAAAGGCCTTTACTGCCGGGTGCTGCGATAGTGAATCCCTATTGTCGCAGGAGAGCACCGTCTGTAGGGCTGCCACCTGCCTGTGAATGGTATTGAGTGCCAGGCCCTTCTTGATACCTTCTACGAGGTAGTCTATGATGTTAGGAATGGTCACAGCCAAGGGATCTAATCCTTGCTTGCCGCACCAGTTGACAAAGCTCCTCCACGTGGCATCATATACTCTGTTGGTGGAAGGGCGACGTGAAGCCTGGATGATCGCTATGGCGTCCTTCGAAAAGGACTGTCTGGTTAGTCCCTCCCTTTCAAGTGCCAAGCAGCTAGTTGTAGCCACTGTGGGTCTGGGTGTTGTAGGTTCCCCTGACTGAGCGACACCTGGTGCGGAGGTATGACCCAGACTGGCGAGATTGAAAGGTCTACGAGGTCTGCAAACCATGGCCGTCTTGGCCAATGTGGAGCAATCAAGATCACCTCCGCTCTTTCCAGGATTACCTTGCGAATGGTCGCCTGTATCAACGGAGGGGGTGGAAATGCATACATCAGCCCCCGAGGCCACCTGCATCTGAGGGCGTCCGTCCCCTCCGCCCCCTGGGCCAGGAACCTGGATATGAATCGGGGGAGCTGAGTGTTCTTGGGGGAGGCGAAGAGGTCCACTAGTGGGCGGCCGAACCTGTTCGAGATTGCCTCGAACAGGGTCGGGTCCAGTCTCCACTCTGCATGATCCACCGTGACTCTGCTTAGTGAATCCGCTTGGCGGTTCGCCTCCCCTGTTATGTGTTCTGCTTTTACTGATCCTAGATGCGACTCTGCCCAAAGCCCCAGTTCTCGGGCTTCCTGCATGAAAGCCGCTGATCTCGTTCCCCCCTGCTTGTTTACGTGTGCTTTTGCTGTCACGTTGTCCGTTAGGACTAGCACGTGTGCTCCCGCCAGGCTGGGGGAAAAGTGTCTGAGAGCTAAGTGGATCACCCTTAGTTCGAGCCAGTTGATGTTGTGAACCAGATCCTGGGGTACCCATCTGCCCTGCGCTATCTGATCCTGGAAGTGAGCTCCCCAGCCGAACTGGCTGGCGTCTGTGGTCACCGTTAGTCTGTCTGGCTTCCTGACCAGTGTTCCCCTGGCCGTTGTGGTAGAAGTCCACCATCGGAGAGATGACAGGACCTGGGGGGGAAGTCTGACCTTTCGGAGCGATGCGCCCTGGTTTTGTCTTTGATAGGGGAGAAGGAACCATTGGAGCCTTCTGGAATGGAGTCTGGCCCATGGGACAATGCCCAGGCATGAGATCATTTTCCCCAGGAGTTGGGACAGTTGTACTATGGTGGCTGACCCCTTCCCCTGGACGAGGCGCGCGAGCTTTCGTACGCTTTCCCGCCTTTCCTGTGAGAGGTGCACTAATCCTGCTTCTGAATCTATGACCGCCCCTAAGTGTAGTAGGCGAGTTGATGGTGAGAGATGGCTCTTTTTGTAATTTATTGAGAAGCCATGTTCCTGCAGTGTGCTTAGCGTGACCCGCAGGTCTGTGTGAGCCGCTTGTTGGGAGCTTGACAGGATCAAGATGTCGTCTAGGTAACATAGGACGCGCACCGGAAGCATGCGCAGGTGCGCTGCCAACACGGCCAGCACCTTTGTGAATACCCTGGGTGCCGATGACAGGCCGAATGGTAGAGCCCTGTATTGGTAGTGCCTGTCTTTGTAGCAGAACCGTAGGAAGCATCGATGTTCCTGCCTTATTGGTATATGTAGGTATGCCTCTGTGAGGTCTATGGATGACAACTGATCCCCTCTTTGGATGCTGGCCAGGATAGATTTGAGGGACTGCATTTTGAACTTTTTGTATATTACGTAGTGATTTAGTCTCTTGAGATCTAGGATTGCTCTCCATCCCCCCGATGTCTTGGGTACGACGAACAGGATGGAGTAGAACCCCTGCCCTTCCTGTCCTGACGGAACCGGTTCTATGGCTCTTATTTCTATCAGGTGTTCTATGGCCAGTCTTAGTAGTTTCGCTTTTGAGGGGTTTCGGGACTACGGGCACCTTATGAATTGACTCGGGGGGGGGCGTAAAACTCTAAGGCTAGGCCGTGAGTTATGGTGTCCCTTACCCAGGCGTCTGTTGTGGTGTTTTGCCACACTTGGCTGAACAGCGCCAGGCGACCCCCTATGGGGCTGTCCCAGGCGTCACTTGGAACGCCTGTAAGGTCGTCCCGTCCCTCCTCTGGCGTTGCGTTTTGGGAACTGGCCCCTACCTGCGGCCGGGCGGTCCTGGAAGCGTTCCTGGCCTGAAGGGAAGGAGCGCTGATTTCTGGGCCAATCCCAGGACTGCCCCCCCCCCGCGAAAGGGCTGTCTCCATTCTCCGGACCCACTCTGGCGGGGCCCCTGTCTGCGGAACTCCTGGGTTCGCTTATCTGTTCCTTTGGAAGGGTGGGCGAGTATCTTTCTCTTATTCTTGTCTTCAATTACGTACGGGTCCAGGATGGAACCAAACAACTTGGGTCCTGAGTATTTGGCGGTGGCCAGTCGCCACTTGGACTTAAGGTCCGTCTTCCATGTTTTGAGCCAGAGGAGCCTTCTAGAGGCTATTGTTGACCCTATGGACCTGGCTGAATATTTGGAGGCCGACAAGGTGGTGTCCGCCATGTACTCTGCTGCCATCAACAGTTTGTTTAACGTTTGCTGTGCACATACCTGATCTGGCGATACACTTGCCTGTAGATCCTGAAGCCACAAGATTGATGCCCTGGCCACCAGAGAGGCTGAGATTGCGGATCTGATCGCCCAGGCTGTAGAGTGGTGCGTCCTGCGGAGCGCGAACTCAAATTTCTTGTCCTCGGCTTTGATGGATTCCGCCATATCTCCTGGAATAGCGGATGAGGCAAAGAGAGAGATTAGTGGTTCATCTACTGTTGGTACCTCTATGAGGGAAGCCAAGACATCGCATACATTCAATATCTTTTTATCTGTACTGCTTGGGGACGGCGTGGTTGCCAATGAGGCCCATTGTGATTCCAGCATGGTGCGGAACACCAACGGGCACGGTACCTTTATCTCTTCCGATGCAGGTGGACATTACCTTCCTCCTCCTCAGGGGAGGCGGGCTTAGTCTCCTTAGGCCTTGCTGACAGGCTAAGGGTGGCACAGGTTTTGAGCATGAGTGAACGGAACTGAGCCGGATCGAACAGCCCTGAGGTTGAGGCCTGTTCCGGAGTCTCGTCCTCATCTTCTGACAGCTGGCGTCCAGATGTTTCCCAGTCCTCCGGCTCCTCCTCTGCTATCTGTGAAGAGGACTCGGACTCCTCGGAGGCTTGGGTGGATGCGCGTCCCCTGCGGAGCGGGGGCACTGGCTGTTTGATGGGTTCCTGAGGGAATGAAGAAAGCTTAGAAGTCATAAATTTATCAAATGCTTTTTGCATATATGTCTGCAATTGTTCAGGCCACCCTCCAGGTAGGCCTGTGATTTCCAGTTCTGCTTCCGCCTGCGTGACTGCGGGCTCAGCATGCTCTGGCGTGGAAGGAGTGGATTGGGGGAAATCAGCCTGTTCAGTCCCCCTGGACTGAAGCCTCTGGGCCTTGGCACACACTCTCTCTAGCACCTGGTGCCTCCTTAAGGCCTGTCGCTCGGCTGCCTTCGACAGCTCCTTATTTAGGTGTTTTGTTTTTGCCTTCTTCTCCCCCCCCCCAGTTCCAAATCCATGGTTCTGCGTTTTGGGGAAGGAGGGGGAGGGCTTGAGCCTTGGTACACCTGAAGCGACGCACTGTCTGCCATCGTCCATCTGAGATCCCCACAGAGGTCTCCAGACAAGTGGGGGAAGGGGGGAGGAATCGACTCCACAGGCAGGTGGGGCTGAGCCCCGTTCTGCACTGATGCGCTGGCAGTGACAGGCAGGCAGACTTAACTCTAAGAAACGTCTGCGAGACTGATTATCCCTAGGGGTAAATGCACCCCAATGTCCACCCTCCGTTAATCCAAACTCCCCCTCTCGGCCCGACTCCGCAGGCGCTGTGGTGGTTGGGGCTCGTGGTTGCCTGCCGCAGCGAAGTGCCGCCCCACAGGCTTCCGGATTTCTGCGATTAATCGCAGTGTCTGATACCCCCCCACGCTTGCACGGCGCTCCGGCCTTCCCCGGTAGATTGGGTCTGCCGAAAAATGGCGGTTTCTGCTGCCCGTGCTGGGACCGCCCCCTTTCAAAATGGCCCCCCGTGCCAAAACAACCGAGGCCAGCGAGCCAAGATGGCGTCCTCCTTCCACGCGGTCCTTAATGGCCGCCGAAGATCCCGACTCGCCGCCCTCGTGGCCGCTATAGGGCCCGCGCCGAGTGCCGGCCTAGCGGCTAAGCGGCGCCTTCCTCCCCCCACCGCAACCCCACTTGCGCTTCTGGAGCGTCGGGAGCCTCGTCCGTCACTGGGCTCTTCCTCCGAGCTGGTTGGAGTCTGACGACGATAGCCGCTGGGGTGCCTTCCGGGGGAGAATTTAACTTCAAGAGGGGATTCAGGCCGCGGGTCTTGAGCTGTGGAGCGTTTCCCCTCCTGCTCCCGCAGCGTGGTCCCGTGAGGCCCCGGGAGGTCCCCCGGGCCTGCTTGCCTCCGAATCCTCCGTCTTCTGATGAGTACTTGCTGTCTAAGTTAAATAAAATAATTCTAACCTAAATTCCTAAATGCTTCAACTGAATCAAGACCTACTCTCGGAGCCTACTCTAAGAGATGTTCTCGGGCTGAAGACTAGGAAAAAAACTGGGAGACAGGAAGTCCGGTCAGAGGACAGGAAGCCCGGTCAGAGTCGGAGCTAAGAATTTGGTCCTAGTCACATGGGCTAGAGGACTGAAATAACCCATCCGTGGATTCTTCATCCCCATGCTGAGAACAGGCGTTCAGGTAAGACAACGCCCTTTTCTTAGCAAATTGATACTTTTGATACATACCATTTTCGTCACATCTATCAATATGTTCTCTGTATTGGCATTATGTGTAGTGTTACTGTGCGCTATCTATTTGCATAGATATCTGAACAGGTGAGGAATTAATGGGTTTTTGTTCCGAGTTAGTAAATCCCTTTGCCTGATCTATTAATTGCCCTTCAGAAATTAAGGAATAACTTCAGTTCAGAGAACCATCCAAATTATATATTTTTAATTTTTATAATTAACATGTTCATACCATGGTACATGGGCTGATGTGCTGTTTTAGTAGTCCCACTTTGATCTCCACGTTTCTGTCTACACGTTATAAAAGGAAAGAAGGCAATGTGAAAATAATAGGGCAGTGGTTGCCATATTCCTTAAAAACTTTGATGCTTGTGGAAATAGTAAATTGAGATTTAGTGATGGATTTAAAAGACATAGAAGAAATAGAACATAAGTGGTTGTCATTAATTTGTTCTTAGCTAGGGAGAAAAGAAGGACTTGGACAACTTATAATTAAAAAAGAAAATACCGACCATACCAAAAGTACATACAGACTTCTGTATTATATCAAACTCTGCTGTAATATTTGCAAGAAATGTGTCTGCAGTTTGACCTCATCCTATCAGACAGAACCTTTAGGTCCTGGTAGCTTTGGAGGACAAAGCTTTATTTTTGCTGTGTTTTATTAATGGCTGAAAACATGATCTTCTGCATTTGTTTGCCTACAATAATTTTTAAATGTGGTTTTGATACAGTGCATGAGAATGCCATATGTAAGAAAGAATATATCTCAGTGTTAGGCGGTCCAATGCTGTTGTCCGTGTCCATTTAATCATTTACATTTGTCTGTTACCCAGAAACACCCATAGATGAATTCATGTGTTTATGGTTCAGTTGAAAAGACCAAATGATTTTGAACTATTATCAAAGATATGCAAAGCTCTCCAAGGAAAGGTTGTGCCCAAAAAGTATTTTGTTGGTTGGTTTGTTTAGAATTTGAAATAAAATGCTGCAAGCCCCAAAGTGCATCCAACTGTTTAAATTTAGCTGCAGTTCAGTGAAACAAAATATGAAAGTTTAATGTGTAGTGTTCTCATCAAAACAGTTCTGAAGGTTTTTGATAATGGAAACCATGGGGTTCAGAACAAGCCTCCTGGATAGCCACTAGGGAGCAGCAAAGAAATCTAGAAAAATTTGAAATCTTTTCAGCTATAATGTAAAGAATTTTTGCTGTCCATATATAAAGCCCTAGCATTCCTTGAATTCAGTGCAACAATCATTTCCCCTGGAGACATAGGTATTTTCTTTGAAAGGAATGTAAGGAAAAAAATTAGTAGATGGCTTTATGTTTTAGGTCTCTTACAGAACCCTTTCAATTTCTTTCTGGGCAGGAAGACACCCTGGCAAAAAAAATATACATTAATTCCAATCATTCCTTTCAAAATATTCTAACACAGAAAAATCGCTGATCTAATTGTTTGGTATGCTCCTACCCACCTGCACTTCATTAATTATCCCTTCAAAATATTGAGTCAGCTTTCACTGTTATTTCGAAAGCCTTTCTGGATTACAGTATTTCCACAAGCACATGCACAAATAACTACTTATTAAACTTTTCCATGTCCATGGAAACTTAGACATGGACAATGTGGCAGAGTCTTCAAAGCAGCTATGCCAAGCATCCCAGATGATTCTGATGCCTATAATATTGAGGAGGGAAGTGTCTTGAAACAGTCCTTCAAATGTTTTCCACAACCACAGCTATTTACTGTATTTCTGAATAGACTTTGATACAAACTATGATGTGTTGATTTTATATGAAATGTTTTGGATTGTACAGTTTATTTATTCTTCAGGTTTATAACTCTCTGATTTAGGAGCATTAAGTAGTATTTTTAGGACTCCCTCTTATTTTTCTCCACAGTAACAACCCTGTGATATGTAAATAGATGTAGATCTTTCAGCTGCTTTGATACTTTTGGTATCTTACCTCTTGGCCAAGTACTCTTATTATTGAGTCTAGTCCACCATGATAGAAACAATCCTCACAGATTTCCCATGAAGGATATTTATAATTATAGCCACTGGTAAATATGTTGTATGTGTAGAAATTGCATTGTTGTCTTGCTCTTTCTTTCTCCGGAGCTCTCATAATTGTTCTACCCAATCAAGCTAGCATATGCATGCACATTGAGGAATCTCAGCTTCTGAGCCTTCCTCTCAAACATCCCATTGCCTCTGGCATTATCTATCACCCACGTGTGTCCTTCTCTAAATTCTGACTGGCCTTATGATATACAAAGACTCCATGGCAGGCAGCTGATAAACATAGCACATGCACATTTCTCTTTTTCCCTCGCTCTTAATTTAGCTACGCAGTTTTCACCCCTATCCTGTTGCACCTATTCTGTTACTTAGTCCTTCGCCTAAGTGCATATCCTGCACTTTCTCATGGTTGTATATTGGAATTAAATATTTTCCTTCACATACATGTCATGCTAGTATTGCAACTTGTACTGCACCCTGCCTAATCTAGAAAGCTCTATAAACGTGGGTGTGCAGCAGTTGAGTGCCACAGAAGTTTGAAGACTCAAGGCTGTGCTTTAGCACTGATCTAGCTCTCCCCAGACTATATATTCTTTCAGGCAGGAGGTCTGAAGCAAGACTGTATTTGCAATCATGAGTATGGCTCCTTGTATAAAAGGAAAACCCTGGCTAGTTTAGACCATTGAACTAACTTTAAAATTAGTGCCAGTACTACTTCTCTGCAAATCTCACATCGGAATAAAAGGAATTTGAAGAGTCTCTAGCCAAGTCATATATTTTCCCTCTTCTCTAGCTTCATGCAGCTAGAGATATATTCTCCAACAGCAGGAATACTTGCAGAACGGGATATTTTCCTGAGATATCAAAGATAATCGTGAAGAATTATTGTTTATCTGATTGGTTTTTATTGTATTTTGCAATTCTGAGCAAGCATTGTGGCCCTAGCAAATTAATTTCTATCTGGTACTTTCATTAACTGGAGTTAGGAACATCCTGCATTCAAAATAAATTATCCAGGCCTTGCTCAGATTAACTCTGTGTGAAGGGTGGGTAGAGTTGGACACAGTGACTAGATGGAAAGGAATCCCTTGTTCCTCACCTGCAAAATGATCCTAGTTCAGTGAACTATAATATGATATTTGTAACAATATTGGTATAAATAGTATTATATATAGATATTTTATAAATCAACCTTTTTGTATACTTTTTAGATTGTTACAATTCTGAATCTCATGATTCTCCCTTTTATTGTAGGATAATCAACTATGACTACAGAACCTGGTTCAGACTCTGAATCCAAAGATCAGGATCAAGAGCAGAAAGAAACATCTGGGCAACAAGAAAAAGCAACCCAAGAACAGCAGCCAGAGCAAGTGAAGGAAGAGCACCAGAATGCATTAGAACAATTTCCCAGTGTTGCAGCCCATAGTACTCCTGTAAAAACGGAACAGGCAAGTTATTTAGGAAATCACCTTTCCTCAATATGGCATTAACCTAATGTGTTAGAGATTAGGATTATTATAGTAACAAACATTAGAAATAAAATATTATAGCATGCATCATTTTGAGCTGCAGTAGCCTTCCATTCCATGAGAATTTTATAGAAATGATAGTCCAGCTCATTTGGAGAGAGGTAGCACATTTGCTGAGAGAGCCAGCACATTGTTATTCACAGAAATCAAAATGGATTCTAGAAAGTATAATAAAACAAAATAAATGCTCAGTGTTGCTTTTTTCTTTTAAGGCTATTTTTACTAAAATTTTATAATGATAAGCATTTATTGTGGAAAGTAGGGAAATTATGTTATACGTTTTTAAATTTATTTCAGAAACATATTTGGAGGGTAATTTGAGTCCAATTGTCTGCCCCCCAAAATTGATATTTTTCAGTCCATTAGCTGTTATGAAAAGGAGAGGATCTCCAATATCTAACATAATTTAGATCAGGGGTTCTCAACCTTGGCAACTTTAAGACTTGTGGACTTCAACTCCCAGAATTCCTCAGCCAGCAAAGCTGGCTGAGGAATTCTGGGAGTTGAAGTCCACAAGTCTTAAAGTTGCCAAGGTTGAGAACCCCTGATTTAGATCTATTGTTGGATTTTTCTTGTATTTTTTGGTTCCATGTTACTGGACTGGCTCTAAAGTAAAGTTTTTACTGAAGTCAGTATGAATTTATTTTTCATGATTAATATATCACACAAATATAAGCCATTATTTAAAAAAAAATACTGTTGGTACTGAAAAGAGCAACCGCTTGGTTTGGAGCATATTTTCGGACTATTACAACATCTTAGATTTCTGAAATGAAACATGGTTGTTTAACAATCATTGCAGTGTTGGATCTTTTCTATTCAGGTTATTTGACTTTATTTTTAAATGAGCAACTAACTATATTGCAGTTTCCTTTAGCACTTGTTTTTTTTTAAAAAAAGCTATACAACAGCAATTAGGTTAATGTAGTTTCATTAACCTAAAATGCCTTCACAATTTATGAAATAAGTGATTTATCTCTTTTACAATACAGTTTATATGCTTATTTTAAAGTGGGTTCTGAACAGGCTTCTGCAGAGAGATGCCTGGTTATGCTCCATGATTCTGAAAGCCTGCTCTGATTGCTCATTTTTATTCTGAAACAAGAATTGGGTTTTCCTCTGTTTCTAGGCCACTGACAAAGAACTTGAAGTTGCCGCCGCAGTGGCAAAGCAGCTGGAATATCAGCAGTTTGAGGACGATAAACTCTCTCAAAAATCATCCTCAAGCAAACTCTCCCGATCTCCTTTAAAGATTGTGAAAAAACCAAAAAATATGCAGTGCAAAGTAATCCTTCTGGATGGCTCCGAATATGGCTGTGAAGTAGAGGTAAAAATGAAAAGAGAGGAATGTCTACGGGATAGATTTATGCACATAATGTTAAATTAGGTAATTTAAGGTTGTACAATTGATGAGTGATTCCAGTGAAAATTTTTTAAAAAAATATCTAAACAGAATGCCTCCCTCAATAAGGAAATATATATATATACACATCTGTCTTTAGTGTTTTTTGATGCACCCTTTTGGCCCAAACATGGGAGGAAGAAATCTTTTGCCTTTATCAGCCCAATCTAGGGCTATCCACAGGCGGCAGGCACTACCGCGACATCATTTGTGTGCTAAATTTTTTTGGATTGCTATCCGTCTCCCTTTAACTCTTTGTTAGCAATCCAAAATTTTTTAGCATACACATCTGTGTGTGTGCGTGTATATGTATGTGTATGTATGTATGTGTATATACACACACATACAGTACAAACACACACACACACACACACACACACCTGTGATACCAGAAGGAGTAAGGGACGGGAAACAACAGTATATATGAGAAATATTCTCTTTCAAAAAGTCTTACATAATTATGCATAATTGGTAATTAAGATTTTCACGCAGAATATAATCTTTATAAATAAAAGACAACAATAGCACGTCAGGACATATTAGGATCCATTAGCTGTGTCTTTTTTGAAGGCTGCAGTATATCCAGATTTGGATAAGATATTCTATTTCAAAAAGTCTACATGGGATGGGAAAGGCAATAAATTGATCAAAGAGCTAGAGCATTTTATTTGTGAGCAAAATATTGTTCAGAACTCCTTAGCTTATGAAACAAGATATGCTGCAATCATATTTTTTAAATAAATCCTTGTATAAAACATTAGTTAAATTATTTTTTACTTGATTTGGAACAATCAAAGTTATAATGTATAATTTGATTTGGAGAATATTTTGTCCCAAGGTAATAGGATTACTTTTTTAAAAAAGTAACGGAGGTCAGAGCCAACAATAGTTGTGATAATATCATAAGTCTTCCAGATTTATACCCAACATTCTACTGTATTGTGCCGGTTGCTATGCCCCACATCCACCAAGTGATTCAATTTCTTGTGGCAGAAGCTAAGGAGCTGTCCAGCAGATCATGATTTAAGGTGATCAAAATAGGGAGCTGTCCAATGAAAATAAGGAACACACATATCTGAGATTGTACTTCCATTGTTGTATTTTTATGTGGCTGGCTTTATTCATTTGTCCATTTTAGGTAGTCTTTCTTTAAGCTCTGATCTAGCACTATGAGAAAATAGTTCTCAAAAAAAATAAGTCATTGATTTTGTGGTGACAGATAGCTGAAACTTAAGTTCTGCATTTCCTGTTAAATTTGCTGTCACCATTGATCTTGGAAGTAATTTTGATGGATCCAATCTGAAGGAAATCCCCATATATAAAAGAAATGGAACAGTGTGCCAAATCTGCAGCATTTTGTTACATCTGAAGCTGAATAGAATCTTAGAAAAATATAATAGTGCAACATTTATCAATATTATAGGCAACATAGGCCGCTTCCTTTATTGAAGAAGAGAAGTGACCTTACTGTAATTTGGAGGTTTATATTGAAAAGGAGGGTGTTTTACTTCTGTCATCTTGTCTATAAACGGGAGGAGCAACCCACGGTTTCTTTCTTAATATGTTTGGGATTACCTGTCTATTTTAGGATGCCAGATCAAAAATATTTGATTGGCTGGGATTATGGCCTTTTCTACTTTATCTAAAGTAGCTGTTACATCCAGCAACTATTATAGATTTGTTTTCTGTAGTTCATATCTGTGAGATGATGAATAGAAATTCGTCACATTTTTCTGTCAGTAACATCTCCCTTGAGTTCTTACAAACTCCTGCTTAAATCATCAGTGATAGTATCTAATCATCTTGCCTCCTATCAGCCTTTTTTATTGCTTTCAATTTTTCCAAATGGAAGTATTTTCCAGTGACTTTTGCCTTCTCATTATGTATCAAAAGAATTGAAGCATTATCTTCATTATCAGTGCTTCCAGTAAGCAATTTTATTTCATCTGGTAATGAATAATCTATTTGCAACAATTTTCAGCATCAGATTTTCCTTGCTCAGTCTTTTTTATGATGCACTTCTCCTGCTATAGGTTACAACTTGGAAACTATGGCCTTGACAATGGATAAAAAGCATATCTGAAGTTTATATTTCTCCCAACAATTTTAATTCCACTTTTTTATGAGGATTTCTTATTATATATTTTGCATATAAGCTAAATAAATTAGAAGACAGTTTACAATCTTAATACACTTTTTTCAGTTTTGAATCATCTGTGCTGTATTCTGTTCCATCTGTTGCTTTTTGGCAATCAAACAAATTACTGTATTGGATGATAAGATGACATGTTTTAAGGATGATTCTTTTGTTTATGTCCCTTTGAGTCACTGTTGACTCTTGGCGACTGCCTGGATGAGTTTCTGCAGTTCTCTTAGAAAGATTTCAGATTTGTCTAGGGCTGAGTGAATGACTGCCCAAAGACAACAGTTGATTCCATGCCTACGGTGAGACTAGAAATCTATCTACCAATTTCTACTTTGGTGCCTTAATCACTACACCAATGGTCTACACAGTCAATCTTTGTATAATCAATAAAGCAGGGATCAAAATATTTGTGAAATTCCTTACTTTTTCCATTAAACACTAGATTTTAACAGTGTGATCTCAGGTCTTCTGATCCAGTTTATATATTTGACAGTGCCATTCTCCAGCATGATTGGATGGAGAATCCACAAATGGGTTGTCTTAATCTTCCTGCTCCAATAAGACTAAGTCCGAAGTGTAAGTACGCCTCTGCTGTGCAAGAGCACCCCAGTTTTAGACTTAGTCTCTTGCTCTACAGACGCGTTTTTGATTACTCCAGAGTACAGCAGGTTGTATAACCCATTTGTGGAATTTCCTTCCCTTCATCCTGGACTTTAGTTAATAATAATATTATTAATAAAAACAAGAAAGGAAATCTTTGATTAGTATTTTAGCCTTCTGACAGGAAAGCCTTCCTTGTAGGGATTCCCTGCAGGCAGGTGCTTGCTTGAATTGGGACGGCTCTCCCTCATGAGAGCATTCCTCCCTCATTAACATTCCAAAGACTTTGACAGCAGAAAGTATTGGCTTTCCCTCATTAACATTTCAAAGACTTTGAAGAAAGTATTGGCTTTGACAGCTAACTGATGCGGAGCCCAGAGCCTTCAGTTCGGCTGAGGGGATTCAGTACGATATGCAGATTTCTTCTTTTAAAGAAATTGACTTTACTGCCCGGCCGGGACACAGTGAAGATCTGGAGGCTCCCGCAGCAGCGGCAGCCAGCTGATTGGCGCAAAGCACAGATCGGCGATTGGGCTGGATTCTAGATACTTCGGGCGGCCGTTTAGGCATGAAAATCACACGGCCGCCATTTTGATTGCCATTTTCTGCTTCAGGGGTTTTCCTGACAACCTAATTTGTGAAGATCTGGGTGCGGCCACCATTTTGGACGGGGCACAACAGCTAGGCTTGTCTAAGATTCAGAGCCCCTGGGACAGTTGTTTTTGGCACGCTTGAATTGCGGCCGCTATTTTGATAGGAATCACTTTACCCTTCTGTTTGCTGCCTGGACATTCACTCAGCACTTGGGGAGGGCAAGCTCATCCCCACAAGGACGCATTGCCTCACCAGTCGATCCCCACCACCCCTCCCTCATCTAAATTCCTATCCACATCTTGGAATTGTATTCCTAGAAGGAGGTGATTCTCTTCAGTGGTCAATTACAGCGCTTGAGGGGGGTCGCTTAACCACTTGAATTGAACCATCAGAGTGCCTGCCGTCTCAGCCTCATTGGGAACATTAGCCAGAAGATTCCCTTAGCCAAATTACAGTTGACAGAGGAATTTACCTAGCAGGATGGCAGATAATTCCTTCCCTCTGTCCTCTCAGGACAGTACTGACCCCCCCCCCCCGCCAGAAAGAAGCACAAGGCCTCTACAGAGGCGGCGGGGAAGATCATATCAAAGACCAAGGCCCAGTCCTCCAAAAAGCCTAGGACAGCTGCAGGGAGGCCAACAGATATCATCAGGCCTTAGAAGGAGAAATCTCCAGGGCAAGATCAATGGCTCCAGGTGAAGCACTGGCCAATACTCCACCTGGGGGATCTATATTTGAGCCCCAGTCAGCCCATTGTAATTTAGCCCCAGGGGCCTGGTCTCCTCCCAGGGAGGTGACACAAGTAGAATCTATCTTATCAGGGCTAAACCTAGAAGCGCAGGGGGGTACCGCACAGGCATTATCTGGGCCACAGGCTACCTTTACACCCACTGTAGCAGGGCTTCGTCCCCCTGAACCACAGACACTAGGGCCTGATCAATTTCAGGCTATGATAACTCAGGCCTTTGCCCAGTTCATGGCCTCATTGGTCTCCCAATGACCTCTACAAGCTCCCGCCGCACCTCCACGATCACTCCTCCATCCTGGAACACCAGACTTCACACAGGAGGTTTCCTCGGAATCGGATTCTGCGGACTTCGATCCCTCAGGCCTACTCCTGTTGGACGACGAGGACGTCTCAACTCCGGACCCGACTCCCCCCGCTGGTTTTTTTGATCAATCCCTCTTCAGCTCCTTGCTGCTCAAGGCCTGCACGACAGCTAACATCACCCCGGAACAGGAGGCCCAGCCAACTCCATCTACATCTAAGGACCCCAATCTGCTTTATGCTGAACCGGTGGTACCAAAAAAGCATGTTCCCTGCCCCCCTTCTGCAACACAGTACAGAAGCAGTGGGGTTACCTGGGGTCTATCCCCAATCTGGGGACTTCGGAGAAGGGTTTATTTAATGTGGCTCTCTCTTTTACCTCCTTACTGGAGGTCCCTCAAATTGATGAGCCACTTAACTCTCTTTTTTCCAACACAAATATTCCAGGGGACATGGCTGAAGCGCTTAAGGCAGAGGACAAAAAATTTGAAGCTGCCTTGCGCAGATCGCATCAGGCATCAGCTTGGGCAATCAAGGCCTCCACATCCATGGCCTTCTTCACTCGGGCTTCCGTACTGTGGTTCCGTGAACTCCAGGACGTGATCCCTCCTGACCAGGTTTGTGTTCACAGAACCTGGGTAAGTTGGTGGCCACATCCCAGTACATGGCTGACCCTCCCTCCATGTCACCAGATACTCTTCGCTAGCCATAGCGGCAGATACTTCAGTCCGTAGACTTTTGTGGCTCAAAAACAGGCGGGCGGACCTAAAGGCTAAGTGGCGCTTGGCTACTAAGCTTTACGCTGGGGGACACCTGTTTGGTGAAGCCCTCAATCGTTGGTTGAGGGCAAGGACAAACGCAAGATTCTTATTAACAACACTAAGAGGGGGAATAAGCGTTCAGGGGCGGGGCTTCACAGAACTATTGTAGGCAGTCCTTTCAGCCAGGCTTATACTGGGACTGGCCCCAGATGTCTTGCCCTTTTTACCAGAGATCGGAGCGCCAGCAGGACCGCCCGCATCCAGACCCCGGCCACAATTCCAGTCCAAGCGGCCCTTTCGAGAATCAGGAGGACACCCTTTCAAACGAGGGAAGTGACTTCAGGGACACTCCACCCATAGGAGGTCGGCTGTCCCTTTACTCCGATGTATGGGCAGCCACCACCACGGATTCATGGGTCTTGAACACCATAGCTCAAGGTCTAATGCTGGAGTTTTGGTCCAGTCCACCGGATCACTTCCGGACTTGTCCCATCCCCACGAACAAGAACAGAGCGGCTCTCATGTCAGAGGCCATCTCCCACCTGTCACAGATACTCATAGAGCCAGTGCCAGAGGACCAGAAAAGACGGGGGTTTTACTCCACTCGCTTCATCGTCCCGAAGGCTTCGGGGCGCTGGAGGGCAATTTTAGATTTAAAGGGTCTAAATTACTATCTGATGTACAGGAAGTTCAAGATGCAGTCACTAGAATCGATCTTAGCCAGCATCAAAGAGGGGACTTCCTGACATCAATAGACCTGACAGAAGCATATTTACATATCCCCATTCTCCCTGGGCATCGCAAATTTCTCAGGTTTTGTTATGCCCACCAGCACTATTAATACAGGACCCTCCCATTCGACCTCTTGTCAGCACCCAGAGTATTTACAAAGATACTGGCAGTGCTGGCTGCCCACCTGAGACAGACTTCGATCAGAGTTCAGTGCTATCTGGATAACATACTGATACAGTCCTCCTCCATCCAGTGGGCTCAGTCAGATCTCGCCCTCGCTGTCAGGACCTTTCAGGAGCACGGCTTTTCTGTCAATTTTCAGAAAAGCCATACAGTGCCCTCAATCCGGCTCCTGCATCTAGGGGCAGTCATAGACATGAACAATTGCACGGTCTATCTGTCACAGGACCAATAGGACAGCATTTGGGCCCTTGTTCATCGAATTCTGAGAAACAGGGTGGTCACCTTAGTTGTGTTGTCACAACTCCTGGGGAAGATGGTGTCCTGTACACAAATCGTTCCATGGGCACGCCTTCATGCCCGGGAGTTGCAATGGCTTCTACTTCCGTTTCAGAGGTTACGCATCAGCGCTTCCAACCAGAAGGTTTGAGTTCCGCGTCTGGCGTTGAACTCCCTTCGATGGTGGGCCTCCCCAGCTATGTCAAGGGGAACGGAGTTCAAGGAGCCAGCCAGAATCACCCTAACCACGGACACCAGCCTGTTCGGCTGGGGAGCACATCTCCAGTCTCCTTGGGCTCAGGGTCAATGGTCCCAAGAGGAATTGAAAAACAATATAAACTGGCTGAAACTCAGAGCCATACGTCTGGCCTTACGACATTTCAGCAGCAGGGTTGTGGGACAGCATGTCCTGGTACTTACAGACAACATTGCTGCAAAGGCCCACGTGAACAGACGGGGACCAGGTCCAGGCCTCTAATGGAGGAAGCCTAATTGTTGGGGTCTTGGGCAGAAATCAATCTTGCTTCCATCAGGGCAGAGTATATATCCGGAGTGGCCAAACAGCAGGCGGACTCATTGAGCAGAGCAACTGTAGACCATGCTGAATGGTGCCTGGACCCAGGATTGTTCTAGGAGATCGTGGACAAGTTTGGCTCCCCAACCTTAGACCTCTTTGCTTCCCCAGCCAACTCCCAACTCCCGAGATTCTTTTCCAGGTTCCCGTCTCCGACAGCAGAGGGGACGGATGCCCTCCGCAGTCCCTGGCCCAGAGAACTGCTTTACGCTTTTCCTCCCTTACCACTCCTCCCTGCAATGAGCGAGTGGAGATCCTCCTGATTGCGCCACATTGGCCGAGACATCCGTGGTTCGCCGACCTGATAGAGCTCTCCGTCTCCCCTCTGTGGAGGATTCCAGCAGGTCGTATTACTCTTACTCGGGGTACTTCAGCACCCGGACCCACAGTGGCTCCAACTAACCGTTTGGCACTTGAGAGGCGGGCCCTGACCCAAGACTCATATTCGTCGAGGGTGATTGCCATGATTCAACAATCCAGGCGCCCCTCAACGAATAGGATCTATGATGCCACATGGAGGAGCTTCTGTACCTGGTGCTCAGGTCATAAGGTGGAGCTTTCGGACATTTCTGTTCTGATTGTTTTGGAATTCCTGATGGATGGGTTGGACAAGGGACTATCCCTGAGCACCATCCGCAGACAGGTCGCAGCTCTATCTACGGTACTCCTGTGTGACAATTCCGCTCCCTTGGCACACCACCCTACGGTGCGTTCCTTTTTAAAGGGAGCGACTAATGCCAGGCCATTAGCGGTTCACCGTTATCCTTCTTGGAACCTACACCGGGTCTTACAGGTCCTCATTTCACCACCCTTCGAGCCTATTACCACGTGTTTGCTTAAGCTATTATCTATGAAAGTGGCATTTCTTGTGGCGGTCACGTCGGCCAGGCAAATTTCGGAACTGGCCGCTCTCTCCATCAGAGAGGATCTGTGCATCTTCCATGCAGACAGGGTGACCCTCAGACTAGACCCTTCCTTTATTCCCAAGATAAATTCTTTACCATAGATCCCAGGAGGTGGTTTTACCAAATTTCTGTCCTAACCCTTCCCATGATCTCGAGAAGCAGTGGCACACTCTTGACGTTCGCAGGGCTCTGCGACGTTACATCAAACGGACTTCGGACTTCTGTAAATCCGAAGCATTGTTCGTGTCGTTTCAACCTTCCTCCCTGGGTCAGAAGGTCTCTTCTTCAATGATAGGGAGATGGATTAGGGCTTGCATCGCCCTGGCATACAGGGCACAATCATTGACAGTTCCTGGACACATCACAGCCCATTCTACCTGTGACACCGCTACTTCAGCGGCCTGGGCGACCCAGGCACCTATTGGGGAGATTTGTAGGGCAGCAACATGGTCCTTGCCTTTGTCCTTTGTTCGGCACTACAAAATTGACAAATATGCCTCCTCAGATGCCTCCTTTGGTCACAGGGTGTTGCAACATGTATTATTACCCAGTGGGACCCAGGCCCAAACTACTTCCCCCCCTTAGGGACACAGGGCTTTGGTATGTCCCATTTGTGGATTCTCCATCCAATCATGCTGGAGAAGGGGCGTTGTCTTACCTGAACGCCTTTTCTCAGCATGATGATGGAGAATCCACTCCCTCCCATCTAGAGTCAGTTTGGCCCTGGTTCCAGTGATAGGAAAGCATACGTGTCAGACTAACATCTGTGTATCACCTTAGTCTCAAACTGGGGTGCTCTTGCACAGCAGAGGCATACTTACACTTCAGACTTAGTCTTATTGGAGTAGGAAGATTAAGACAACCCATTTGTGGATTCTCCATCACCATGCTGAGAAAAGGCATTCAGGTAAGACAACGCCCCTTCCGTACATAGTTGAAATCTGGATTGCCAAACCTTGAATATTATTTTACTAGCATGCAAGATAAATGTAATTGTTCAGTAGTTAGACCATTCTTTATTACTTCCTTCCCTCCCTTCATCAATCTTTTTTGTTCACCTGGACCACTAGACAACCTCTACCTCCATACTTGCTTAGAAATTTTATGTAGCATTTTAATGTGATCTTAAAAAGGCAATTAAAGTACAAATATCAGCACACAGAGAAGCACTGTTGCTGGAATTGATGGTTATATATCATTTGATGTTCTGAACATTAAACATAGCTTTTTCAAAGTTCTTTCCAGGTTGAGTGTGTATGCATAAAGGCTGGGATTGGCATTCAATTATCATTGCTAGTATCATTAAATCATTTTGGAGAATGAATTATACATGCATGTTAGAAATCGTTCATTTCAATTAATTCTAGCTTTTTAAAAGAACATGTAGTTCTGTTTCCTATCTCACTTACCTTGTGCTGCTTCTTCTAAACACATTTAGAGTTCTCTATCAGCTACTTGTCACTTTCTATGCTTTCCCTCTATATGCTACAAGAATAAAAGACTATACCTTGAAAAAGATGTAGAAACTCTGGAAATTATATCAGTCACAGATGTCAAATTACTATGAAAAAGTGAAAGCTATCACAGCAATAGACCACATTAAAGAAGCTAGAGAAGCAATGCTTTGTAATATTAGAATGATGAGACCCAGAAGACAGATGACTGATTTAGTATTGGAATAAGAGCCTTCTGGATTGAAATGATGACGTCCAGAACAGAGTGTCATTTCAGTTCCAACACTTGAATTTATTTGACTTATAAGCAAGTTAACAACCTGCAAAGTAATCAATTGCTTTTCCTACTAAAAGCATGTTAATAGCTATGTATCTGAATTATTTTCACTGATAAAATTAAAACAGTGAAAATTAATTTGATCTGATCTCAGAATCAGTCTTATCACAGTCTTATCAAGAATTGGTTGTCCTTTGCTGAATGTTTGTTTGGCTGTTTGCTTAGCTTAGTACTGGCTTTTTCAGATTGTTAGCCCAACAAGTCGTTGCACTTCTTAATGATTGTTCCACTTAACTGCTGAGCTTGTTTGTTTTGCACCGCAGTCACCTAATTCTTAACAGCTAAACTTATCAGAGGATGACATCACGAAGAATATGGCAAATAATAAGCAACTTCTTAAGCTATTACTGTATGCTATGCATTTCTTACTACAGTATAGCTGCTCTTGATACAGAGAAATGAAGATAAAATATACAGGCATTATAACTGTTGCAATCCAAAGGAGAAAGTATTCAGTTTTGCTTCATTTCTGTGCAGATTTATTTAATAATGTCTATTTGCATAGCTGCTCTCTGAGTTTGCAATTTACAAATTACTATCCAGTTTTTGGCTACAGTAAGCTATAGGCATTTACTTTTTATTATGTTCCTCTCTGCCCTATAGTTTTTTTTATACTAACCTACTTAAGGGACCGTCTCATACCTCTGGGATTGGCCAGCCCCAGGATGCCGACAGAGGAGGCATGGTGTGGGCCCCATCAGCCAGAGTATTTTGGCTGGCAGAGTCCAGGAAAAGAGCCACATCTGCTGTTGCATCTGGCCTTTGAAGCATCTCCCCCCCCTCCCAGTGAGGTCGGTTTCAATCCTCCTGACCTTCGACAAGAGCTGAAAGACCAGTTCCTCCCAGTTGACTTAGGCTCCAGTGGAAGAGTTTCACATGGGAAACATTATTTCTCATCCTACTCCTTCCAATCCCATGTTTTAATTGGGACTCATTAATTGAATCTCTACAATATTTTATGTTTTTTAGCTTTTCTATAGTTTTTACCTTTTTAAGATTGTAAGATGGGTGAATAAATTTTACAAATAAGTAAATAAGTCCCAAACCTCCAGAAGACAGACATTCTCTCACAATCATATCATTCACAATTATAGAATGAGAGGGGAAAAAAACCTATTCTGGGAAAAAGTATGTTATAGCACTACTCAGGAAGGCTTACTTCTTGGGGTTTTTTTTGGTTTGTTGTTGTTGTTGTAATATTCCTGGAAAGGTTTTTATTTAAGAGGGATACAGGGATACAGGAAGCTTACAGTTCTGTTCTGCTATTGGATGTAATCTCCATGCTTCTTTTTGAACATGATCTACTGATATATTATTCCAACATATTGCAGATATTGCTTAAAACAAGGCTTCATTTTGAACATGCTGGCAATATTAGGGTGTTTCAATGAGAAATATTTGTTTAGAGTCTCTTCTGCATGAGAGCCATTCAACCTGTTGCAAATCAGCCACTGCCTTTCACAGTAGAAGCTGACTGAGGGAGAAAATGGCTGCAGTTTTGCATCCTCAATTCTGTTTACTCTTATAATTTTCAATTTGTAGGGTAATCTTGGTATGTAACACCAAGTCCTGGCTGACACTAGAGGAGGGAGTTCCTTTCTGGAAATGTGTCCAGCTGGGTTTTGTGGCTGGTAGGGTAGAGGTCGTAGTGATTGTTATCCGGGAATATCTTTTGGCCTTCAGTTGCTCCACAACTTTCTGGGTGTGACACTCTATTCCTAAAGCTGGGTTCGCCGCATCTGTGCCCAGCGAATTGCTGGCTTTTCCAGCTGATAGTTTTTTTGAGCCTAGCCAGGAGGGAATGTCCATTTTGCACTCAAAATGGCATGGGCTAAGTAGATCTGATACTGACTGATGCCTATCAAAATGTGCCTCAATCACATTTTGATTGGCATCAGTTCTTTGCATTTTCTTGCCACCCGGAATCCAACCCAAAGGTGCGATTTGTCCAAGAAAATAAGGAAAGGTAAATTATTTTATAACTTCCAGGAATCTTGGAACAACACTGCTATTGGTAAATAAAGGCTTTCCCTTGCTCAATTAAACCCTTATTAAAATGGACAGAGGTTCCAAAAAAAGACAGAAAAAAAGGTCTGAAATATTCTGAAGTATGGGTTCTGGGTAGAGTAAAAGGATTAAGGCAGTGACTTTAGGGGGGGTTAAGTCATTTTCAAGACTTGCCGAGGGGGGGGGATTCAGGGACCGGTTCTGTGGAGAAAAGTTTTTCCACAGCCTGGAGGATGCATGGTTTCATATGTTGCCTGCTTCTCATGCATGGGGCTTAACTTGTTTATGTGGCTTGGTTTCTGGCATGCCACGGACTGGTGCCCGTCCAGGGACTGGGGGTTGAGGATCCCTGCTCTAGAGAATGGAACCTGTTAGTCCATTAAGGGATCTTTAAATTATAATAGTATTTTACAGTTAATGTCAACTCACATTTGAACTATCGCAATGCAATTTACATGGGACTATACTTGAAGAGTATGTGGAACTGCAAAATATGTAAAATGTGGCAGGACAGGCAGTTCTTGGGACCCCCTAAGATGGCCCATGTTATGCCGATATTCTGTGAATTGCACTGGCTGCTGATTCCAGGTACAATTCAAGGTGTAGTTTATCACCTTTAAAGCCCTTTCATAGCATGGGTCCAGGCTATCTGAAGAATCGTCTCACCTCTATGGGATCGGCCTCCTTCACCCACACCAGCAGAAGGGACATGCTACGGACCTTGTCAGTCGAGGAATTTGGCTCGCAGGGTCTTGGTGAAGAGCCTTTTCTGCCATGGTTCCTGTCTTTTGGAAAATGTAACCCCTGAGGTGAGATCCTCACTCACCCTTAGAACCTTCCATAAGGGCATGAAGGGCTCTTTCAGTTGGCCTGGAACCCTAATGGGGTGCATCACTGTGAAGGTGTGTAGCACACTTGAATGTGCCCCAATGGCGGGTTCCTTCACGATAGCCGAATTGAAGGAGACAGCATGGATGCAGATTTCCTTGGGGTGAAGCGAACCCAGAAAGAAGGCTGCCTACCCTATTTATTGAATGTTACAGTGGGCGGTTACATAAGACATCACATGGATACAAATAGCCAATGACAATGTTATAGTTGTGGCCAATAGCAAGGTTACATTGCAAAGCTACACCTGTGGCCAATGGCAAAGCTTATACCTGTGGCCGGTAGATTCAAATCTTGGTACAACGTTCCTCCACCTGTCGGCTCCTCCCTCATTTCCTGTTTACTCCAAAATCTCAGTCAAGCCACATGGGTCTTTGTTCCTTTGTCTTCTTTGTTCCAAGCACATGGCATGGCAGTCTCTTTGTCCCAGGCTTCATGATTTCTTCATCCCACCTATGCTCCATCCAGTTCTTACAGATCCTAGGTGCACAGGCCATCCATCATGGCAACATCTCCTCCTTTTTTCTTTTAATAAGAGTCCGGGGAGAAAACGGGACATGGTTTTGTCTTCTGCCAGTCAATGTGAATTTTTTCTGTCATCAGAGGCTGTAGTTGGTTCTTGTCCAGGAAATGAACAGAAGCGGGAGGCCTACACTGTTTCAACAGGGAAGGAATACATTGCACACAGCAACAGATTGTTACACAGAATACTACAAACATTATAATACCAAAAACCCATTTTTCTGAGCCATTCACCATTAGGTAACCAGGAAAATAAAGTGCCCCAATCAAACAAAGCACCATCTCCTTTTGATAGAGGATTGCTTTGTACCATACTTTCCATATGAGCGACTGTGGCAGAAATGTCAGGTGCATTGTCAGAAATATACATACAGCAATGACTTTGAATGAGAGCACACACGCCTCCTTTTGCAGCGAGGAGAACGTCTAATGCATAGTGATTCTGTAAGGTTACCTCTCTTATTTGTCGCTGTTCTTCATTTAACAATTTTATTGAGTGAATAGTTTCATTGAACATTGCAACAGTCCAGTTGTTTAATATATGCAAATCCCTATAATTCATGGCAACACCCATTGAAGGAATTAACGCTCTAGCAGTTTGAACAGACCAACTACCCCCCAAAGTGAGTTCATTGGAAGCTTCAATATCACGTCTATTGCGTAAGCGGAAAGAGGGTAGTTTATCAAGTTTGTAAAAAACAGGGATTACAGCTCCATATGTACATACACCAGACCAATTCTGGGGTATTGACCGATATGCATTTTTTCCACATAGGATCCAATCTTTGTCAGATGTGAGAACATTGTCTTTTGAGGCATTGTACAGAGTTTCAAAAATCTCACCAAAATCAAACAAGGGAACAAAGTCAGCACATGCTTTCTTGTTGTCAATGTCTGTGTTATTATAATATCTAGCTTTATAATCTAGTTGCCAAGGATAGTTGTTTTATTACAAGATACTAACTGATGAAGCTGTGTGATTAATGCATACTTGAGCAGGGTAACACAAAAGAGAACTGTAAGGAAGGATTCAATTTGAAAGAGAGAGATTTCATTCATAGGCACACACGTTTGCTTCTGTGCTTGAATGTTATCATTAACAATTGAATGCATTCAGCAACTTAGCATGATGAGAGACAAAAAATGCAAAACAGCAATGATTTGTCACAAAAATTAAATCATTAACAAGAAATAAGAAAGAGACAAAATGAAAATCATTAACAAACTAAGAAACATAAAATTCAAAATAGGCAAAGAGAAATGAGAAAGGCAAAATTGGCAGGGAAATCATAAGAGAAAAAGCCATGGCTTATTAAGCAACACAACCTGGAGGGAAGGTATAAGAGAGAGAAGGTAACAGAGATTCATATGTAAATTAGAAACAGAGCAAAATGCAGTCATATGTAGATTTGAGTCTCCGTCCTTTTACAGCCATACTGGTTTTAAACTGGCTTTAGTTCATGGTCTTCAGACAACGATTGCAACAATTGCAACAAATAAGGTCTTCAGATAAACCTGCAGAGAAGAGGGGGGAGAGAGAAAAAAAGGGGGGGAAGGGGGAAATGGCTCTCCTGTAGGGGAAAAAAGTTTTTTTTTAAACAGTGAACAAAGCATTATCAAGGCAGTTTTTGAATCAATGGAAGGCCAGGAGGCATCTCTCCCCTTCCAATTATAAGAAATAGAAACACAGACTTCAGATTTTTTAGCAAGTTAAAAGGTAACAGGGCAGAAGAAACAGAAACATCAGAAGAACTGCAGGGGGCAGTACGAGTCATAGAGGTTGCATAGGAAGGAGGTAAATCTTGAAAATGGCCCTGCAAACATGCAAAGACCGTCTTCCACGTAAGGAAAATTTGGAAGGGAGCAGAGAGCTCACATAAGCCAATTTTAATCCAATCAGCAATTTTTAGTGGTCCCTTTAAGGAAGGGCAATAAGTCCAAATAAATATTAACAATTTTTTAGCTCCTTACGTGAAGGTAATCTATGAGATTTTTTTAGTTGCATTTTTGAGGCCCTGACAATTACACCAAGCCTAGCCCTTTGGTCCTTGGAGAATTCTGCCCACATACTCACGGGGGGTAGGTCCTTGCTGAAGACGCTACGGGGGTGAGTCCTCGCTGGAGAGGACGCCACGGATGCGCGAGATGAGTAAGAGGGTGTCAGGGATGTTGTAGAATACAACACCGGTCCAGATCACGTCTGGGTCACCATTTGTAGCACACTTGAATGTGCCCCAATGGCGGGTTCCTTCACGATAGCCGAATTGAAGGAGACAGCATGGATGCAGATTTCCTTGGGGTGAAGCGAACCCAGAAAGAAGGCTGCCTACCCTATTTATTGAATGTTACAGTGGGCGGTTACATAAGACATCACATGGATACAAATAGCCAATGACAATGTTATAGTTGTGGCCAATAGCAAGGTTACATTGCAAAGCTACACCTGTGGCCAATGGCAAAGCTTATACCTGTGGCCGGTAGATTCAAATCTTGGTACAACGTTCCTCCACCTGTCGGCTCCTCCCTCATTTCCTGTTTACTCCAAAATCTCAGTCAAGCCACATGGGTCTTTGTTCCTTTGTCTTCTTTGTTCCAAGCACATGGCATGGCAGTCTCTTTGTCCCAGGCTTCATGATTTCTTCATCCCACCTATGCTCCATCCAGTTCTTACAGATCCTAGGTGCACAGGCCATCCATCATGGCAACAAAGGTGGCTAATGGATTAAAACAACCTGCTTCTCCCAAGGTGCATCTTGCTCCCTTCCTCCCCATCTTTTAATTGTATATTATTATGATTTATTGTTTTAATGTTTTACCGGCTTTTAATGTTTGTAAGCCACCCAAAGTCGCCTCTAGGCAAGATGGGAAACATTCAAGTCAAATAAATAAATAAAATAATCTGGATTGGCTGTAAGTAGCAGTAATTATTTACTTGTGTTTTATCCAATGCTTCCTGGGAAGGTGAAACTTGCTTTGGATATAGGCTTAGATCTCTTTACTTATTTTTTTTAAGGTTCCAAATTAGAATCTACCTTTCTACCACTATTATCGTGGTTTTGAATCACAATTGTCTCTGCATACGCTTGTTTAAACTGACTTAGCAGCAGTATGTGGGTGCCTATGTTGAAGCTTAATAAAAGTCTCTTTTATTCGAGTGTCCAATTCATCGTTAACTGTGGTTAGAAGCTTGATGATGCTGTTTGTGCCGTCAGTAGGCATTTTCTGGTTGTGAAGTCAGTAATGCTGGTGGCACAGTGATTAAAGTACAGTATTGCAGGCTGACTCTGTCCATAGACTGGACTTCGATCTTGTTGGGGCTCAAGGTTGACTCAAGATCAATAAAATGAGCACCCAGACTGTTGGGGGCAATATTGCTTCTACATTGTAAACCACCCAGAGAAAGCTGTAAAGTGCTATGCTATTGCTGTTTTTGTTTTTTAAGTCCTCATCCCTTTGTTGGATAAGCAAGCAGGTTGGAACAACCACCAGAAGCGGTGAATGCTCCAACACTGAAGTTTTTAAGAAGAGACTGGACAACTATTTGTCTGAAATAGTATAGGGTTTCCTGCCTGAGCAGGGGGTTGGACTAGAAGACCTCCAAGGTTCCTTCCAACTCTATTATTATTATTGTAGTTGTTGCTGTTGTTGTGCTTTGTAGCAGCTGGATAAATGACAGACATGATAAAAATATCAGTCTACAGTAAAAATAATAAAAATGCAGATCTGCAGCAGAAGAAAAGTAAAAGAGGTGAAAATAAAATGGGATGAAGTAGAAGCAGAAGAGCTAGCTAAAAATTAAGGCTTTAGAGCAGACATATCAAACTGGCAACATCATGTAATGTTGCCCAACTTATCGGGACGGTTTTGCCATTGCTGGCAATGGGGTGGGCGCAGCTTCCAGATGACACGTCTGGCCTGTGGGCCCAGCAGTTTGACACCCCTGCTTTAGAGGGAGCTCTTAACAACAGCTACACCATCTTTCTGTGTTATCTCCCAATATATTGTAAAAAGGAGTGATGATAGCTGTTTCTCTTCAAGTAACAGAATATTTAGTTAATAGATGTTATTCAAAGTCACATAAATTAAGAGTGGAAAATTCACTGTGGAAACTATATAAACATACTCTTGTTTAATTGTTATATTGTATTTTCATGCTTACTGTAAGCTGAAAATAATTTGAATTTCTACTTACTGAATGAGATTCTTAGAAAGATCAGAGCAAATGTGGGAGGATTCAGGCAATTGGGAAAATTAATATAGCACTATAGGACATAATTTTGATCCCTGGAATAAATAAAATATATATTAAGCTTAATTTTGCTTGATGAGTTCTACATTCTATACAATGTTATTTTAAAAAAAAATTAGGATGTTCACGGATATTCATTCTGATTTTCTTTTCTCCCCTGACTGTAGAAGCGCTCAAAAGGTCAGATTCTTTTTGACAAAGTATGTGAGCACTTGAACCTCTTGGAAAAAGATTATTTTGGACTCACTTACAGAGATATGGAAAATCAGAAGGTAAAATTAACCATTTATTACAGAAAATCATGACATAACATGGGGAAAATATATTTAATCCAAGAATAAGCAACTATAGAATGAGACCAGTGCTTTGTTTAATCGTAATTATAGCTGAACTCCTGATAGGTAATGCACAGTGAAATATTCAAAAGAATTATTACGTCTCATTTTGATTTTGAGATTTAAGAAGAACACACATACAGTGTTGTTGCATGTTCTTGAAGATGGATTAAATTTTAAAAAAAGTGTAGCCTTACAGTTACTCATTAATACATACCTCATTGATCTTTTTTTACTTTTTTTCCTTCAAGATCCCCCCATCATTTTGACAATTCTTTGACAGTCCTAACATTTATTGTTGAAATATTTATGAGAGATCTTAAGAATGAAAAATACCTGAAATATATTTACAGATTATCATTGCCTCTAGCAAGCAATATTTGATTGAAAATGCTGGTTAAGCCCAGAAAGTCCAAACTAGGTTGACTATAGATTTGACATGTTTATCCATATATCAAATCTTTTCCAAGGACCTGGAATATGCAGAATATGTCTGATTGTCATAGGAAGTAAACTGTTACAAATAAAGCTGCCTTTTGCAATTGATTGATAGTGATTTTGTCAATGCCACTGATATTCAAGTAGTGTTCCAGATGTTTTGGAATTGCACTCAAGGCACCTGTTACTATTAGTACTATCTTTGATTTATTTTTTTTTTGCCATAGTCATCCTACTTATATTTCCGCTATTTATATTTTGTTATTTTCTCCAATTTCTTTTCTTCTCTTCTGCTATCGTAAGATGTTACAATGCACTTTTATTTTTGGTATATACCCTTAAACCTGGTTTGTACTAGTTATAATAATAAAGTATATAATGAAATTATTTTGTAAGATTAGTCATTATATCTAGATTATAGATACAAGCTGAAATTAAGAAAACTGGAATTTGCTTAGGTCTTAGAATGAATTGGGTACACGTTCTTAGATTTGCTAAAATCTAAAGTGGTTTGAACAAAGTAATTAAACACAAGTGTCATTCAGTTGAAACATACTGGTATTACTTGGTTCTTAAAGTGTTTCATATTAGTTCAATTTTAATATTTCACTTGTTATTTAACATGACTTATCAAAGTGTTTGCACATCTAATTTAAATATTTAAAATGTTTTTTCCCCAGAATTGGTTGGATCCAGCTAAAGAAATTAAAAAGCAGATACGAAGTAAGTTTTTATCAGTCATTTATCAGAGGTAGATTCTATATTTTTAAAGAGGGAGGCATCATTTAATAATCATTCAGTAATGATGGTGATGGTGATGATAATGATATATTTAACTTGTAACTCTCAACAACTCTACATGGCTCACAACAAAGAAATTAGAATAAATCAATAAAATGTTAAAGATAAAAGATGATAAGGGCAATGAAAAGGAGGGTGTCTCATTCCCCTTTGCCAAAGTCCGGAGAGAAAAGCCAGGTTGCCATGGCTCTTTAAAATAATAGCAGAATGAAAACTGTTTTGGATCCAGAAGGCAGCACCGCTACAGAGAAGACATCTTTTCAGTGTCTCAGTATATGATGGTATTTAATTGAAGGAGCTGGACTGCACAAACTTCACAGGATCAAATTGGTTGGACAGATACTATGGACACAATAGGTCCCATAAATAACCAAACCATGTGCCATTTATATCACTAGGAATATTTTTAAATCTTTGTATAAAATATTTCAATACATTTAATATGATATTATTATTAGCCTAAATCCGTACTATTCAAGATTAGTACTGTATTGTGCATATATGATGGTGGTAGCTGAGAAAAGAACTACATGTAATTCAGCAAAATGTTCTGTACTAGATTAGGTTCTAAAGAGCTTATTATATTAGGTTTTTAAGAATCATATCCCACTTCTGGAAGTTTATACAGTAGTCCTCAGTTAACAATTACCTTGTTTAGCAACCATTCAAAGGCCAAGGAGGCTGGTTGGCTGAATTTGTATATAGCTAAAGGAACCGATGACACAAGGTTTTAATAATAGAACCTGACTTACTTTCAACATCTATATCCATCATTGCATGTACAGTTAAAATAGAGTGCAGCAAACAGGGAAAATATTAAAATGGGATTAAAAGATCTACTGATTGATGCTGTCAGAGCAATACTTTCAGAATAAAATCCATACAACAGCCTTTAAAAAACAAAGTGGCAATGTGTGTTGCCATTCAAACTACCCTTTCAAGACCACACCTACTTATCCATGTGGTTATTTCCATATTTATTTTATTATTTAACTATTACCTAACGTCCTTGCCTATAGTGTTTTATGGAAACCTCAGATAATTGACTGGTTGCTGAATAAAACTCTCAGAAAAAAATGGCTCTAAGAATTTTAAAGGAAGCATCAGTTTTGAAAGTAACAACCATATCTACCTCAGTAAATAATTATAACGAGTGCAGAAGACAGAGAACCCCAACAGTACTTTGTTTTATTTTAGGTGGTGCTTGGTATTTCTCGTTCAATGTTAAATTCTACCCTCCAGATCCTGCCCAACTTTCTGAAGATATTACAAGGTAGTTTATACATTATCATTGAACAGAAATTATTTCTAAAAAAAATCTTTATGACCATAATCTGCTTAACTAACATTGTTGCTACAAGATCAGCTGATTTCAATCATTGAAGTTCTAGGGTTTCCCACCTGAGTAAGTGGTTGGAATAGAAAACCTTGATGGTCCATTGTAACTCTTGTTATTCTGTTATTGAGCTGATAATAAGTAACAGGAAAGCTGTCATACTTACTCTAACATTCACTCCTGGTTGAAGTTGAAATTCAGCCTAACTTCTAGGGGCTTATCTTAGAGTCACTCACATTTATTCTTATTGCAGTGTTCAGGAATTGCACAGTTCAGTTTTTGAGGAATTGATTACCCTACAAAATTTTTAAAGTGTAGATTTCTATTACTCCTAATCCCATATGTATTTTAAAAAATACAATTCCCAGATTTCTTGGCAATGAGTGCTTCCAAGTGTAGTGTATGTGGAAACCCAACTTGTTTGTTTTTAAACTTTTACATGGGGAATTACTGGAAGATATGTTAAAGAGCTTATGGTAAGTTTCATTATTTTATTTATTTATATCCCCACCTTTATTATTTTTATAAATAACTCAAGGCAGTGAACATATGTAATAGTCTGTCCTTAATTGGGCTGGTTTTCATGCGTAAGCAGGGCTAGAACCTACATTCTGCTTGTTTCTAGCCTGGCGCTAGAAACTGATCTATCTTTCTTTCATTATGTTGGCTTTTCTAATGGAGAACTCTTTATTGCAAAAATTCTCAAGATTCAGTTGAATAATTCAGAATAGATTATTGTTGACATTAATAGATGAAATTATTTGCAAGCAATTATTCATTTAGTTAATAATAACTAAAAAATAGAAATTGCCACTTACTAAGATCTTGCTGTGCCTTGTATAACAAATAAAGCTGTTGCTGCAAACAGCATTTCAGCAATTGTTCATATTTTTGGATACAGGGCAATTATTTTAGTTTCCAGTTTGTGTGTATGTATCTATGGAGTGTGAAGTGCTTCCCCCCCTTTTTCCCCCCTGTTTTTTATGTCCATTATTAAAAACAGCAATGCATTTTATATAAATTGTGTATTTACTTATGAATCAGTATAAATTTAAAAATGCTTCTCCTTAAATAGATAAATGCTAATATGCTTTCTTAAAATATAAATTTGTTGCAGGTATTATCTCTGCTTGCAGCTGCGAGATGACATTGTGTCTGGACGATTGCCATGTTCTTTTGTCACACTTGCACTATTAGGCTCCTATACAGTTCAGTCAGAGCTTGGAGATTATGATCCTGATGAATACGGGAGTGACTATGTCAATGAATTCCGCTTTGCACCAAATCATACTAAAGAATTGGAAGATAAAGTAATAGAGCTTCATAAAAGCCATAGGTGAGACATGCAATGGGAATCTGTGTATATAAATAATGGAAAGTCCTGGTCTACTTTGCTGTGCAAATTGTCTTGATTCTAGTCATTCAGGTGCCTTAGCTTTAAAAACCAAAACTCTCTGCCTTAATACCTCACTTAAAGCAAATCCCTTTGATACAGCAAACTGCATCGCTTTAGCAAAAGTGCCAACTCATTGACTTTAGCATATGCACAGGCATGCATGGAGAACCTACATTTTGAAGAAAATTGTTTTTTCATGAAGCAACTTCATTTTCACTTGTTTTTATGTGTGTGGTTTTTTTTCATGTTGATTAACTTTAGGGGAATGACACCTGCAGAAGCAGAGATGCACTTTCTGGAAAATGCCAAAAAACTGTCTATGTATGGAGTAGATCTACATCATGCCAAGGTACATATTTTATTCAGCAATCTAAAAATTCAACCTCATGAGTTTTCCATGAGGTTTGACAGATTATTTAAACAGAACTCAAACAAGAATAATAATACAATAAACAAAGCAAAACATTAATAATTACTAATAAAATATAAGTAAAAAATTACAAAAAACAAGTTGGTAACACTTTCTTCCCTTTTCTATTTTTCTACCAATACTAACCACTACCTAAATAATTATATTGTATTTTGCACTTAAAAATAATATTATTGGGGCTGGGCTTTCATACCTTGAATGAAAAATATGATTGATTTAGCAATAGCAATAGCACTTAAAATTATATACTGCTTCACAGTGCTTTACAGCACTCTTAAGAGGTTTACAGAGTCAGCATATTGCCCCCAACAATTTGGGTCCTCATTTTACCAACCTCAGAAGGATGGAAGGCTGAGTCAATATTGAATAAGTCAGGATCAAAGTCCTGGCAATAGGCAGAGTTAGCCGACAATATTGTATTCTAACCTCTGTGCCACCGTGGCTCTTTATTCTGTGATCCATTTGACACATCTATGACCTATGGTCTTCTTCAATGTGAAATCAATACACACTCCTGCTTCTTCAAAATTCAACTTTCATCTCCATAGAATATTTCAGGAAAACTATTATACTTGTGATTTTGATCTTTGTAGATATATACAAATCACAGCATTTGAATATCTTCTCCAAGTCCTTTTCCTGCTACCCTATCAAGTGCTACTGTGTGGTATATTAAATTAAATGATTGTTTACAGGGTTCAGTTTAATTTTAATGTCAGCTTATTGATCATGAATGAACCATTAAGTTTTAGCTTTGTAGCTAATTATGTCCCTTACATTGAAGTAGTCCTTAGAATTGCTGTAAAGGATTTTACTAACCAGCTGCACTAAGAAAAAATGATCTTCCTTTAAATTATGCATTTAATTAAATTACTTAATATTAACATATTTATTTTTTAAACTATCTTTCTCCCAAAAAAGATTATTCGCATAAGGCTTTAGTAAAATCATTGTATTCATGTTTTTAGATTTTTTTATTTTGTCTTTATTATTTTTACATATAAATAAAGACGGCAAACATACCTAATGCTCCTTCCTCACAATCACAATCCTGTGTAAGGTGAGTTGGGCTGAGAGAGTAGCTGGTTCAAAGTTACACTGTCAACGTTCGTGCCTAACAGGATTAGAACTCACAGCCTCCTGGGTTCTAGCCTGGTGTCTTAAATAATAGATCAAACTGGCTATTTTTTGACAATTTATAATTGATGAACAAGTTTAAAAGTTTTGGATCATATCAATGCTCCAGTATCATTCTGAATAAAATATTTTCTAAAATGAGCCAGATGCATAATTTCAAAAGTTCTTCCAGCAATTTGCAAGCAAATACATAAATTAAGAGTGAAAAACAACCTTAACTTTCACCTTTTGTTAATTGTCATTAACAAATATAAGTTAAATAAGCATCTTTGGGCAAATAAATAACCAACAAAAATCTTGGTCACTTCAGCTATCAAAAAAATCCAAAGAATAATATAATTATATTTTCTAAAAATGTATGAACATCAAAATTGGGATCATTGAGGCCTGTGTAATAGTCTAAAGATGATTAAAGATAGCAACTATATTGAAAATTGTTTTCTTTTGCAGGGATATTAATATACAATTTCTGTCCCTCAATTCCAAGTGTACAGTAATTTATTAGATAATAACCAAAAGGAAGTAGCAGTTGAGAGGAAGCAGGAAAACAAGTTACTTCAACAATTATTTTATGTAATTTAAATATTTGTAATTATATATTATTATATGTTTAATAATTAGCTTTCTTCCTAGTACAGGGGTTTCATACATATCATTTGTATATGTATGAATGTAAACAAATTATGATTTGTTCATTAAGCATAAGAAACTTAGTTTCCTCTGGAAATTCTCTGTATGTTTTTGACTACATGCTAAAAATGTGATATTTAATTTACATGGTCTCATAGGATGTAAATAAACTTTGTTCTATCTAGCTGATGAACATAAACACCAAGAATTGTATAACATTTTAATTGTGTTTTTCTAACACTCCATGCTTGTAGGAATAATTTTATGTGCATTATTACAATTATGAAAAAATATAGTGAAAATGAATATCATAGCTGATAAATAACCTCTGGAATTGATTTTAGATTAAAATAAATATCCAATCTTTTTTCAGGATTCTGAAGGAGTTGAAATCATGTTAGGTGTCTGTGCAAGTGGTCTCTTGATTTATCGAGACAGACTCAGAATAAACAGATTTGCTTGGCCTAAGGTTCTCAAAATTTCATATAAGAGGAATAACTTCTACATCAAAATTCGACCAGGGGAAGTAAGTAAAATTGAATGAAATTGTTCCTCATGTTTCTTATGTCTATATATATTGAATTTTACTTTAGAAATTAATGCAGTGTAATGTATTTATACATTGGCCTTTAAATATTTTGAAACTTGACTTTTCAGCTTCTCCCTTTTACTTGGTACCACTGCTGTAACTCCTCTCTGTTTTCTGCAAGGAGAAAAAACAGAGATTTGTAATACAGTATCCAATATGCTATACTTTATTTATCTATTGTGGGTTTGTCTGTTATTAATTTAAATGTGGTTATTATTTTTGTTTATTGTGGTAGTGCAATGCTTATAACCGATATTGCTATCCTAACTACACATACTACCGGTAGCAATCAATCCTTTTTTGTCCCAATGGGAATCTATCACTCTATTTGGATTGATACAATAGAAGATAGGGAGAACACTGGTGAGAATCTGTTGTATAATAGAAAGCTAAATCTCTGTAGCTTCCTTTAGAGAGGCAGCATATCTTGGGTATTATGTATGTATGTATGTATGTATGTATGTATAATTTAAATGGTTGCCCATCTCACAATGGCAGTAAGGCAATTATAAATATTAAAATCAATGAATTGTGTTACAAACTGTTACCCAAGATGCCTGACGTAAATACTGCATCCTAATCATAAAACTGTACTAACAGCAGAACTTAACTAATCTTCAGGTTCAAACTCCAGTGAAACATTAATGATATTTGGGATGAACTTGGGAGACAGGAGGAAGACCTGGTTGGATAAGAAACTAGAGCTTACTGTTTTTTGTAATTATTGGTTAATAACCCAGTATATGATATTTTATGACATTATATTTAATTGTTCTCTCTCTCTTCTTCTGTAACATTTTCATATGTAGGCTAGAGATTATTCTCATATAAAATAACTTAAATAAGACTTCATGGAACTATACAGTGTCCTGAAACCTATTTGTTTAAATGAGATTAAATTAAATCTTATAATAATTGATAGTTCAAAATAAGAATGTAACATAAAAGAACCAGTAATATAAAAAGCATGGGGTTAAAAGCCAGATAAAATTATTATAATTAACCTGTGCTAATGCATAACCTTGACTGTGAATTCCTAGTCCATTTATAAGTAATATATTCATATTGATATGAATATATAAAGATAATTCATTGTAAATAATTCATATATTTGTATTAGAAATTTAAAAAGTAATTATTTTTTTTCTTTCCTAGTTTGAGCAGTTTGAAAGTACAATTGGATTTAAACTACCAAATCACCGTGCTGCAAAACGTTTATGGAAAGTATGTGTTGAACATCATACATTTTTCAGGTACAAAGTCCTTTTTAATGAGTTTCTTCAAAGTCTGTCACAATGAAATAAGAATAAATTGGTCAAAGGTATATAAACAGATATGACATTCTTTTTGACCTCTGATCATGCCTGTCCATTTAAAAATCTAATAGAAAGACACCATGCCTATTAATCACAAAATGTAAGTAAATTCTCAAAAGAATAGTTGAAAGTCATGTTACTAAACATCTGTTCTGTTTTTGATACCCAGTAAAATTAAAATATAGATTTTATATATAGAGAAAAACCCCACATGTTGGAGATGGTACAAATCCATGTTATCAAGTTACACTCAAGTTTGAACCAAATGAAGTTTTTCTAGGCATTGAAGCATACTCTCACAACTTAGTGAGCCACTCTTCCATTGAAGAGATCAAACAAGCTTTCCAGTAAAAAATATATGATAACAAATTCATGGATTTGATGGCCACGGGCCTATCCCAGGTCATCTATTGCCTGGCCTGGGAAAGTAGACACACCAAGTGGATATGATCTTCTAGTTGCAGCAGTGGCCACGTGATCTGGTGGAAGATTTATCATTATTTCCTCTGTCATGGTGAGACCATGGCCTGCTATCCTTAAGATTTTCCAATTCTGCCCTCCTCCACATGGAGCTCAGACCTATTGGAATGGTTCACCCTTGGTGACTGATACATGCACTCAGGTTCTAGAGGGAGCTGGAGGATGTCCCACGAGATCTTCTGTATGGTCCTGTGGAGGCTCTAACCACAGCCTGGAATCAAAAGGCAGCCAGGACCCTGGACAGTATCATGTATGTGCCCATCACTCCCAGTACTTTCTGTGATTCATGGAAGAATTGAGGGTGTTAAAAAGGGCCAAGAAATGGCTAGAGAACGACTGGGGGAAAACGAACAAATCTGTCCGACCACAGATCATTAAGGCCTATCTCATGGCGGTAAGAGCAGTGAAATGCAAGTATTTTTCTGCTCTTATTGCATCTGCAGAGTGCCACCCAGTAACTCTGTTTGAAGTCACTCAATCCCTCCCTAGGGAAGGAGGCCTCATAAGAACATTTACAGGACTGGAAGAATTTGTCGAGCATCTGATGGATAAAATCGCTTAAATTTGTTTTCAGTTGGAATCCAAACATGGAGCAGGATCCTCACCCAGGGAGAGGGGACTTAACAAGTTATCTAGAAGCAGTTTGACTCTGTTGACGTGGATGGAATCATGGATCTGTTAGTGTAGCTTCTTGTTTAGATTTCTGCCTCGAGGAGGGTGACTTGCAAGTGAGTCTAGCCAGTCATTAATACATTGCTGCAGTACTATTTAAGGAAGCCTTAGTTCATCCCTTCCTTAATCTGGATCCCACAGATTTTGGATGCATTCTGTAAGTTAGCCCATTAGAGCTATTTTGGTTCAAAAGGGTGCCTTATTTTTACCCAGTTAAGGGCTATAGGAAAGAGAGTTTTAGTACTACATAAATTTAATCTTGCAAGCTACGCAAATGATTAATTCTGCACTGAGTGAATTTTGTAGAGTTTTTGTCTTCATTGAAATAAAAGTGAAACAAGAGGAGAAAAATTTGGGTTTATTCCTTTCCTGTATTTATCCCACATGTTCAGCTCATTTGTTATTATTTCATGATCTCTTATAGACCGTTAGTTTCTGTTTGTATCAACCAAAAATATATTTATGCAGACCGTTTGAGTATAGATAGCTAGTCTATAAGAAGTATAATTCACTCTGGAATCTATGCTAAACAAGTGGCATGATAATGCAATTTATAGTTTGTGACTGCCAGTCCATTTTTTTAAAAAAAGAAAACTTATCAGTACACTCAGAATATTATTATTGGCCTTGAAATGGAGATGAGCACTGCCCCTATAGTCAGCAACGACTAGTGGAGTAAAAATCCGCAGGGACTCCATTATCTTTACCTTTACACCGAGAATATGTCTGATGTTATTTCTTATATATGTGTTTAGAACAAATCCAGACTGATTAGAATAACTTATTCTCTTTGCAAGTATTGCTGTGTTCATTAAAGAAACAGGTCCATCTGACAAACACATTATAGCTTGAAATATTTCAGACACCGTTTTATAATGGGTAATTGACAATAGTTTTTACTATACACTGCATTTTTAATAATGCTTAAAGTGATACTAAATATCACATCCTTTTCAATTCAAGGATGGGAGAAAATAGTTTTAAAAACACAAATCTTTTATTTCAGTTCAGAAGCTCAGTTGTTTGTAATATTTATCCCTGTGTGATATATTCTAGACTCTTGCTACCGGAAGCTCCTCCCAAAAAATTCCTCACCCTGGGTTCCAAGTTCCGCTACAGCGGAAGGACACAAGCCCAGACCAGGAGAGCAAGCGCACTGATTGACCGCCCTGCCCCTTACTTTGAACGTTCCTCAAGTAAGCGCTACACGATGTCTCGCAGCCTAGATGGGGGTAAGATTTTCTTAATCATCCTTACTTGGAGCTTTGTCTCATTTTCTTTTTAAATAAAACATTGCATTAGAGGACAGATTCAAGTTTCTTGTAATCTCGTGTCCCCTGAGCTTCTTTGGATTACACATGTAAGTATGTGCATGATATGTCATTTATTATAAGATGCCCGTTAAATGAATATTTGCCCTTTTGCTGTTTCTGGCTTATTCATGTGGCAGTTCTTAAGCTGTGGAAGACTAAAACTTTAGTCCTCCACATTTGTTTCTTTAGCTGCTACTATTCTTCCTGCTACTGTATTTTTACCCTTTCTGTGCTTTTTTTTTTTAGGGCCCTTTAGCTATCATTGCTAGGATGGTAAATGCACTCAGTTTGTATTTTAACATTGACTGACACAGTATGCAAATTGAATGTAATTATGCTATGGTATTTGTGTTTTTTTTTTCAAACTTTATGATATAGTTCCAGTATTCACAAAAATGAATCACGATGTGAAGTTGTTGATGCTCTCTCAGCTTGGAGGTTTGCTTGCTTATGTTCCATTGCCTGACTAGGCAACGTCATCCGGTTTGCCTGCCAGTGTTGGTGGAGTTTTCATTATTCAGATGAATACAAAATCCCAAAACCCTAGGGTATTACTGTAAGTTTGGCATTCAGACAAATCAGCCATCAATAGACACAAATAGATAAACCACATTTACATACCATTCAAAAGAAGAAAATAAAAAGACAAGAACACTTCCTCTCCATCAGCCAGTACCCAGATAAACAGGGATTAACACCAGACAAAGAAACAAGCAAGAAACTTTCAGGGAGAAAATGAAACATCCACCAGCTCTGGCAGGGCAAACTATGGATAATTCTTGACAGATTCACTTAATGACTGCATTCGTTCCTTAGCAACTGCAGTAATTCGCTTAACAGCTTGTCACAGAAAGTTATAAAATGAGACACATCTCATTTAACAACTGCCTTGCTTAGAAACAGAAATTTTGGGCTCAGTTGTGGTTGTAAGTCCCGGACTACTTGTATATAAACAGAGAGCAAACCTCATATTCACTAGCACTGATGAAGTTATCTAGTTGGGTAATGAAACTTCTGCAAGCAAACAACTAGGCTCAGAGAGCACTCCACGGTTCAGCCCTTAGCTACATATATTGTATACTTCCATAAATCACTATGTTTGAATGAATAATATTAAAAAGGGATTGCGTTAGAGAAAATAGTTGATGTATATTAGGCAAACATATATTTAGAAGAAATAGTTTAATTGCTGCAGATTTTCATGTGAATGGTTATAAATTGTCAAAGGTGACATGTGGAAAAAGTACAAGTCAAGGAAAACCAAAAGTTATCCATTCTTAATCTCTGCATTTCAAAAATATTTTTGGTCAAGATAATAAACTAGTAGTTAGCATTCTTCCATACAATAGGGGGCAAAAACTGGTTCTATTGTTTATTACATACCATCCAAATTACTATGTTTCTTTATGTTACAAATTGGTATAAGTATACTTGCCCTGATGACAAGTAAAAACACAGTAGCTACCACATTTAGCAAATAGTTGAAGGACAGCAGAAACGGAACAGATTTGATCCTGAAAGTTTTTCATGAATTCTCTTTTTTATTATTAAATTTAACAATTTGGGTTTCTGTACTATAAGGGATTTCCAACTGCATTTACATGACCCCCTAAACTGAATTTTATGTGACTCCATTTTCCATGAATAAAAATGTGGTTGAGCCAGAAATAAATATGCCATATTAATAATTAAATTTCAGTCATTGTAATAATTAAAACAATAATAGGACTTACAACTTTAGAAATCAGCATCAAAAAGTCCAATGAAATCATCCATGTATTAAAAGGAAAGGATAAAATCTCAGTTTTATTTTGAAGATATCAACTCTTATTCACTGAAAGAAAAGTGAATTCTTTCCTTCCCACTCACTCCACTGTTAAAATGCTGCATTTTGCAAAACACCAGCAGGTTAGAAGTTGCTTTTGGCATTCTCTCTCTCAGCATAGCTGCACCAAGATAACAGTCATGGCTCATCCGTTTTTTTCCTCCCAGCCTGATGCTTAGAAGATCCTCCCCTCATTCTTGCAATTTCAGTTCTCTCTTTTACTCTGTTGCAGACTGAGGGTCCAAGCTTTGCATAGAGACCCTGTCCCTTTTAGTCTTCGTTTGAAAGGCAGATGTGTTAAAAAGACATTAAGACTTCATTAATGGTTCTGGAACTGTAGCTTTCCTTTGAATTCAACATACATTTTGCATCAAACTGATAAACTTGCTGGGAAACAATTTGCACTCTTCAGCAATACTTCATTTATTGCTATGTGAACCCACTGCAGGTCACAGCCTACAGATTGGGAAAGACAAGTTTGGAGTCATTGATCTAAGTGGCTTTTTCCAACGCCATAGTTTTATTTATATACTGGTTTTTTTTTCAGTAAACTCCAAATGACTTGTGTATAATCAGAGTTGGATTTATTCAGCAAAAGTACTGATTCATAATCCTTTGAATTCATGAATCTCACTACCTGTAAATGTAAAAAAACCTTCTTTATTCATTTGTTCATTTTAGTTTTTCCATATATACAGATTCATTATGCTTCCACTTTATTACATAATACAAATTACAGCAAAAAGAGTATTTTGTGCTAGTTTTCTTCTCTTAATTCAGATTTTTTAAATTCTTTATTTTATGTACGTCCTAAGTGATTTGTATGTACTAAAGTCAATTGCACCTGTTTCATAGACCAGAAAAGAACTCATCTAGATTGAAATATTGAAAATATTTCCAATATCATCCTTCTGATGGCAGACTGAATTCTCTCAACCCATTGCAGCTTATTTTGCCAAAACCTTATAAAACTGTTCTGGAAAATTCAGGAGGCATCCTGGAAGATTAAGAGGGAATGGAAAAGTCATTCTTGTATGAGCAGATGTCTTGCATAATTACAGAGAGCTAATTTTCATCTTTTGCAAGCATGCTTTATTTTCTTTTAAATGATGACGATAAGAACTCTTAATACAAGTTCTGTGAGGAATGGTTAAAGGATCTGGATATCTAAGGGGAGGGAAATTTATGGTAATTGTCTTTAAACCTTGTCGCATAGAAGAGGGAATGGAATTATTCTCTGTTTTCTCAGAAGGCAGGACCAGGTTAAAATCACAAGGCTAGACCTCAGGATGAATATGAGCTGTCAATCAATAAAACTGATTGCCAAAGGATGTGCTGAGTTTTCTTTTTCTAGAAGATCCAAACAATCAGACAGGGGAGTCAGGAGCCCCCAGTACCTTAATGATCAGAAAAAACCTTAGGAAGGAAGCGCTCTCATGGATCAAGTAATTAAAAATGGTGTTGACTTTCAATCAACATTCAGGTGCTTGGTAACTATATTTGTTGTAGATTTTAGGTTTCTGCCTTCTCAGCCAGTTTTTGATAAGCAGTCAATGAGGGAAGCCAGATTCACTTAATGACTGCATGAGTCACTTAACTGCAGTGATGCACTTAACAGCTGTGATGGGAAAGGTCATAAACTCGTGTGTGTTTCTCTTCCCAATTGTGATCATAAATTGAAGACTACTTGTATATGATTACAAAATAATGCTGTTGTATTTTTATGTGCAAAGCATTTGGAAGAAGTATTTGGAACATTCAGCAGCATATACAGAGGTCCTGTTTTATAATTGATCCTGCCTATTGTAAAATATCCATTTATTTTGTACAGCCCTAATGTATGCCTTGTATATTTAGCGTGTTTCAAGTTGGTATAATAAAGGTGTGGTGAAATGGCCATTTTTTTTTCTTTCTATAAATTACTTTCTATAAATTACTTTTTAACTTACTCTTCAAAATCTTTTTTTCTTTCCAGTGAATTAGTGATACTTCTTTGAGTCTATATGTCAAGCACATTGGTAGTTTGCAGTTTGAGTTAACTCTGTTTAATTGCCTCTGGTTGCTAATTAGTTTTTTTTTAAGAAAGTACTTTCAATTTATATATAATAACTGTATTTAGGTTCTTTATATAAGTATAGTGCAGTGTGGTCAGATACTTTTATTATTTTGAAGCTATCTATTCTAGGACAAACTTTAGAAAAGAAGAGTGTAGATTTAAAAGTATCTGCATGCATGTGAATATATATCAGACGTTAATATAGTAGTTGTATATGCATATACATACATGCATATTACTTGTATTGTTTTTTATAAGTATTTAGAATTTATGTTTCTGCATGTTTTAGAAACATGAGGCTTCCATTTCACTGGCAGACTGCTTAATGCTGCGAGCCTGTGCTCTCTGGCCTGGCCATAAATCCCATTGAATTTAATGAGACTTACTTTTGGGTAGGCATGCACAAAATTAAATAATTAATCCAGAATATACTGGTAGTTTTACTTAGCCTAATGAATCATCTGTTTAAGATTTCACCTCTTCACGTTGCATTTGCTTTTAGCCTCAGTGAATGAAAACCATGAAATGTACATGAAGGATTCTATGTCTGCTGCAGAGGTTGGTACTGGCCAGTACACTACAACAAAGGGCATCTCTCAAACAAACTTGATAACTACTGTGACCCCAGAGAAGAAAGCAGAAGAAGAGAAAGATGACGAACAGATACAAAAGAAAGAAGAGGAAGGCACTCCAGTTTCAGCAATACGGCACGATACTAAGGTATAGTTTTATATTTTTAATTTAATTCTATCAACTAAGCAATTTTGGTGACAGAAAGCATAAGAAATGTTGGCAAATCACCAGTATTTGGTAATAAATAATTTGTGATTCTGTGCAGTAGCTTTTTTCTGTCAATTTGAAGATGAACACTGTCAATTTAGTTTTATATAGAGAATATGTTTCACTTTTGAATATGCTACATGTTCTACAATGTAAATAACTCTTTTCGTGGGTTACTGCATTTTATTTGCTGTTTTGAATTGCCTTTAAAGGAAGACAACTTCCTTTTTTCTTGATCTTACAATCATATTTTGGCATTGTTTACTTCTACGTTATTGTCATAATTCATCTGAAATTACTTTTAACTCCAGATCATGTTAATTCCAGGTCTCCTATTATCAAAGAAATTGCCTGTTGGTAAACCTTCAGAAAATATTGTACAGAATGAACAGCTATGACTAGAAAGACTAGCTTTAGTCCCAAGTCCTTATATAGTATGTCACATATTGTACAGACACACATATAGTGGCATAGGAGTCAATATACTTGTATCACTTAGTACAATAAAATCAATGCTTATCAATGTTTGGGATGTGAGTCCACCCAGTTTAGACATCTGAGTCCAAGAATTTAAGGTGTTAAGTACCCACTGTGTTTCAACATGCTTTTATAAAGGTTTACAGATTTACTTTTCCATAATCCTGCTTGTCACATATTTCTCTCACAGTCATTGTTTTCCAGCAGTTTTGCAGCACTCCTCAGATATAGTAGGAATACACTCTCTCAGCTTAGATTGGCACATTTTGTGTGTGTAGGCCAGCCTTCCCGACAAAATGTTGTCCTTCCAAACTGGAACTCCCAGAATTCCCAATCACCATAGGTCAGTGATGGCGAACCTTTTAGAGACCGAGTCCCCAAAAACCGCCCCACCCCCTGGCTTGCCCACCTGTTCTGCCCCTGCTCCACCCCGCCTACTCACAGGGCCACTCATCGCCTCCATGGCCTGCTGCCGATCACCCAGGTAGCCCTGTAGCGCCATGGCAGCCACAGTCTCCACCCGCATCCAGCAGCATCATCTGCACGCGTCAGGGTGCAAAGGCGGAGTCTTGTCCCTGCTGCCTGGCTGCCATGTTCTTGGCTGCGCTGCTCCATGCGGGCCATGCCCGGGGGCGATTCTCGGGGGGGCTGCTGTGAGGAGGGGCTGTGGAGGGAGGTGGAGCTGGGGTAATGGCGCGTGCCCACAGAGAGGGCTCTGAGTGCCACCCCTGGCACGCATGCCATAGGTTCACCACCACTGCCATAGGTAAAAGCTGAGAACTGAAGAAGTTAAATTTAAGTGCCTATATGTGATAGATTGCTGCATAGGTATATATTATCACAGTAATTATTTTGGTCATTAGAAGGTAGATAGGCTGATGTTGCAGTATCTTCACAAAATTTATGAATTCACACTTTTTAAAAACTTACTCAGTTGATAAAAGGACTTTTCATCTTTTAAATAAATATAGAAAATTATTAAAATAAGTAGAAACAAATTTATTCAATGTTGAAATTGTCATTCAGTTATAGCAGAGTTTCTCAACCTTAGCAATTTTAAGATGTCTGGTTGGGGAATTCTGGGAGTTGAAGTCCAGACAACTTAAAGTTGCCAAAGTTAAGAAACACTAAATTAAAGGCTAAAAATGAAGAGCGACATTTATAGTTGCAGACTATATTGCAAGAACAGTTTTGCTGTAACAGTGCTTTTCATGTCCAATTGAATGCTCTTTTAATTTTTATTTGGCAATTAAAGTTCACTAAGTGATAATATGCGGGAAATATAGCATATTCTAGGGATTACATGTTTCTTCAAATGTATATTTAGATTTTTGACAACCATGATGTTTATTTTTATTTGTTACTTAAAATTCCTACTGGAATTGTGTTGGAATATATAACTTTAAATTAAAGTGCTTAAGGTATTCACCCTTTGCAATAAATAGATGCCACAATGTAGTAATTATACCTATATTATTAAGGGATTAAATGATATGAGAAAAGAGTTCAGAATAAATATACCAAGATAAGTAGTAAGAAAATAGAAAATAAATATTTTCCTATATAAATAGGGATTTATATCTTCTATTTTAGGACCCAATCTATTTTGGTTTTATATAGCTGCATTTAGGACCAAATATCTTCAAGTGTGACTGTATCAAAAAATATGTAAACTTTCCTTTCCTGCTGGCTGGTTTCAACCTCTGTCCTTCTGAAACTGATATGCAGAAGTATAGAAGTGGGAAGGCCCATTACAATGGCATGGACAATGCTTATTTTCCAAATATTGTTGAATCAACTCTTAACAGGCCTAGCCAACATAATCAATAGTGAGGTATACTATAATTGCAACATCTGGAGAGGTACAGTTCACCAGTTCCTCTGTAACAGGATGCACACCTGAAACTCCTTCAGTAAAAAATATAACACTCGTGTGAAATATTATATGCATTGCAGTCAGCGAGATTGTTTCTTTATACTATTTATTTGTTTTTGCTCTATCAATAAGAGTTCTAGAATTTTATTCTAGGGATGTTAGGGATTCTTAATTAGAAGATTAATTAGTGGACAATTTAATCTGAAAATAAGTTTGATCAATTTATATCTAACCACCCATAACACTATTTCTGGAGTATTGGATGTGTAGAATTACTTAAATATTTAAATAACTTTTGTCTTCTGTAAAGGAATTGCTTTTATGATTTGCAAAACATAAAACCATTAACAACAATCAGTTATTACAAATGTTCATAGTATTTGAAGCAGCAAAAACCAGGGGAAAAAATCTAGCAGTTGGTAATACTGATACAGTAAAGCATTTGCTGAAATTTCTACTTTGTGGAATATACATATGAACAAAATAACCTAATTTCTTGGGGAAGGGTGTTGTTATAGACCAGTATAGTTACAAGATTATGGTTCTGGAGCAGCTTATCCTAAAAGACTGTCAGGTTTTTATCAAAAAATAATTTTCCCAATAGCAATATCCCAAGTCATTTAGAATTTTTAAATTGCTAACCCAAACTTTGCATTCCATTTATAAATTAGTTACAAAGTTAATTTATAACCATCATAAATCAAAGCACAATCCAGGGGGAATAAATCTAAACGATACAGCAATAAAGAGACAGAAAGTCTTTGCTACTGTTTATTAATCAACTAGATTTTGTGGTTAGCATCCACAGTCCTTGTTGAGAAGGCCTTTTGAAATTTTCTATAATGCATAAGATTTCTTTTTTCTTTTTTTGTATTTATTTATATCCCATCAACAATAACCAGATGGGGTGGGGTGGACATAGAGTGACCATTCCAAAAGCACCCGGCTGGCTTTCTTGACTAAGGCAGGAGTAGAACTCATGGTCTTTGGTTTTAAACCTGGTGCCTTAATTATTAGACCAAAAAGCATTCTCATGGATGAAAATTTTGAAAATATTTGTTCTTTATTACCCAGATGCTGTTTCATAAAAATAAATTAAGAATTAAAATAATTGTCCGTATTCAAGGAGCAAATACAAAATGTTGGGTTTATATAGACTTCCTGTTCTACTGCTTATGCTAGCAGTAAATATTACCTTCCATTAACAATTTTTATGTAAGATACTATACGTGCCTCAATTTGAGAGATTCAGACACAGGTGAATGTAACCTATTAGGAAAATTCTGACATTCAGGTAAAAGAAAATATTCCGTATTCCTACACAGACTTCTCTGGAAGCAGATCTATTTCAATAAGATATACTTTGATGTAAATTCATTTTATAAGGCATTGCTTATTATTTTTCAGGTAGACCTTGTTTAGAACCAAAGGAATTTAAAACAGAACTTTGCGATCTAAGTTCTTTTGTTTGAGCTAGCTATCTAGGACACTACATTAACTTCCATTTCTTCCATTTTCTTTAATATTCAACATTCTGTAACAGTAAACATGGGTGGTTTTCAGTAGGCTGTGGGAGAAGACTTGCTCCCCTAAGTTTTTATTTTGTTATTCCTAAAGAATTTTTTCTTTTTTTTTTTTTTGTAATTAGTGGTTCCATTTTAGTAAGAGATACTAAGTTTTTAATAGAGGAAGGAGTTGCTGTTGTTTTCATTACAGCAATATATGGTATTTTCATAGACACACTCCTCTGTGTTCAAAATCTTATAGAAATTTGTAATACAAAGTTTTATATCAAATGTTCTTAAAAAATCGTGGGGAATTATAAGAATTTTTGGTTAAAAGCCACAAATAAAGAAATCATTTTTTGGAAAGTAAACTTGAAATGGTGAAGTATTACTCACACTTTCACTTGTTTGCTTCATTGTCCTCTTCCATTTCCTTATCCATTTTGCAGTGGTGATCAAATTGGAAAAATGATGACAGAATGAGTGGTGAACCACAGATTTACAGTCATGGATTCAGAGACTGTGCCACGGTTGACTGTGTAGCATTCTTGCTTTTTTTTTTTTTTTTTTTTTTTGAAATGCCAAATTGTATCTTTGGAATGCCAAAGAGGAAGGTACAATTAGAGCAAAGGTACAATTGAGCTAAAAAGGGAATAGTGTATATGCATATAGCCCATATAGTTTCATTCCTTCGTAGGGTGATTTTGAACCTTTCGATTTGAGAATTTCTAGTTTAGAAACTTAATGTAGCAATTAACCACAAAATGTGTATGTTGAACTTTTTAAAATAAGATAATTAATAATGTGTATATTAACAGATGAGTTGACTTTGTATCTGGCTGCCCTCATAGAATACAGCATGAAAATTGGTATAATTAATTCAATTAAGCTTGTTCTTTTAACTTTATTCAATTAACTATTATATGCAGAGGAAATTAACCAATTATAATTTTCTTTTTGTCCTTTTGCTCTTGCACTTGCTATCTTTTTTTTTCATCAGCCACTTTTGCCTGACATTGATTCATTCCCCCCCTTGCCGTCCTTACCAAATAGTCCCTTTGCATCTTCAACAAAACTCCATCGGAGGAGGTTTAAGGAGAATAGTGAAAACTTATTAGAAGGTGAATCGTTAAAGAACACCAGTCAAAAGCAGGATGAGACTGATTTGAACTTTAGCAGAAAAGAAAGAGCTTATTCTATTGAACATGACATGGCATTTAATTATAAGCAAAAGGCCAGAAAAGGTGGAACATTGTTTTCTTTCTCCTTGCAACTTCCAGAATCATTCCCTTCTCTCCTGGATGACGATGGCTACTTATCCTTTCCAAATCTGTCTGAAACAAACATTCTGCCACAAAGTGTGCAGCATTTCCTTCCCATTCGCTCACCTTCCCTCGTACCTTGTTTCCTTTTCATCTTTTTCTTTTTGCTTTCTGCTTCTTTCTCAGTACCCTATGCTCTCACTCTCTCCTTTCCCTTGGCTATGTGCCTCTGCTACCTGGAGCCCAAGGCGGCCTCCTTGAGTGCTTCACTTGAAAATGACCTGAGTGACAGTTCAGACGAAGAGGTGTGTACCTCGACACAGAACACACTTTTTTTGTGTTCATTGTTTCAGTCCTAAACAGTGTTAGAATGCTGCACCAGTAGTCCTTTCAGAACCTCATTTTTGTCTGTGCCAATATGTTCAGATTTTTTTTTAAATTTTTGTTGTGTTGAGAGTGTAGCTTGAGCCCAGGGTTAGGCACAACACAAAGTGTATAAAATGATGACTTTTACAAATTGCTTTTAGGTAATGAAAGCTTCAAATAGTTTATTTCAAATACAATCCTGAGTTTTGAGTTTTCAGCTGTGAACTCATAAAGCATTCTGCTTGTTTTTTGCTTTTTGTGAACTATTGCTCCTTGAGAGTAAATAGTTATGAATTTGCATCCAGCTCAAAAATTATAACACTTTAGCTAAATAGGAAAATGGAGTTCCAAACTAGTCTTCCATTCTTAAAAGGGATTTAGTGTCTAAAAGTATACTGGAGAGGAGAGTACCATAGATCCAATCTGAGTTTCTTAGCATAATCCTATCTATTGAAGAATAGCCAGGAAATTGTGCCTATCATTTACTTCAACCCACAAAGTTGCATAGATACAGGCACAGGAGTAGAGTACAACTGGAGGGTGTTCTATTTCTTAGATGCTACATACTGTACTTCCCTTACTGCCAAAATTATTTGCTTAGAGCATTTTATTTTAATAAGACCTATAATCAAAGTGAAGAACATGCTTAAGCATGTATAACAAAGAAGTATTCTAGTCTAGCGATAAGTCTTTTACAGGTTTAATGAAGCCTATTTAAGACAAAATACTGTCTTAAATGTACTGTCTACATACAAACTATTTTTTTCTGTTAACATAAAATTAGAAAACTGAATTGTACCATACAGTAAATAGTGTCAAATGCAAGTACTTTATAACTATCTTTTAAGTAAATTACAAGTTTTTGAACAGAAACATTTGCATTTTTCAAATTGTTTAATTAGAATTACCAATCAACCCAAATAATAATCTGGAACCATATTTTATAGTTCATTACAAAGCAAACTTGCTTGCCTGCCAGTAAGCTTAAATGAAATCAATAAGATTTATTCTAAATAAAATTGAGCTGGAATGGGATAGGATGGGTTTTCTAGTTTGTTTGCTTTAGATTGGCTTGGTTCAGATGTAGTGTCAAATCATGATTTGGAACTATGCGGTTAGACTTGTGCTTGCTTTAAACTTTATTTATACCAATTCAGTTAATTATTTTGTTCATGTGGAAATTATAATATGCTTTAATATTTGCCAATACATGGTTCTGTGTGTACTAAAAACAGATCAACAAACTAATTGGCAATCCTGGATTGAAAGGCATGAATATTGTAACACAAAATCATGTTATTACATATGAACCAAGCTTGTGATTAAACCAGGACTAACAGTTGTCTGCTAGATTACACCGATTTGTGCCTAATCCAGGGTGCTTCTCTTGTTTGGACATATTGCATGATATTTTCTTTTGAATCTTGGCATGTCTGCATTACATCAGCAAAACAAAACACAGCAGTTATTAATATAGCAAGCTAGGAAAAATGTCTGTTTTTAAATTCCACTTCCAACAAACTTCAAGTTGGTCAATGATCTAGTAATTATTTTCTTCAGGGGAAAGTCCCTTAAAACTGCTTAAAATCTCACTTTAGAGTCTTGCATTACCTCCATGTCTTGAACCCATTTACCTGGGAATACAACCCATTGAATTGAATAGGATTTACTTCTGATTAAATACATACAGCACTATGCAATAAAATTCTCTGCAAGAACAGAAGGAACTCCATTCTGAATAATTACAGCTAGATAATAAGTAACTGTTTTGGATTTGAAAATGTTCTCTCATGTAAAAATGGTTAAAGGAGGATGCTTGAGCAATTTAGAATTTTAAAAGGTAGCAACAAGCTAGCAACAGCTATAACTCTAGATGCAATCTAGAGTTATAGCCAGTAAATGACAAGACATGAAGTGCTGGGTCATATTGATATGATGGCACCTACAGAAAAAGAGATAAACTGCATAGGTATATCATATAATCCTTGCAATTTATTTAGGATTCGTACAGTAACCTGTAGAATTATGGCTGATTCTATTCTGAGAAAAGTAAATCTTCAACTGCCATACTGATTAACAGGAAAGTATTATTTTGGACTGAAGAAAGGCTTTAATTGTTAACAATTTAATTGCTGACTACAATATATTTCTATTTAATAGGACTTATTCCAAAATAACTGCAGCATATTAGTTTTAAAATTAATTTTTATTTTATACAATCACTGAATGGAAATAAACTGTGTGCCCCAAAATAAATAAATTGATTTAGTTGTTTTAATGAAATTGTAGTGACATAAGCAGCTCTTTTACATTATTTATTTGAAACTGTTGCCTTCATTCTTTATGCTGTAGATATATTCGACTGCATCTTCCTGTTAATAGGAATTAAGGGAGTTTAGTCCAACAGATACACTGGTTGTTATAAATATCATTGTACTAAATATATCAGTGCAAATTTTGTTTAAAACAACTTTAACAACTATTCTTGGCAGTGCTTTTTTTCTAAAAAAAAAAAAAGGTGCTGGAACCCACACACGTCATACAATCCGCCTTGCCTACCCTTTAAGGTTCCATCCAAAAAAGGTGCCAAAACTCCGTTCTGGGCGTTTTATGAGAAAAAAAGCCCTGGTTCTTAGTAAAGCAATTTATGCTGTAATTTTATAGTTTAACCGTACACACCAGAAATATGTAACATTTTATGTCAACAAGCACATTTGGATTTGAGAGCATTTCATTGATCATCTCACAAAATGGCTCCCATTGAAAAGGGAGCTTAGCTTGTTCACAAATAATTGGTTAGGAAATTTATTCTGGACTTGGCCGGTCATAAAATACTGTAAATTAAAATGAAAAAGAAGTAAATGATAAACTGGCAATTTTCCCCTCCACATGCATCCCAGAACGTACTTTAGAGCTGCTAATATTCCCAAACCCCTTGCTGTCTCAGTGTTATCCTAGTCTTTAACAGTTTAATGAAGATCATGCAAGGACTGGTATTGGTGACATAGTATTTCTCCTTGTCAAATACATGTGAATATAAGTCTAGTTCAACCCAAAGCAGAGTGATCAAAAAGGAATAGGCTGATTATAACTCTGGTTATTTGAACAGTAGTTTTTATATTTATACATATAAATGATTCTCTGGAACAAAGACACTACTAGGAACTCTGTAGCCAAGGAGTACGTTTGCTAGAGGTGAGCGCTATTTTGCCAAGCTTCTGGATACAGCTTCCAGTCTCTTCTCAATTCAGCATGGCATTCAAGGTCAGGACAAACTTTTGCTAGGGAAATGGAAGAGGTTCATAGGAATGCATTGATGAACTTTCGAAAATCCATAATCATGGGTAAACAACCTTGTGTGTGTGTGTGTGTGTGTGTGTGTGTATTTGCTATGTATGGGTAACTAGAAGATTTACTTTGATGTGAGGCTCCTACCTCTGCTAAGAAAAAAATGAAATGTGTGCAGGTATCCCCTCAAATGCATCCTTAATGCATTAGAATACCCAAATATCAATGCATTGTGAAGGTAAATGTCTGGGATTGTGCGGTTACTTTGTACAAATCCAGCAAAGGAATACCTCAAGAGAAGCAAATAAAGAGGCAGTTGTTTTTGTGGAGTGAATTTTGGCAATAGAACCAATAGCCTTGATAATTTTAAATTGGTGTCTTGAATGCAATGGGTAAAAAGATACTAGAAGATAGTTTTTCAATGCTGAGTACAAAGAGGAGGGAATAGCAAAATAAAACAATTTTATCTGCATAAAAAGCCAGAGCTCACTTAATTTTATAAAATGTGAATGATTTTCACTCAGGCAAACATAGGAAACCATATAGACTAACAGAGGAGCTCCTATGCAGTTTGTAGTACCAGCAAGCCTTCTAGTAAGAATGATAGGCCAGTAGGAATTACAGTGTCAACTAAGTGGTATAATGTCTGGATGGAAATCCTGAGATTTCCTGTCAGATGGAATATTGTGCTAAGAGTTGTAGGTTATCTTGAAACAACATAAGAAAACAAGAACCGAAAACAAGACTTTCTGGGTCATATTCATGCTACAAGAAGATCTTGAGTAAAGATGAGGAAGGATATCAAGCCTTGTAAAAAGGAAGAAATGATTCTTTCCATGGCTGAAAGAAGGTATTTCCCAGGGATATTTTGAGACAGACTACTGTTGCACAGATGTTGTGAGCATTTTAGGATGATGCAAAAACATCTGGTTGGGCTCATCAGCACTGAACATGTTGTAATAAAACCAAATGCAATCTACTTTGTGTACAAATCAAATACTTTCTGGAATGAACAAGGTAAATTGCAATAGAGTCAGGCTAATGTTAAAACTACAGCAGCAAGGAAACAAAAAATGTAGATTCCATCCATCTTCTTTTATATATACTGTTGGTTGCCATTTGAACTGTGTGAAGATTTAAAAGCATTTTAATGCATGGACAACTTTGGAAATGATAAACATCTGAAGAAATCGATAAGGAAGCAATGATCCTTTGGGGATTAATTGCTCCTGATAGACTAGATTATATTTTCGAACTTGGAAGGATTCAACACTGGGTAAGAAGGTTGCTGAAACAGGAGATACTAAAAAGATAAAGAAGAAATCACTGCCATTATAGGATTGGCAGAGGAGTGACAAAAGAAACAGATATAGGTAGTTGGAATATACATGGAGAATTTTCATATACAGTATTATGAGCAGGGTAGACACAGCCAGATCAGCCTTCTGGATCAGTGTGGCTGGAACACACTGGCATCATTGTAATTTATATTTTACAATAACATGATTCAGTGCATTTCATCTTCTGGGGAAAGGCTGAATGGATCCCACTTAACACAGTTCATTGGAAAAGTAAAGAAAATATCTGAATTGGACAGAAACTCAGTTTGTAGAGTAGGTGTAGAAGAACTGGTGTTGCAATAAATGAAAGAATGTGAATACCTAAATGATAAATGTAGTAAGAACCTATGGTGCTACATGAACACAAAAGGGTTGGAAGTATGTTTTTGCTGGAAACCAGCAAAAAATGTCATAGATTGCAGTCATGTGACAGCAAGACATTGCAACCAGTTATAAATGCAGGTTGGTTGCCAAGCATCTGAAATGCAATCATAGGACTGCAGGGGGAGATGTGGCAGTCATAACCTTGAAGATGAGAAGTCATAACCAAATGGTTGTTAAGCAACTGGACATTAAGCTAGGACTACCTGTAAACATAATTAATGTGATATTTCTTTTTCCTGCATTGAAATAAGAAGAGAATTAAACTAACAATACTGCTGTTCATGGAGGCCTCATAGAAGCATGATGGGACAGCAGCTACCTTGGCAGGGGTGTCTTGTTAGCAATGGGAGGAAGAAGTTCATGAAGGTCAGCAGGGATGGCTGAGTACAGGGCAACCAAAATGGCAGAGATGGGTGGGTGGGGTGGGTTGAAACTCACATAGCAGTCGTAAATGTGGGCAGGCTGCCAAATGCCCAACTTTTCATCACATGACCGTGGGGGTGCTGCAACAGCTGTAACTTTGAGGACCAGTCATAACTACCATTTGTTCAGTGACATTTTAACTTTGAACAATCATTGAATAAATGGTCATTAAGCAAGGACTACCTGTAGGTAAATTATTGTGATTGTTATTCCAACCCCAAAAGATGAATTGATACAATTGCATGTTTAATATACTATTATTACATCATTTGCTCATGAAGTTCTGAACGACTGTAGAACTAGGTGACCTGACACTGTCCAGTTGTGTAGGTTTTCAATTCCTATATGTCCCAACCAGCATGGCAAGGGACTGTGTAGTTATAGTCCAAAACATTTGGACTGCATGTTATATATCTACCTACCTATACAGAATAACTGCTCTTGTCTTAAATCAGCGGTTCTCAACCTTGGGGTCGTGACCCCATTTGGGGTCGCGACACCATTTCGCGGGGGTCGCCGGACACTGCGGGCCGCCTTTTTGTTTTTTAATTTTTTTTAATTTTTTAAATTTTTTTTATTTTTTTTTTGGCCGGTGCATGCGCAGTTCGGCCCGGCGCGTGCACGCGATGGGCCGAACCACGCATGTGCGGCGCGCACGACGACACGATCCGCACACGCATGCGCAGCGGAAAACTCCGGCAGGCACACGGAGGAGCGGTCCGGAGCAGGCAGGCGCAAAGCTGCCTCCTTCCCGCTCCGCCACGTCCCAGGCCCGGCCTCCAACTCGCCCTCCGGCAGCCAGCCAAGCGGTCGGGGCAGCCGGACCTCGAGGCGGGCCTGCACTTCACCGAGACTGGCGTCCAGGTCGCAGCGCTCCGTCTGCCAGGCTCGTCCGGGACTCCCGCGCCTTCTGCAGGGCCGGCAGCGGCCGCAGGTAGGTAGGCGGGCGGCAGGACTGGGGAGCCCGCCCGGGCCAGCTCCCTCCCTCGGTCGTCGTCGGCGGCCGAAGCAGGCGGTAAGGCGCCCAGCCAGCGGATCGGCAAGATGAACTGGTGAGTCCCTGCCGGGCGTGGGGGGGAGGCCGAGCCAGGGAGGGAGCCGGGCGTGGGGAGAGGCCGAGCCGGGGAGGGAGCCGGGCGTGGGGAGAGGCCGAGCCGGGGAGGGAGCCAGGCGTGGGGAGAGGCCGAGCCGGGGAGGGAGCCGGGCGTGGGGGGAGGCCGAGCCGGGGAAGGAGCCGGGCGTGGGGGGAGGCTGAGCCGGGGAAGGAGCCGGGCGTGGGGGGAGGCCGAGCCGGGGAGGGAGCCGGGCGTGGGGGGAGGCCGAGCCGGGGAGGGAGCCGGGCGTGGGGGGAGGCCGAGCCGGGGAAGGAGCTGGGGAGCCTGGCCAGACGCCCCCCGCCCGGCTAGCCAGCCCGACCCGAGCGGGACTGGCGCTGAGAGCGAGCTGGCCCGGGCGGGCTCCCCAGTCCTGCCGCCCACCTACCTACCTGCGGCCGCTGCCGGCCCTACGGAAGGCGTGGGAGTCCCGGATGAGCCTGGCAGGGGAAGCGCTGCGACCTGGACACCAGTCCGTAGCGCGGACTTGGGGGCCGGAGGCGGCCGCTGGGCGCCTCTCGCCATAGCCGAGCTGGTCTCGGTGAAGTGCAGGCCCGCCTCGAGGTCCGGCTGCCCCGACCGCTTGGCCGGCTGCCGGAGGGCGAGTTGGAGGCCGGGCCTGGGACGTGGCGGAGCGGAGCGGGAAGGAGGCAGCTTTGCGCCCGCCTGCTCCGGACCGCTCTTCCGTGTGCCTGCCGGAGGCGAGGCCGGCCTGGTCTGGAGACGGTGGGCCCGCCGGTTCTGCGCATGTGCAGTGCGGCGTTTCGCGCGCATGCGTGGTTCGGGCCTGTCGCACACGCATGCGCAGATCGGCCGTCGCACGCGCACGCGCAGATTGGCCGGCGCACGCGCACGCGCAGATCGGCGTGTTGCGGGCCGCCATTTTTTGGGGGGCCCCACATCGGGGTCGCAGCGCGCATGGGCGGCGCAAGTGGGGTCTCAACCTAAAAAAGGTTGAGAACCACTGTCTTAAATGAATATTTTCAAACATATTTCAGTCCCTTGGATTGTTGTATAACTGTCATAGCTCATAGCCTGACTTTTTTCATAATAACCCCATTCAGTGTTTTATACATTTATTTTAAAATATTTTTTAAATCTATTTGTTGTTCATTGTGAGACAGTATTAATAAAAACAAAGTGTTCATGATACATATTAGATGTATTAATGCTGGATGGATAATGCTGTGCTTTGTTTACTTTGATCATTTGTACTTTCTAAATGTTACTTAAAAATACAATGTTATGTTTTATAAACACTGATAGAAAATATAGCTTTACATAAAAAGATTCTCTTCCAGCCAGATCAGATTTAAATGTTGAGAAATGTTAATTCTGTTCAAGACATAGCTAAATTTGTTCTGTTTGTATGTTTGTTAAAACTTTGCTAATGCAGACAGCCTTAAAACCATGTGAGAAAAAAATCTTTGTGCAAATAAGGGGCTAAAATCAAGGGACTGTTAAAATAGATTTTCCTTCTCTAAAGGAACAAATTATAGAACAATATTTTTATAATGTCTCATTATAAAATGTACAGGGTTCCCCCCATTAAATTATACTTAGATTATACTTAGCACATTTTGTTGTTTATTTCAGTCAGTGGCTCTCTTTAAAAAAAATAAAGAAAAAATCTTCTTTTTCTGATTATGTTTTGTTTGGCTAACCAATGTCAAGGATGGCTTAATTGATGTTCCTGCATATTGCAGAGAATTGTACTAGGTGATCCTTGTGTTCCTTCAAGCTTCACAATTTAATAATTTTGTGTAACGCAAAAGCCACTACTTTGTACAGTATGCCTTGATCTTAATGCTGTCTGATCTGTTGTTTTGGATTATGCTTGTTTTAAATTATCATTTGTCTGAAAAATGATTATAGTGCAGTTCACGAGAATGTAGATTTGACCATTCAACCTATGATTTTGTTTAATTACAAATTGGGTTTATTTCTTATTCTTGTTTTCCTCTTGGAACCTGTTATATAACACAGACTGACAGTGAAAGAACTGACACTGCAGCAGATGGTGAAACCACTGCAACAGAGGTGTGTACTGTTGCTCTGAATTTGTTGTCAAAGAATATATCATATACCTTAGATAATCTGAATTTTAGCATAGTTGATACCATTTAGTAATGAAAACACTGTAGGATTGAATTGGCCAGGCAGGTGCTATGCAAGACAGACTCTCCCTCAAGTAACCAGGCCCTATGCCATATGGGGGTATGTCCTATGACAGTGCATAAATAGTTTCTATATGAAAAAGTTTTCCACTAATTTCAGTTATCTCTGTTTATATATACATTTTGCCTGCTCCAAAAACATTTTGAGATAGCTTTTAAAACAGATGCATCTGGGTGGAGGTTTATGCCAGCAGAGATGTCAATATGTTGAATAGATTGTTCATTTGATCAGTATGAACTGTTTAAAAACATTGTGATGATTATTATAGCTATTAAATGATTTTTATTAGTAAGATAATATTTTCTGTTTTTTTCCTACATAAACAGTCAGACCAGGAGGAAGATGGTGATCTCAAAGCACAGGCAAGTGAAAGAATGCCTTGCTTTTTTGTGTATATGTTGTTCTCCATAGCTAAACTTCTTGTGTTTATTTATATTCCCACAATACTTACAAACATTACTTAGAGCAGCATTTTTATATTCTTTGAATATTGTCCTCACGTTTCCCTTTCTTTTTCAGTTTTTTCAGAATAGTCTGATTAAGCGCATACAGGGTGAAAATGTGTATATCAAACATAGTAATCTTATGTTAGAGGTTGGTATGGGTATATATTAGTGCATGTATTCTACGTGTTTTAAATATAGTGGTTAAGCTGTGAATTTGTATATGATGCATGATATGTGCATTTTTTTTACTTGCTAAATAAATCAAATTATTAATCCTGTAAGATTAGGATTTTCTGTTATACTGTTTTTTTAGAACTGTTGCAAAGTCTGTTTCTAGAATGTGTGTGAACTATGACTCTCTTAAAAGTATTTGATGCTCACATGAATGAGGACTACTTTACACATTGCATATTGAAGTGTGCCCAGGAAATGTTTTCCACATACAGAGCTATGTACAGAGCACAGGTGCTTATGAATGCATATTAATATAGGCTCAGTTGGCAGGGAGTTTGATTGGCTGGCAACCCCTAACAGGAATCCTACCTAGTGGCAAATGCCCTTGCCACATTGTTATGTGTGAAGTGTCCTAAGATTTTCTGTACACCTGTCATTTAAAACACCAATTTCCCAAGAATGTTGTGTTAGTGCTGTGAGAGCTAATCTCATCGAGGCTTTTTTGCTGATTAACTTCAAAAATTTATTTGTTTTCCTGTTGTGTCAATTCAGAGACGCTAATATATATAAAAAATACTGCATTCCTCTTTCCAAAACCAGGAACTAGATAAAACCCAGGAAGATCTGATAAAACACCAGACCAATATAAGTGAGCTGAAACGGACATTCTTAGAAACCACTAGAGATATCTCAGGGAGTAATGAATGGGAAAAGAGACTTTCAACATCACCAGTCCGGCTTGCTGCAAGACATGAAGAAGCCCCTATGATTGAACCACTTGTGCCTGACGAGGTAAGTGCTTATCTGCCTGTTTTTTTTTCAAGACTCTCTACCCCAACAATCTTCTCATGGATTTTACTGATAGACATCTTATCCTTTAGACCAAAGAAGATAAACAAAAATCTGAAAAACGTGTATTTTTACAGAAGGAAAGCATGACACATCTTGATTCTCAGGTAAAGAGGAAAATTTACATTTTATTATCGAAAGATGCTACATCTTCAAATGATAATTTGATAAATATATCATATTTCTTTTGGCAGTGCATTTTTAAAGGTTTGGTTAATATATCACAAAGATTTCTGATTTAGGTTTGTTTCCAGATTTCTTTGCATTTTAGGATCTCAGAGCTTAGAATCTCATCATTGATCCTCTGGACATCTGCATATATACATGTTTAAACATCTCAGTGAAAATAATAAGCAGTATCAACTGCCTTTAGAATCTATTTTCATTTAGCATTTTTTTATTTAAAAAATCAGATTTGCTTCTACTATTGTAGCAAATATATTTTCCAGATGTGTTTATGGTAAAGAAGCATGCTAATCAAAATACTACTTGAACTTCTTCATTCTTACATGTGCAATTTTCATTGTGCAGGCAGAATCTTCAGAAATGACAGCAAGAATCAAGTCTGTACATAAATATGTTTATATAGAAATAGGGTAGGATCCTGCAGGTGAATGCACTTCACTTATTCCTGTATAGTTTGATAGAACTCAGAAGATGCATTTTTGGCCTGAATGGAAATATTATGCGGACTGGAAATGCTAATAAACATTTCCAAGATTGTCTAGTGTATTTCCATTCAGGAAAGAAGGGAAGAACAGTAATAGGGCAATTCTACATATAAACTTTTATAAATCATTTTTAAAATGAGGAGAAATGAGCTAAAGAAAAAAGAATTCACCATTATCTCTACAAGGCATATGATTATACAGACAGCAAAATCTTTAAGCGCTTTTAGAAAATCTGTATTTTCAATTATTCTATCTCAAATCTGGAATATTAGAGGGGATCCCAGTGTTTACTGTTTTTCACTTGTAGTTCTATCTCTAATCACCTGCTTTTATCTCTTTTTTTAAACTAAATGTTAAGGAAAGTGGCAATCTGCACCATGCATTTGGATTAGTAACATTATGGACTGTCACTCAGGAAGTACTATTAAATACATATTCTTAGAACTATATGAAATTGATGGTTCAGCCTATGCTTGCAATTGAATACTCAGAGTATAATGTGTTGATTATTTATATAAAGTTATAAAATGCATTATGTAGTGAACAATTGGATAAACACTGCTCTTTAACATTTGCAGTATTTTAGAGAGTACAAAATATTTTAATAAGCAGAATGATTTGCCTTCATTCGTAAAATATTTTACATTGTTTCAAACACATAGCTTCACAGAACTGGGCTTTAAGTATTCAGCTACATCTTCAGATGTTTTGGGAGTATTTATTGGTCCAAACAGTTCTATTTTGCACTTAAAACAGCAGTGTTTTGTGTTGAAGAAAATTAAAAATTAAATTATTTTCACCCGCATTTCACTAGCATTTTTTAAAAATGTGTAAAAATATTAAGCTAGTATGGTGTCCTTTGCTGTATTTATGTATTTAAGCTTAGTTGTCACAAATTGAAATATTCATCTTGCCTTCTGGCTTATGAAAAGACTTTAGAAATGTGTTTTGTTAATAAGGTAGTTACTGTAATCACCAAAAAGGTGTAATATTTTAGCTTCCTGGCATATAATAGAAGTAACCTCTTAGTTGTTCTAATTGAGTTTTTATATTTCAAATATAGGGCACTGAGGATTGGGTTATTGTAGACAAAGTACCCATTGAGGTAGTTGATGGTGAATCGAAAACCATTGTGACATACAAATTAATGACTATGAGCAGTAAAACTGGTGACCTCCCACCCGAGCTTTTAAAGCACAGTATCACTGACATACAAAGCTTTGAGGACTTGGAAGGTGAATTGCTTTCAAAAGATGACAATAAACAGAAAATGTATACCTTAGGAAAATCCTATGATACTGTTTCTGGAAAAATTGTAACCATGACCACTAAAGTAAAAGAGGGAGAAAAAATGGTCCTGCCATCATTTCGAAGCACAGAGATGGCAATGCCAGAATCTGTGAAAGTCATTCCTGTAGTAGCAGAATATGAAATTCTAGAACCAGTAACTGATGAGAAAGCCAGAGGATTATCTGATGCCAAAAGGAGGGTCTCTGAGTCCTTGACACCAATTAAAGAAGCAGACTCCCGACTACAAAGTCCAGAAGAAGAAAATATGAAGAAAATGCGGAAGGCAGATGAAGATTTGCAGTTGCCCGAGATTCTGGGAAGTGTACAGACAGCCAAAGCTGAGAAATCGCTTGAGAGTGAACAACAGAAAGGAGAGACTTTTGGTTGGAAAACTAAGCCTGAGAGGAAACATGGCAGAGAGCCACCTTTCACTATTGCTACTGCTCACTATGTCACTGAGTCATCAGCATCAAAAGTAGTGGTAACATACAACTTTGACCCGGTTTTACAATTAAAGCATGACTTTTTTTAGACGATTTCTGCACTACCCTGCCTCTTAGTCCTTTTGCTGCTTGGCCTTATTTTGACAACAGCCAACCCAGCTTTTTTATTATTTCTTCATGATTTAAATCAATTAACACAATACAAAGCTGACATTAGGCATTTAAACTAAAGATCAGTCTTACTGAAATGTAGTATGCTGCTATTGCTTGTTTTTGAAGAGAAAATAATGCTTTACAAGACCAGCAGAACCCTAGTCCTAACCACTTGCTTGTGTAGATTACTGCTTATATTCGGTACAGACTTGTGCTAATTTATTTTCCATTATTTTCTCTTTGTAACCCTGCCACATTTCCTCCTCTCCTTTGTCTTTGTGTCAATTAACATAAACTTTGTGTGTGTCTGTTTCCCTTTCTGTGTCCATATGCATATGACTATATATTTCTCTGTCTATTTAGACAAAACAACTCTCCGATGAAAAATCTTTGGATGGTTCTGGTATCTTCACATTAATAGAATCTGCAAGAAAACCAACTGAGTTCATAGGAGGGGTTACAACTACTTCACATAGCTGGGCACAGGTGGCCATCTGATTAATCTTTAGATTTTAATGATTATCCCTTGATGGGTCATGGTATTATTTTATAGTAACATTGAGTTTACCTTTATTATTTTGCACATAAGTATCTTTAGGAACGGTATGGAAAACATTAATGCACATGCTGAGTACTTTTTCTTCCTAGAGCTGTATATTTAAACTTGAAGAAATTCAGAAATGGGAGGTAGTAGTCAGTTTGTTATTTTTGAGATAGAATTTAAGTGTATGAAAGATAAAATTGGACTTCATATTTATTAGTGATATGCAGATATCCAGATTTAAAGGGCAGAATATAATTTGGAACATGCAAAGATGTGAATGTACGTGTCAGGTATACTTAAGGTGGTTGCATCTTTTTCCTGATCACATGACCATGCTACAGCGTAATCTAATTTGGTTTAAGGTACTTCTGAAGCATTTTGTATTTTAACAAGCAGTTGAAGCATGCCACGTGTAAATCCAAATCACATTTTGCCCTTCAAACTGAGGTCTCTTCAAAATGTTTATAACAGAAATCATATGGAATTTCTGAGCACTTGGATCACCTGTACAGAAAGTAAAAGCATGTAAAACAAACCCTCGGTCATGTTTGATGGTCTTTAATTGTAGATTTTACACATTAGCTTTTAATATTAACTTGCCTTTCCTGCAGCGAACAGAAACACAAACTGATCAGGAAAAGAAAGCAGAGGAACAACAGCAGGAGGCCACCAAGAAGGTTGTGCAGGAATCTTTAATAGTCAAGGAGAAACATGTGATGAGTTTGCATGCAAGTGAGGATGCTGCTAAGTTGGCTGGCCTTCAGCTGGATGCTACAGCACAGACAATATGTCATGTGGCTTCTAGCATCAAAGGGAAAGAGGGCTCTGCTATCACTGAGGGGGCTAAAGAGGAAAAAGCTGCAATCCAACAGGAAGAAACTGCTACTATTTCTCATGAGCTACAAGAGGAGCAAAGTAAATCAGCCTATATTTTGAATACGCAAGAAAGCAAACCTCTTTTTGAGGTAATTAAACATGTCTGATTTGCTGATTCTAAACAAAAAGATAAACTACTGTATACTTCTTTAAGGAAGTTATGCAACGCATCTAACATTGTTACTGTGAGCAGTTTGTTTTCTAAGGCAGCTTCACATGCATTTGTTTTTCACTTGTATGGCTTGCAAGCTCAATTTGTCCTTTTCATTAATTGTCACTGTTTGGTTTAGTATGAGATTTAAATGTGGCGGCATGGCTACTATATGGTTAAGGCTAGCAGCCTAAATAACTGTAGTGGCAGTTACAGCCAGGGCTTCCCTTGATGTGTGAATATAGACTTAATGTCTGACTTAGTATAAAATAGCATATAGTCCATCTAGAAGGCATGTGCATCCAAGACAGGATGCAGAAATTCTCTTTCATAGTGATTTCTGCTGCTTCATTTTCTTCCATCTCTCCCAACTGGTATACATGCAGATGTTAAAACAAAGTTTGCCTTCCCCTTTAACTCCTGGGACTCTCTGCAGATCACATTGAACATTTTAAAAATTAACCTGGAAGCAACTCAATGCTTCTTCACAAGCATGGCATCTTGAAGTTTATTGCAACGTTCATTTTTACATTTATTTTTTTCTATTTATTTACATTTTAGCATCATATGCACTCTTTAAGAAACATTTTGGACTAAGTAATACAGCTTAATGCTGATACTAGAATATATTAAATTAATAATAATAATAATAATAATAATAATATTTTATCAGAACAAAGAGTGGAAGTATAATCTTTCATGGAAAAATCATTACTTGTTTCTTTATCTTATCTACTTTCAAATCTGAAAACACTTCCCAACTGGAATATTCTAATTGTAAACTGCCATATATGCAATCTTTTCATGACTTCAACCCTGTTTTAACTATTTAAAGGAAAATAAGTTTATGTAAATTTGGGCTACAGCAAAATAAATTTAAGCTTTAAATGAAAAAATATATATGCTATTTAAATATGTTCTCAATTTAGATCTAAATAATGGTAAAAATGATGTTTATAAGCTTATGTACTTTTAAGATACTTCTTGTTAGGCAAGGGCATTCATTTACATTTTACTCTGGATTGCTAGAAAATTAAGCAATTTTAATGTGTCCTATGTTTACATTTCATTGGAACAGTCACCCATTGTAAAGACTGAGACAGTCAGTTTTGGCAGTGCTTCTACAGGTCCAGAGAAATTGGAAATTTCTATGAGAGAAGTACCTGTTGTCCATACTGAAACAAAAACTATTACATATGAATCATCTGAGGTAATGTATTAAAATAAAAAAAATTGAAATAACATAAGCATATTATATGAACAATAAAATTTGCACTCAAGCTAACAGATTGGTGACAAGGGCAACATATATAAACTAAACTTCATTTGGACTAAGAACCCTCTAATAATAGTTTAAGACCATTCCAATCTTATTGTATTCAAAAAACATTTCGGTAATGTTGCAAAAAAAAAAGTTTTGTTCTTATGATATAAACATTTTTAAAGACTGATTGAAAAAGTTTTTGGTATAATATTAAAATATTGAATACATGAAAAATACCTTCATAATGAATTGAATTGACAGATAGGTTGAAGAATAAAAGATGGATACAATATTGCTAGTATTTTTTTTCCATCTTGTTTTCAGTCCTAGACAAACTGACAATTCCATCTGAAATGAACTATTTAAATTCTACTACATAGTAGAATGTTTGCCAACTTTATACAAATAACTCCAATCTTGAATGCATTTATCATTTCATATGATTTTTTCCTTAGGTGGATTCTGGTGCTGATTCTGAACCAGGAGTTCTGATGAGTGCACAGACTATTACTTCTGAAACTACTAGTACTACAACTACTACACATATCACCAAAGTAGGTGTATCATAAATTTGTTTTATTCAATATAGGCATGGCTTTATTATTAAATATATAAATATCTGAGCTAAACAACTAAAGTAATCATTTGTTGACCATGGAATAGAAGCCGTAGTTAGGTATGCTTTTTATGGCTTAGTCTCTTTTTAAGAATGTATTTTAATACTTTAAAATGCAATACAAAAAGAATAAATTAAAAATTGTTGCAAAGTTCTTTATAAACTGATTCCAAATTTTAGGACTAAAATTCAACAGCACACTGACATCTTTAAGTTTTAACTCCATTATGTTAAAAACATTTAAACCATTACTTGGGCACATATCCAAATTGTATGCATTAATGCGCTTTTCAGGATATTGTATCTTCAGCATAGATACCACTTTTTAAACGTCCAGTGAACTATCTGTCCAATAAATTCCAAAAAGTGTTGTTTATGATATAGTTTCTATTTAACGTTATGAGAGAAAACATTATGAAAGAGAAATCAGAAGCTTGTTCCTATTGCACATGCATATTGCACATTTTCTCATTTGGTATTCTGAAAATTGAACAGCATATCAACCATATGTATTATTTAAATGTGGACTAACCATTCTGCATTTAGCAAGCTGCCCTTAAAAGAAAAGCATGGAACATAGAGGCAAAAACATTCTAATTTCCCATAGGGGAAAAAAGCAGTAAACTTCCTTTGACAGTATCTTGAGGCCTTAGTTGCTTTTTTTCCCTTTTTAAGACAGTGAAAGGAGGCATTTCAGAGACAAGAATTGAAAAGCGAATTGTGATAACGGGTGATGCAGACATTGACCATGATCAGGTATGACGTGTAAGCTTTTAAAATTGGCTCCCAATTAGTCTATTTTTCTGTAAGTTTAAAAGTCTATTTTAGTATCAGCAGGTCTTTAAAATATATTACAGTTCAGTTCAAATGTAAAATGTCTATTTTGAGTCACATTTCCTCATTTGGAAATTGTAAATTTAATCATGAATCTCTCTTCACCTTGCTACTGATCATGCATGTTCCACCTCCTTCTCCTTTCTGCCCTTCTGTGGTTTCCTTATGCTAGGCGCTGGCTCAGGCAATTAAAGAGGCCAAAGAGCAGCACCCTGACATGTCAGTGACCAAAGTAGTGGTACATAAAGAGACAGAAATCACACCAGAAGATGGGGAGGATTGACTACAGGTAAGAGGACTAGATTTTTTTTCCAGGCACTCACAGACTGGCATGTGACAAAAGATCATTCCTTCTCCCTGAACCCATCATTATTCCTTTCTATTTATTCTTTCTGGCATTTGTACTATGTGCAAAAAAAAAAAAAGAATGATTTGGCTATTTAGATTAACTTTATGAAGTGGCTGGATGGAGTCACTGAAGCAGTAGGCGTGAGCTTAAATGGACTCCAGAACATGGTAGAGGACAGGAAGGACTGGAGGAACGTTGTCCATGGGGTCACAATGGGTCAGACACAACTTCACAACTAACAACAAATGGAGTAGAACATTTTCTTTATGTTAATGCCAGTTAGAGAAATAGGAGAAACCCATTTGCTTATGTCTGCTTGCTAGTTGCTATGCATTTTCCATGAAGTAGCTCTGTAGTTGACAATTCTGAAGATTGCTTATGCAGTTTGTGAGCAAAAAAAGCATATTCTCTAATTGTAAAATACTGTTTTGCCTGAGAAAGCTTGCAAGTATGTTGAACTGAAATACCAGTATTTAAGTTTCAACTGCAAAGTTGTTTGTGGATAACCTTTTTAAACTGTTCATTTTTCTAAGTTTCCTAATATGTTCTGGCAATTTTTATGATTGTTTCTTAAAAGGAGACAATGATATGCATTTTTTTGTTGCTGTGATTGAATAAAGGCATGCCGACAAATTCTTGCTAAATTAGCATTGTAGTGGTAAATGCAGTTACATGTGCATGTGCTAGAATATGTTTGGCATATTAACATGCTGTTGCAAGATTTAGTGACAATTGCATAGTCTACAAAAGCTGAATTTTGTGTGTAAAAATAGGAGATGGCTTTTACTTGGTTTGAACTTATAGTATCTTAATTTCAAACAAGTTTTCCTTTTGTCCATATATATTATGTGTTACTTCATGAAACATTAGAATTTTCAAAAACCAGTTGCTGTAGCTTTAGCAATATGTGAGGAAAATGAAAAGAGAGAAGAAGGAACAAAGATGAGTCTATGAACAGAGCCTGAACAACAAATTAATGGAATTATTTATAGCAGAACATTTGGGAATGACAAGTATTTATTTAGCATACATATAGCAGTTATTTTTATATGCCGTGTTACATATGTTATTAACTTATATTGAATCAAGGCTTTTTCTACATGGCCAGTAATAACTACTTCGTTAGTTATCCCAAATATCAAATCTTTCCAGTGCATATACTTGATGTCCTTTCATTACAGTTGTCAAAAATTGAATCTGGAACATTGTTTATAAATATAGATTTGTCATCAACAAGCTCTCATTAAAAAGACCATCAATATAATTGTATAGATTTTCAGAAAATAGAGATCTGAACTCAACTTACTTTTATGATTCATTGCATCAGCCTTAAAGAGTTCCCTTGTATAGAAATATTTGTAATTCTTTTTGTGACTTTATTTACTATTTTAGATTTATTATTGATGGAATATAACTATACTCTCTCTACTGCAGGATTAGAGTAGCTTTCTATGAACTTCATCACTGGGAATATCAGAGCCTGTATGGAGTCTTGGTTCTAACCCAGCTGACTTGCATCTCTCCAGAGAAATTTTCAATGTGGAAGATTTTGATTTTAATTGCTAATTAAGGACACTGGCAGAAATCCCCCAGTTACAGCAATTTGAATCAGCTTTAATAATCTAATAATTGCATGAAACAACAAATTACAAAAAAGCAGCATTTTTATTTTCCTAAATCAACTTTACATCTAAATGGCACGTTCATCAACAGTTAAAATAATTGTATTATGCTACACATAAAGCAGCTCATGCCTTTACTATTATTGAGAGTCTAAACACAGTTTCTTGGGGTGCAAAGTCTTGTTTAGGGAAAATTAAGATCACACTACAATACTAGAAGCTGTACAGGTACTATATATATATGTTTTATTACATTAGATGTGCCAATAACATACTTTATTCAACAAATAACTTGAATCATATACTTGTTATAATTTGGTTTTATTATTCTTGTTCTATAAACAATGGTGAATCTCTAACCTTATTTAAACGCTTATAAAATATGTTTTGTTTATCTGATTTGGGACCCTTAATAGCTAATGATTTTTAGAATTGTTAAAGTTAGAAATCCTGCAGTCACTTTTCTAAAGTCTCAATCTATAAATTTGCATTGTGATTATTTTGAAGAAAATGTATATTTTCCTTAGCATCTCAGATATGTTCATCTTGAAAACATGATTTTTCAAAACCAAGTCCTGTCCACTCTCAGACAAAGAAGTTTCTTTTGCAAGTCTAGTCAGTGTTCCTTACTTAGATCAGAGTTAAGCCTTAAACCGTACAGAACACTTAAAAAGCATTATTTCATTTTTATTATCACATCAATTTAAAAGGATCCAATGTTCTTTATGCTGTTAGTTTCATCACAATACATGGCGAATGTATGTTTCTGCATAGTAAAATAAAAGTGGTAAATGCACCTAAATTTGTACTGGTCTGTGTCTAAAAATGTTTTTGCTATACAGTATTTAAATGTTGCAACTATTTGTATAAAATCAAAGGCATTTAATATTTTAAAGAGATGTTCTTTCATACAGTTTCAATATGGTTTAGGTAGGTACAAATAGAAGGGCAAGGAAAACTGAAGGAAATTGTAAAAACTAATTCTGTCTGTTCAATTTTGTACATATAACTTCCCTTTGATTTCTTCTGTATTATAAATCTATGTAATGTGTTTCATGTAAGTTTAATAAGGACCATGATTAACTAAATATTTTTGAGCATTAGCTTTAAAAAATAGTTTTGTATTTTATATTCTAAATCTAGCCAGAATGCTCCAAATGCTATATTGGAAGAATTCAATATGTGTTTTGTGATCAATCAGTGAAATGCTGAAGTACTGTGCCTTTGATGTTTGAATTTAGTTGCTCATTGACAATTCAGGCATGATAACTTTCACTGAAGAGAAGATGTAATAAACTTCATTTAATAGGCTTTGAAATAACGGAGTATCTAAAATGTTATTTTTGTCAATAATAACAGTATACACGCTGTTCAGCTCAAGGCTATTTAGGATAGAATAGGATAAGTATTTTGAAATAAAAAAGAGACAATCTATAGAGAAAATATATAGAGTCCAGTTTATATATTCAGTGCCTCCCACCTGTTATATTATTACAAAACAAATGAAAAGAATTTTAGTAGCTATAAATCATAACCTTTCACTCAACACTATATTCTTACTGTAGAAGCTTTCAATTATGACAGATAAGTTGCTTTATTGTAAGTACAATCAAAGCCATATAGTCAAAAGATCAGTGCATTGCAGAACACAAAAACAAACCATAATTATAGTATCTATTTTCTCCAGAGTTTAAATTCTAGACCCCTTCTATCTGTTTGTATTAATGGAAATGAAGCCATTCTCTTCCTAGCCTTGATAGTGGGAGATATATAATTATATCCCCCTCAGAGAACCAGTTAGGTGCTTGTCTTAATAGCTTCAGTCTTAAAAGTAACCACTATAGGTGCATTGCTATAATAATCTGAAGAAATGATTTTAAAAAGGCCACACTGTTATAAACATTGTGAATGTTTTACCATTCAGAAAATTGGCATATCTTCATAGAGCTTACCAAGTCAAGTCAAAATGTGCTTCCATTTGGCATGTTAGTAGTTTTGGCCATGTTCATGATACTTAATATATTGGAATTTGTTCTGTTATTATTTTGTATTTACTTTACTTTTACCTCAAACAACTTTGGTTTGGTTAAATGTGATATTTTTCAAGAGTCCCGGTGGCACAGTGGTTATAATGCAGTATTGTAGGCAAACACTGCCCACAGCCTGGAGTTCAATCCTGACGGAGGGCTCAAAGTTGACTTAGCCTTCCATTCTTCCAAAGACAGTAAAATGAGAACTCATAGACCAGAGGTGTCAAACTGCCAGTCCACAGGCCGGATGCCTCATGCCGAATCCATGCCCACTCCATTGCCGGCAATGGAAAAAAAAGTCACGACACGTCATGTGATGTTGCGAGTTTGACACCCTTGTCATAGACTGTTGGGGGCAATATGCTGATACTGTAAAGGGCCCAGAGAGAGCTGTAAAGCACTATGGGCAGTATATAAGTCTAAGCCAGGGTCTTCGAACTTGGCCCTTTTATGACTTGTGGACTTCAACTCCCAGAATTCCTCAGCCAACATGCCTGGCTGAGGAATTCTGGGAGTTGAAGTCCACAAGTCATAAAAAGGCCACGTTTGAAGACCCCTGATCTAAGTGCTATTGCTAATGCTGAAACTTTTAATAGTTATTTTTCATAATACATTGATTACTCATGTCTTTAAAATTAGTAAAAAAAATAATTGATACTTAGTTCATTCCGCATATTCTCCAAAAGTTTCAATATGTCATTTTTAAAGATCTAGCTATATATATTTAATGACATAATTGTAAACATTTTACAAAGGATCAAATTCTACTTAACACAATTCACAAGAAAAGCCCATTTTAGTAGATTTGAGAGTATCCATTATTCCCAAAAGCCTTTGAATCAAAGGATAAGTCATTTGGATGTTATGTAAATTAAACAATTTGTATTGGAGTTTACTCTATTGTGTCCAAAGCCCATTTAGTCAAAGTATTATAAATTAAGGTTTCGCTGTACTTGTAAGTAAACAAGCAAATGATTATGGTTTATTAAAATTATTGCTATAAACCCATAAATATTCCTCTTTGAGATACTAGGAGTTATCCTACCTGACATACTATTATAATTTTGGGTTCAATGCTCATCTAATCATTTTTAATTTTTTCTTGCTTTGGGCTTCATATTTGTGCATGATGTTCGCTCTTTGCAGCACAGTCATCTTATTTTCCACAATCAAAAATCAAAAATTAATCTCTTAAATCATTTTTATCCTAATCCACTTGTAGCATATTGAAATAAAGTACCCAAATATACACCAGGATCTTTGTTATTAGTATTGCCATAATAAAATAAGGAGTTTGATAAAGAGAAAAAAAAGTGTTTTTCAAATAATAAAGGTGTTGTCTTTTGAATTTGGAATAAAGGAGCTCTACCTGAAGCTTTGTGTCTGAGTGTTGAAATATTCCTTCCATTCTAAGAACAAAAACTCTTTAAACATTTCAAGGAACGTCAATATAGCTGCAGTCCCTTATTTCTTTCTTCAGGGCCTCAGTAATAGTGGTAGTACATGTTGTATACTGCTAAAACTCAAATTGAAAAAATAGGCCTAAGCACTAAAATTTTTAAACCATTTTAAAACAATAAAAGTCCTCATAGAACACATTAAGTTGGAAAAAATTATTCAGATAAACATTAGTAACAGATTCACAAAAGGAGAGGTCTTTTCTATTTGTGTAAATAAAATCTAGTTTGGTCGGCCAGATGTAGGGAACAGATCAATAACCTAATATTCCATTCAATATCTAAATTGTTTAATTCTTAAGTTTCATTTTTATAAAAAATAAAAGTCTTGACTTTCTGAATACCTCAGGGTAGTTTCTGTAGGACCAATTTGTTCTTTCCTGATATTTTTGCTTGGCCGTAAGGCTAGGTTAAAGAATGAAGGCTAGGTTAAAGAATGAAAGGGTTTGGTGTTGTTTTTTGATTATATAAGTGATAATGTTAACAACGAGATGTGAAGTGCACATGCACTCTGGTTAAGCTGAAACAAGGATGAAAAATAGTTCAATCAAATACTCCAAACTAGTCCAATTACAGTACTTGGGGGAATTGGAAGATTGATTGCTACTGCTTGAAACAGGCAAGGATGTTTCATATTCAGAACAACCCTGAAATTTGTTTTGTACCTGGAACACTCAACCCATATAACAAGCTATATTTAATTTAAAATATGCTGAAGAAAGGCTACCTTGAAGTGACTGGAACAGTTAATTGCTAAACTATACCAGCAAAATGCATATCCAAGATTGGTCTTTCCAGAAACTAGAAATCATGGTTCATATAATAAAGTTATAGCTACATTAGTAATTTTGCAAGGCAAGAAACAATATTGTTATGACTGTTAAGTGTTGCAACAGATATACTGAAAGACTACAATTCTAACTACATGATTAAGAAATATGCTATAATGAACATAAACACTTAAAATGTATCCAACTGCTGTACTATATATGGAACACTTTCCTCCAAAGGGATGAACATGATAAGAATGCTAGGAAAAGCAAATTAACTGGTTTAGAAAAACCAAATGGTATTCTCTACTAGAACAAGCATAAAATGCAGAATGACAATTCAGTGTTGGTGAATTTGCTTTTTGTTGGAAGGGTTGCAAATACTGTGGAAGAAAAAAATAAAAAAGTTATTGCCTATTTGCAACAATTGCATTTTGTCTGTTTTTTGTTGGTATAGAGTCCACACCATACAAAGTAACTAAAACAAGGTCAACCTTGTTTGAAGTCATTATACATAGCAGTGTACAGGGTGTAATATTTGAGGAATCCTAATTTCAGACAAATCAACTTCAGTTGTGCTTCATTAAGATAAAAAGATGACAATGTCATTGTTAAAGGGGAATTTGCTAGAATTACTGAATATGTAAACATAGATGCTATAGAAAGGAAGACCCAACAACCTATGGAAAAAAATTTCTGCCTTACAGAAAGAATTGTTTTCATTGCACAAATCCCATGTATAGTTGCACATTATAAATCTGAATGCCTTTTTGTTTGCTGGCAAGCACTCTAGACCCGTGGTGGTGAACCTATGGCATGCAGAGTCCTCTCTGGGCACACGCGGCGTCACCCCAGTCCTAGGTCTTCAGCTGGGTTTTATAAAACCTTTTTGCTTTAGGTCTCCGCTGCCGTGCGCAAAAAAAAAAAGGTTCAATCAATCAACCAATTTCAACTTCTCGTGGGAAAAAAAAGTTCTCGCAAAGTTGGGATTGATTGATTTAACTTTTTAGTCCCACCCAGTCTGCCGTTACACCACAGCCATGCCCACCTAATGGGCCATGCCCACCCAGTGGGCCATGCCCACCCGGCACCCGACAATAGATAAGTGGGTTTGGGCTTGCAGTTTGGGCACTCGGTCTCTAAAAGGTTCGCCATCACTGCTCTAGACAATAGTGGCCCCCCAAAAAAGTTTTCGTACATGGTTTCTACCAGAATTCCAGAGATCGTCCCAAACATGTTTTTTCAAAAGGCAAGTGGACTTTGTTTTTTCTTTGAAGATGTTTCTCTTCTCATTCAAGAAGCTTCTTCAGTTCTGATTGAATGATGGGGAATGGGAGAATTTATATTCTTTTATATCTTTCCATTCCCCACCATTCAGTCATAACTGAAGAAGCTTCTTGATTGAGTAGCAAAACGTTTTCAAGAAAAAAACCCAAGGAAGTCCAGTTACCTTTTGAAAAGCACCTTTGGGAAAACCATGACCTGGATGACTGAGAATCTCCATAAACATTCTTAATTATTTTCACTTCTAGAATGTTGATTTCCAGCGGGTCAACAGTATCGTCTGATGGTGTGAATCCCTAAGGATTCAAATTTGTATTTTTTTCTCAGAGAATACAGATATTAAAATAAACCCTGTAGGTTCATGAATTCTGAAAATTATATGACAGTCATGTTGGTATGGCTAGAATTCCTGTCAAAACCGACACCCCCGATTGTAAGACGTATCGGGGTTTTCAGGGGGGTCGGCTAATATAAGCCGTACCCCGAAAGTAAGACATATTACTCCTGCCCACTTCCGCCTCCTGCTTAAAATACTTAAATACTTAAAATACTTAAATACTTAAAATACTTAATATACTTAAAATACTTAAAATAAAACTGACAATTGTTTTCCAATCAATATAAGCCGTACCCCGAAAGTAAGACATAGTGGGGCTTTTGGGGATAAAAAGAAAGTAAGACACTTCTTCCTTTCGGGGAAACACGGGTAGTTGATACAATTACATCCCCAATACCCAGAGCATATTTTGGTAAAAACTAATAAAGTAACTTATGATAAGCTAGAGTGTTGATTACTGTAGTCACAGCTGTGGTGACAAAGATCTAACAGAATTCCAAAGGTACACAATAGAGAAAACATGAATTGCAATATCTAGATCAGTGAAGAAACTCAAAGAATAATGCTTTTGAAAGCATATGGGTTAAAATAACACTAGTATTACTGCTAACATCTGCTTTTGATAAAAAAAATGTGAATGTTTTCCAAAAGCAAACTACAAATATGTCAAAAATAAAGGAGTTAGTAATGATCAGAAATTTTAAATAATTTAAATAAACTTCCCTCCCTTTCTTGTTGAGAATTTTCTCCATCAGCTATCCTTAATTTGATTTTAACCGGTAAGGACAGTAGATGAAACAGAAATAGAGGGAACTATGAAGGAAGCTGTGTATATACAGCTGGATTTCTTGGTAGGGAATCCAAAGCTGAATACCGTTGAACTTTGGACTTCATTTAAAGCAATGATTCCATGGCAGTGGTAGGTAATGGGAAGAGAAATCTAAGATGGGTAGGATTTAATTTAAAAATGAGATACTAAAAGTACAATGGCAAATTATCCAATGGAAAAAATGGTATATAGCAGAAGCCAATCTGGCTACACAAAATTCTTAAGTGAAACGTTCAACATATGAATGAGATGAAAAGTGGGATAGTTCACCAAGGAAGAATGCAAGATTCTCTAGATTTGGAGAGAGGGTGTCATGAAAACTAAAATTCAACAAAGGATGCTAAAAACAACAAAGAGGAAAAGAAAATATATAATGTATGCTACAGCACAGGAGAAATGTAGAAGGATAGCAATAAATAAACTACTTTTTGCATTCTTTTGTTCAGTACCATAAAATGCTGCTTGAAGGAGTAGGACTGCAGCTCAGCCATATGAAAAACATATACCTGCTGCCCATGATTAACTTAAATTTCCAGGATTAGATGCATCCTGTCCAATTACAATGAAGAGGAAGCTGGACAGCCATATTGATATGGGCAAGCGAGTCTTACAAATTCTTTTCATTTTAGGTTTAGAAATCTTACTTCAGATATTACATCTCAGAACCTAATCTTATTTTTAGGTATTATATCTTGGTTTTTTTTCCCCTGTTCAATCGTGTCTGATTCTGGGAGAATGTCGTAGAAGTCCTGCAGTTTTTTTGGCAAGAATTTTCAGAAGAGCCATTGCCTGTTTCATATGACCGAAACAAAATGATTAGTCCATGATCATCCCACTGGCTTTGTTCCTATGTGAGAACAGTTCCCCCAGTTTCCAGCCTAATGCCTTAATCACTATACCACACCGGCTTTCATATATCACTTACACTTTATTTTTCTTTTGTGCAAGAGAATCACTGTGACAGAAAAATAAAGCCATGACTGATAAGATTTCAGTCAACTGTTACCAATTTTATGTGTTTGCTTCATAGAATTAATTAAAGATAGCTTCGTAGAATTAATTTTACACAACTTTCTAAACACATTTTGCATGACATATTGAACTGCAAACTAAACACAGTTTAGTTTAACATGAATGTATCAGATAAAGCAAACTTCTGTGGTCAATTCATTATTCACCATGCAACACAGTGGGGAAAGAAAGGAAGAAACAAAGTACAAGACCAGTAACATGACACACCCTGTCATACATCAAAGCATTTCAGAAGCTGTAGAACACAGCTTCCGAGATCTGCCAAGTGGGCATCGCACACTGCCCAGAGGCTACCATAGGAAGACAAATTATGCATTGCAAAGATCTCCCTGAGGTGAGATATATTTCCAATGTAATCTACCAAATCCCCTGCATGGATTGTCCCTGTGACTATATAGGTCAGACAGGGAGGAAGCTAAGCACCAGTTTGCAAGAACACAAGCGAGCGATCAGATGAGGAGGCCAGAACTCATTGGTAGCCTCACACTGCAATGAACAAGGACACACATTTACTTTTGCAGCTACTAAGATTGTTGGAAGAGCAGACACAAAAACAGCCAGGGAAGTGATTGAAGCCTGGGAAACAAGTCCCTGTCATTCAACCAGAATACTGATTTACTAGTACTATCAAGTACTTAGAAGGCAGCAGATGACAGCTAATGACTTAAAAACCAGCCATCAACACACCCCAATCAACATTTAAAAAGCCACTTACAACAGGCACTATAAATACCACATAGAGAAGCGCATGCACCCTGCTAAAGAGAAGTGCCCTGAAGATGGGCTCCAATACAAGTCCGAAAGCTTGGAAGACAAAATCTCTGGTACCGGTGACTGACCCAGATTGGATCCTGAAACATTATCCTGGGACGAGTATATTCGCCTTCATTCGTCAACTCATTATCTTTAGTTATTTATAATCACTGCTTTTTTTGTAAAAAAAAAAAAAGGTGCAGGAACTCACACACATCATACAACCCACCTTGCCTACCCTACAGGGTTCCATCCAAAAAAGGTGCCGGAACTCCGTTCTGGGCGTTCTATGACAAAAAAAAAGCCCTGTTTATAATCATCTCTAGGATAATAATTTTCCCAGAATGTCTTAACCTAAACTATTTGATTAAACCATGACTATAATTAATCAATATAAACAATTGTAAATCAAATATTGTCAATGCCTGTTTGAGAAGGGACACAGTTCCTCGCCTTCTTTCTTTTAATCAGAAAGCCATCCCCTCCTCCCCCGCCAAGATCAGTTTATGAATCAGGGTGTCACGGAGAGCCAGAACCCTGGACAGCAAAGTTAGCCATCAGCAAGCAAACATGGCTCTTTTCACTAGAAAGCCTCTGTCCCAGACCTATTTTCTCAGCGGCGGCCCCATCTTGGGCGGAGAACCTCTTAACTCAACCGGGAGAGGGAATGGCGGGGGGGGGGGATATTATGGGCAGGACAGTCACTATTTCAGCCTCAGAATTTACCATTATTTTTGTTCTCAGCGTGGAAATGGAATATCCCGGTCCTTCAAATTAGCAATGCCATGGAACAGCACGTGCAGCTTGAAGGAAGGTTGAAACCGTCCCTTTTCATTGTTTTTATTATTCGTAAAATGTAACTGATATGTAATTGGGATAAGCGTCCGTCAGAAACAAATGTCTCGGTAAGTAATTTAATGCGTGGAAAGACGAGCCAAGGAGATGCCTCCTTCCGCTGCAGCAGAACGAAAGCAGCTAATCCGGAATCCAGAGTCCCGTCGAATCGCTTCCATCTCGCGCGGCCCCGATCACAGCGACCAAGAGCCAGAAGCGGCCCAGCCGAGGACGCGCGAGTCCGGTTACAGCGGCAGAGCAATGCAGGCAGGCGCGCCTTCCCCCTCCCCCTTCCAACAGCCGACGTCGCCGCCGCCGCCGAGCTCCTTCGCCTCTTTAGAAAGATCCCCGCAGTGCCCGCCCTTTCCCCGCGGGGGGCGCGCCCTGCTCGCATCGCGCATGCACGTTCCCGCCTCCGGCGCGCCTCGCGCGTGCGCGCGCAGGATTGAATGCTCGTGCAGGAAGCGGCGGTAACGGCTGGAGACGCGCGCCATTCCCCCTACATCCCCCCCATCCCCAAATCCTTGCTCGGACCAAGCACTCCCGCCACCATAACCCAACCTCCCCCGCTTCCCGGAGTCTCCGCGTGAAGCGCAGCCCGGCAGGTAAGTTGGACGAGCATCTGCGCGCGCACTCGAGGCTCGACTGCTGCAGCAGAACCGGAGGGAGGCGGGGAGGTGCACTGGAGAGGTTCCGTCGCGCGCCGCCCCTTGCTGCTCTTCCTGCGCGCGCCGTTGGTCTCGGGCCTGGAAGGCTGCCTGGCACTACTGGAACCGCCGCCGTCTCCTTTACCGGAGCAGGAGGATGCTGGAGATGGCGCAGTCCCGTGCAGCGCGGCAGCAGGCAAAGGCTCGCTCCGTGGTAAATGAATGCTTACACTCCGGCAGCGCCGCCCATTCGTTAATGCTGGGGAGCGCGAGCGAGGGAGCGAGCTCTTCCGCGGGATTTAGCGGCTGGGGGAAGGGGTGGAATGGAAGGCTGTTTTTTTTTTTTTCTTCGCTCCCGCGCGCGCGGGCCTTCCTGAACTCCGCCTCCTCGGTGAAGGGAGGGGACGGGGGAGTCGCGCGTGAGGGATCCGTGCACTTCGCTTAGTTGCAGCCCCGTCTCAGCGGGGCACAGTCGTAAGGCCTTGCACGGGCACTAGCACGCATGCACCGACCGTGCACGTTTCTTACATGGTTACTCGCACGGAGCCGGCAGTGTTATTTCCCCCCCCCCCTACAAAACGTGCACGTTAGAATTCCATGCTCTTTTCTACATATAGCGAAAGATCGCCATAGGCTCAGTATGGAAAAAAAAAAAACTGACTTGGAAATTGGTGTCGTTTTCGTGGTAGTCGTTTTGATTTCCCCATAAGACTTCAGACCATTTATGTCAAGAGATTTTGTTTGTTCGTTTTATTAGTGCTTATACTAGTCGTTGCAAGAAAAGCTTCTTTAAAAACATCACTGTTAACTTAGATCAGTAGGGTTCGATGCATACTTCCGAAAGCCAATTAGCAAATTTCAGGAGTCATCCATAAAGTCGATTATATTTAATGTGTTCTGAGAAGATAAATGTTTTGGAATTCAGTTTTGAAACGTAATTCCAATTTTATCTTACAATAAGCTTTAGTCCTACCGGGGACTTGCTTTTGATTTATATATGCATAGAATTGTTCTATTATTCTTAGTTTAGTTCTTTTGGCTTCACAAATTAAAAAAAAATCTCTGGATTATCTGTTACCTTGGTGAGTTTGTTATCAGGAAAGATAGTTTAGAAAATAATAATTCCTAACACTTTTAGAAAACAAAATATTAATTATTGAGGAAATCCCCAGGTACCTTCTAGATTTATCAAGAAGTTAGCTAAAGGATGATAGAATTCATATGTCCCCTAAAATTAAAGAAAATGATATGCATGGCATTCTCTTGTTTCCAGAACATGCACGATAAAAGGACCTGCATATTGTACAGTCTTCATGAATTCTTGAGTGACTAGAGGCCCAATCAAGATTTTATCTCTCATGATGAATCTCTGTGAGCATAGAATCCTTTTTGTATGCACTAAAGCAGTGTTTCTCAACCTTGACAATTTTAAGGCATGTGGACTTCAACTCCCAGAATTGCATTGCTGGCTGGAATTCTGGGAATTGAAGTCCACATGCCTTAAAATTGTCAAGGTTGAGAAACACTGCACTAAAGGCACAAAAAATTATCTGACTCGCCTTCCAGTAAAGAAAAATAGCATATCATTGTATGCCCTTTTATGTTCTTCAGTTGTTTTGCATATTCTGAAGCTTGTTCACTGTTCCAAGCAAAAGTGAAATCAGAGAACCGGTTCTCTTTCCCCCCCCCCAGCAAAAAAATACCGCATTGAACCAGTTGGTTTTCAATCCATTATTATAGTCCAGATTTATTTATAGAGTAAACTGCATGTCTGTACATGAATTTTAGTCAATTCTTGCTCATAATAGCAACCACTGTTTTATACTGGATGTCTGAATAGGAAACTTGTATATGTGAACCAGGATGGTTCTTGATTTACAAATCTTAATTTAGAATAATAGTAATTGGATTATCAGATAAGCTAGGATCAATACTTTTAGATGAGAAATTCTGGAGTATGTAGGAAAGAGCAAAAATGTCTAGGCAAAAAGTGCCAAACATAGCTTTTTGTCAATAACCAGGATCCTACTTTATGACTTTTATAGGCCTGGCTATTGGTTAACTATTGTGCTAATATGAATAGACCAATCCTAAACTCTTAAAGGAAGAAAAGCTTTGGGCGCAATTAAATTCATCGAAGAAAAGTGTTTGGTAAAAAATGTTGAAAAACTGAGCAACTTTCAGTCCCTTTGTGAGATCACACTGTTGATCAGTTTCTTGCTTAGACAAATGTGTGGATGATTGCAAGCACCTGTGTCTAATTGGTAGTAAAAAAATGCACTTATTTTTCTAATTCAAAAGGAATTTCCAATTGCTGTCCTCCACAACAGATTAAAGTGCTGTGGATAACATCACCTGGAGCAGTAAGGGAGATGTTTATTTTGCATTTTGGGAGAAAATACAATGAAAAGATATTCAAAGTATTTATGAGGGAAAATATCTGCCCAAGATGACCCCTGTGCTAATGACACTAAGTAGCATTAACACAGAGAAATAAATAACTTGCTTTGAAACTGTGAAATAAATAGAATCTAAGACCACAGCTTTAGCAAAAGTGCTGTGATTAATTTTTATTTTCTAACTCTGTGCAAAATATCAACTTCGTTAGGTGGCTATCAGTAAAATTAGGATAAAAGTGTTGTACAATAATAGAAAGAATTTCGACTCAACATAAGATAATTTCTGTTGTATTTTCTACCAGTTTGCCACATCCATTAAATGAATCACTACAGAATCACTAAAAGATGGTGTTAAATTTAGAGAAGCCACAAGAAATCTGGAGAGGAGGTTCCATTCAGAAAACAGTCATGTGGACCATAACCAGCAACAAAAGTTGCGAGTCTTTCAAGTTTCCTTTCTTGCTACACCTTTGTCCTTTTCCTGGGTAGGTCATTGTGTTTCCAGACAATGTATAGGCCTGTAATTGCCCATTATTATTTTGTTGTTAAAAACCAAAACTTATAGGCCTCAGACACATCTTTCAGAAGAAAGATTCAACTTAACTCATTTTACAGTTAAAATGCTTTTTGAAAAATGTAGTGCCAATGATACAAAGAATCTGCTGTGAACATTTCCACCATTTGGGATACCTTAAGTTTGGGAAATAGGCTTTGGATCCAGGGATTCTAATTCCTGCCCAGTCTTCCCAGTCATAAACTTATTGTGTGATCCTGAGCTAGTGATCTAACATAACTCACAGGATTTATGAGGGTGAATTTTTTTCATAGATTTGTTATTGTTTTCTTTTTCAGGTGCAGGGAGCCCAGGATAAGAATCTGCTTTCAAAACATTGCTCAGATACTAAGGAAAGATTTTTCCTTGTTCATGGTATATTCTTTGTTTACATTTCCTTTTTTGTCTCAGTAAACTATTTTATTCTCTAGTTATTATAAATAATTATGAGGAATAAAGGGGGGAATCTTGGTCTTGTGTATATGCTTTCCTTTTACTTAATGGTTTCTGCTTTATCTCCTGGTTAAATACAGTTTGTCTCCCTGTATTAGTCTTTTTCAAATATATTTTGTTTTGTTTTGGGTTTGGTTTTTTTTGCGTTACCTCAGATGAAAGAAGGAACCGGTCAAAGGCTGTAATATTTATATTATTTAAAAGATTGGACAACCATTTGTCTGAAATGGTATACAGTTTCCTGCCTAAGCAGGAGGTTAGACTATACCTCCAAGTCCCTTCCAACTCTTTTCTATTCTATTCTATTCTATTCTATTCTATTCTATTCTATTCTATTCTATTCTATTCTGTAGTTAATTAGAGAAAAATACACTTTTTCTAATGAAATGTATACAGTAATAGGTAATCCACTTTGCATCCATAGCTCCTTTAAAGGTTTCTCATTTACTTTAAAATGTTCATAAGCTTAATATACATTCAAATGTGAATTTTGTTTATAATATCTTGATTTTCTTAGAGTAACTTAAATAACTTTGTTTTTTCTAGGAGTTTTTCATCAGTATGTCTGAAACCATTAAATATAATGACGACGATCACAAAACTGTGTTTCTGAAAACATTAAATGAGCAACGATTGGAAGGAGAATTTTGTGACATAGCTATTGTTGTAGAAGATGTAAAATTCAGGGCACACAGGTGTGTTCTAGCTGCTTGTAGTACCTATTTTAAAAAACTTTTCAAAAAACTGGAAGTTGACAGCTCATCTGTAATTGAAATAGATTTCCTTCGATCTGATATATTTGAGGAAGTGCTCAATTATATGTACACAGCCAAGATTTCTGTTAAGAAAGAAGACGTCAATTTAATGATGTCATCTGGTCAGATTCTTGGTATTAGATTTTTGGATAAACTTTGTTCTCAAAAACGGGACGTATCAAGCCCAGAAGACAATTCACAATCCAAGAATAAGTATTGTCTTAAAATAAATAGACCAATTGGGGAGTCTAATGATAACCAAGACGATGAGGTTGAAGAAATTGGTGATCATGATGATAGTCCATCAGATATGACAATGGAAGGAACTCCTCCTAGTCAAGAGGATGGTAAATCGCCAACTGCTACCTTAAGAGTTCAGGAAGCAATTCTGAAGGAGCTAGGGAGTGAAGAGGTTCGAAAAGTGAACTGCTATGGTCAAGAAGTAGAGTCTATAGAGTCTGCTGAAACTAAAGAATTAGGATCACAGACTCCTCAGGCTCTAGCATTTAATGATGGCATAAGTGAAGTAAAGGATGAACAGACACCAGCATGGACAACAGCAGCTGGAGACATGAAATTTGAGTATTTGCTTTATGGTCACAGGGAACAAATTGCATGTCCAGCATGTGGCAAAACATTTTCTGATGAAGCACGATTGAGAAAACATGAAAAGCTCCATACAGCGGATAGGCCCTTTGTTTGTGAAATGTGCACTAAAGGCTTCACAACTCAAGCCCACTTGAAGGAGCATCTAAAGATCCACACAGGCTACAAGCCATATAGCTGTGAAGTGTGTGGAAAGTCTTTTATTCGTGCACCAGACCTAAAAAAGCATGAGAGGGTTCACAGTAATGAAAGACCATTTGCATGTCACATGTGTGACAAAGCTTTTAAGCATAAGTCCCACCTGAAAGATCATGAAAGAAGACATAGAGGGGAGAAACCTTTTGTCTGCAGCTCTTGTACTAAAGCATTTGCCAAAGCATCTGATTTAAAGAGACATGAAAACAATATGCACAGTGAAAGGAAGCAAGTAACCACAGCCAGTGCCCTCCAAAGTGAAACTGAACAATTACAGGCAGCTGCCATGGCTGCTGAGGCAGAACAGCAACTTGAAACTATAGCTTGTAGCTAAAAACAGGAGGGGCCATATGCTGGAAAATGTTTGGATTCGAAAAAGTCACTACTGAGCAAAGTATTTTAGTGTGATTTAGAAAGTAGAAATATAGTTGCAGTATGCAGGAAAAAACTCTCATATCAAGCATGGATAAGACCTTAATCAAGGCATCCGTCCAGTTGGATATAATTTTTTTAGAAGTCAGACTCTAGTTGTGTTTTATTCCTCTCTTCAATGCATGCCTTGCCCCATTGGAATAAACTCTGCATGTGGAATGGAAGATGTTACACTCCGATGCTCAGTGAAATTAAGACTTAAGTATTTGGACTAAGCTACTTTTGTTTCATTGAATCCAGTTGCTTGGCACTTAATGTTTTTTATGGTTTAGGAAGATCCTAAATTAGAAATTGTCAGCAATGGTAGGAAATTATAGGATGAGTTGCCAAGTCAAAAATAACTACCTGTTAGAGATTCATTGCACTGCAAGTGCTATGTAGCTAGGCCTCATGAATTTCAGTAGAAAGTAGTACCATCTGAGTAAACCAAGATTAGATTAATTCAAAATCTGTTGATTTTTTTTGGCCTACAAATTGTGCTGTTAGCAAACAGTTTAATAAATTATGTCTGCTATAACAGGGTTTTTTTTAAAAAAAAATATGGGAAATTATGAGTTGGACTGAGTGCAAGAATTAATTTGAGGGGGTGAATGTATTAATTTCCAATGTTCTAATCAAAAGTAATGAAAATGTAATTAGGTTTCATATTGTATTTATTAGTTTGCAATTGTGTAGCTCCAGTTTAATCTATTGTCATTGTTAATACAAGGTGTATGAGCAGTAGAAGCTGTCGTGCTTCCCCCCCTCCTAAACTGGGTGGCAGTGGAGCTGCATGGAGCTCCTCATCAACAGATTATGATTTCAGATTTCAGAAGCAAAATGGCCAACTTTAAGTAGGGTGATTTTTTTTCCCCTCTCCCATAGAAATCGAAATAGGAGATCTCGGGCCTGACATTACACCATGAAATTTAGGCCATTTTGTTATTTTAAATTGTATTCTTAAAAACCACAACACCTAATAAATTGATCATGCCTCTTCCATTGTTATTCCGCCATCTGGTAGCCTCTTGAAGTTCTCCTTATGAAGGAGATGACTCTTAAACTTCTGCCCATCTCTAATTAGATAATGACTAAAAAAACATCCTGAGGTTTCTCTGTCTTTTCTGATCACTGTACTTTGCAGTCTTATTAACACATAATTTACACTAAGCTTTATACTTATGGAACTTGCTCATTGCAAGCATACACAGCATTCTATATAATATAATGCCTTTTTTATTTGAAGGCATGGAACAAAGTGTGTTTTCACTATGAACCATGGACAAAAGTTTTCAGGAATGCATGATCCACTGGGAGATCTTGGCTCAATTAGAAATAAAGATTTCCTCTAAGATTCATAAACTGCAACCAAAATCATTCTGACTCTCTTCCTTGTCAGCATTTGGGTTTAGCAAATCTATTGATACGCACTTATCTAATACTGGCTTTTTGCTTTCTCTGCTCTGACAAAGAAAAGATTGAATTGTCTGCAAATTCCTTTAATAATACTTAAGATTTTTTAATTATTCATTCCATATCATAAGAAATAAAAAGGACAATTGGGAGAAATAGAATTCAAGTGCAAATCCTCGCTTAATGAGATTATCATATCTCAGGATTTGGGGGTATTTAGCAAGAATTAAAACTATCACTATCGAGGCAGCATAATTATCAAGGGTTCATATTCTAGTGTAGATAGCAGAATGGAGTTCAGGCAGTTAAGTGTAATGAAGGAAAGATATAGAGAAGCTAACATGACTTTGAAAATGATCGAAAGTAAATTCATTTCATTCGTTTCCAATTAATTAGAGTAAATTGTTAAGACTTATTTTTGCTGCTCCTGAACACTTGATAAGAATTAATTATAGTGCTCCTGATAGTTCGGAAAGTCAAAAAAGTTGAAATTAGGTTTGAGTTATTTCCAGGAGAAATCAGATTCAAAGATTCCAGCTTTGACTGCATGACATCTCTTTCAGTATGGAGGGGAATTCCTGAGCCCCAAATATAACTTTAAATAGCATAGTGACAAATGTTGTCATCTCAGGCCTTTGGTGACTTTTCTGTGAAACTTTGAAAAATTGGAATAATAGATTATGGTTTGGAAAAAACAACACAGAATAATATAGTTGCCACATTTGAGTGGAAGAATTTAGAATTAGACAATTGAATGTACTTTTTTCCTATTGTATTTGTTGCTCAAAACCTTTGTATACCATTAGTAAACATAGCTCAGTCATGCATGTGTTTACTCAGATGTCCCACAGAATAATTACTCCCAACATAATGTTACAGAATTGCAGTCTAAGACGATTCAAATAATTGTGTGGTTTTGGGATTTATATTTTAATTCAAAAGTATCTTATTTGAAAGTAAGTCCTACTGACCTAAACTATGCTGCTTACTAATAAGAATGCTTGAGCTTGCAACTTAATGCCTGTGGTTTATAAGCAATTATCCTGCTTATCTTCACAAAATTACAGCCAGCCTTAGGGGACAGGATTCATATTTGTTTTTGATTATCTTTCAGAGAATGAAGTTATCTCTTGAAGCATTTATCCAAGGCATTAATAAAAGATGATGGGATATTTTCCATAGAAGAAAATGGTTACTGTAGCTGTGAAGTTCAATTTTTTACTTAGCCTACCAATTTCAAATTAATTTACTAGTCTAATTTAAAATAAAAGTAATTTTATTATTTCAGTTACAGGTTTCATTTGTAACAAATTAGAATGAGTTTTCTATGAAGCAGGAGGACATATGATAAGTTAAAAATCTTGAAAAACATTTCTCCACATATTTATACGTAATTGTTTTACCTGTATTAATACAACTCATTTTAAATGAAGTTGAACACAGATATGTTCTGACAGGAGTCAGATAAGTATTTATAAATTAATATGAGTCAAACATCTCTTACATTTCTATATAAAGCTAACATTTTAAACAATGTTGCATATAGCTATGGTATTTGTTACAATGTCATTGTGAAATATTCATTGAATAGGCAACTTAAAGTTATATTTAAAATGCCAAAAGTTTGAAACATATCTTGTAAATAAAACTTGAATATTTTAGAATATATACAGATTGTGTGCCTTACATTTTCTAAGAACACCACTTCATTTTCTGTTTTGAATGTTTTCATAATGCCTATTATGAAATCAACTTTGCCTTGCAGTATTTTAATTTTTTAAAAAAGAAATTGCTAACCTCTTTAAGTGCTGATCTAGAGAGACATGAGAACAATATGCACAGTGCAGATTAGTAAAAATAATAACTCTGACAATAATTATTTATATCTAATTATTTCTGAAATAGGTCTTGCAAAATAGAAGTATGTGGGCAAGCTGAAGGTTCACCAGTTTAAACAGAAAATATGAATGTGCAAAATGTTCTTTCATGGATCATTCTAGCTTTGGAACAGCCAATTTTGGAATTAGAACATTCTGTGCTGGAATGTTGGTGTGCAACTTGCATAGATAAGCAAAAATATTGAATCTTAATGGGCTGGATCTATAATAGCCATTTTGCAAGCAGATAGCATTGGGTAATAAAGAGATATTCTACACTGGAGAAATAGAAAGAGGCAATCAATGTTGCAGCTATCCATGGATCTCTTCTACTTCAGAAACATTCCCAATTTTCCATAACATCTTTCAAGAAGGAAAGGCATCTGCAGGAAGAGGAAGGACATAGAAAGAACTCTTCTTTCATATGAATTGAATTCCACAAAGAAGAACTCTTGAACTGTTGTGATGATTAGTTCACAAAAACAGGAAACTTTGATCCTAGGAATTGTCTGTTCATATTTACTTTGAAGAAAACACACTAAATTTAACTGCTTGTTTATAAGTAACGGTGCATAGGATTTTTCCAGCACATAGGAAAGTATGTGTTTCTACTTCATTGTCAGATCTGCAAGTAATTCATTTTGGTTCGTGAACAACCGCATATTGCATAACAATGTGCAATATGTTCTAAATACCTATGTGTTTTCTTCTTAATCACAATGAACTGCGACAATCAATTGCAAGCAAAATAATAGCTCAGAGACATTACATGTTTCAAAATGAATCCAAATACAAGTAGTCCTTGACTTACAACCGAAATTGAGACCAGAATTTCAGTTGTTGAGTGAAACCATAATTAATTAAGACACTCACATGGTTGCTTTGCTCAATGACCACAATCCCAGCATTTCCAGTTGTGCTTATTAAGCTATCTCCTGTATCATTAAGCTTATGGAGCGAAAGGTGCATGCCAGGTTCAGTTCCCCTCCATGTACAGAACAAAGGTCCAGCAGGTTGCAGGAACAAAGCTGGACAGGATCTGAGCTCTTATTTCTCCACCTCAGTGGACAAGTTCATCTCTCCTTGCACTAGAAGACAACTGCTCTGGTGGGCTGCAGGAATGGAACTCTTTACAGGGTTGTAAAGCACCCTTTCTGAGTCTCATCACTTTGTATTGTTAAACAACCATTGTAAGTTTAGGACTATTTGTGTAGTGTATTCTGGTGATTTGAAAAATAGTGTTATCCTGTATCAGACTGCTTCTTAGAAGAAAGCAATTAGAAATGCCCCAACCCCACCTTTTTATGGACCATGCTCATTGTTCAAAATTTCACTATACAAGTATTCCATTAAAACCACGATCATAGTATGTGATTCTTTTATCAGAAAATATATTTTCTTTAAAAGTAAGAGAAAATTCAGATTTGCTGGATCAGATCAAAATGCACTCATTTCAGTAGTAGCTTCCTCTACTCTTGAATAAGATACGCAGAATGAAATCGGCCCCAGACAATTTATTAATTAAGATGGATTCAGAGGAAATATGCTAATCTAGCCATTTTTATTTAAAATGAACCTTGTTCATTTGCCCTTTTAATCATTCAGAAATAATTTCCAATCAATTTAATTGAGTGAAGGGTTTTTTTGTGATAATGTGACAGGGTATTAAGTCACAATATAAATAGTAGTACTAGACGAGCAGGAGACAGCAGTGGTAATAGACATAGGGTGCTGCCAAGTGACAGCAACTTTAGGGAGAAGCATTATGAGAAGCTGAGAAATATCGGGGCCTGAAAGAAGAACTACCGATAGGCTGTGGAGAGCAAAGGCCAAAGTAGTCCCAATGATGGTAGGAGCACTTGGGGCTGTCACTCCTAAACTCCAACAGATCCTAGGAATAATATCAGAGCTCTCAGTACAGTACTGGGAACAGCTAATTTATTGTGCAGAAGACACATACCACCGTAGGAGTGAAAAGAAAATTTTATATGTTAATTTTGTTAATCTTTTGCAGCAAAAACATTGTATTTCAAAAACCCCATATTTCTATGTAAATTTTTGCATAAAATTCATCATTTGTGAGCTGCCATAAGTTTGATTTCTCTACAAACGTTATTAATTAGAAATGTAATGACTTAATGTTTTTCTATGTTTATGATATAATGTACAAGGAAATATCACAGAATTCAGTATACATGCAAAATACATGGGCCTATTTATTTAACTCTATTCTTTTCCAATATTGCATCAAATATGCAGGAAGATGGAGAATAATTTATTTGCACATTTCTTGTGCACTTAAGTAGTTTCCAAAATGACTGAATATATTTTCAGATATTTTAAAGTGAACTTCCTGTAGGTCTTGATACTGGCTGGGGTAGGTGATAGGTTGTTGAAATTTTAAACCCTTAGAAATGACTAGGTTGCTCATGCTTATTGACAAAAATCAGAAATACTGTATATATTTTATTAAGATTGTAAGGCTTTTAATGTGCTTTAAGATTAGGGGAAATTCCTAAACTTGTTATGATTTGAAGATGTTTGAATTTGGGGTAATAGGTGGCAAAATTATCAAAGAGTCATAAACTGTAATATAACTTACATATTAAGCAACCAACCAAACATGCAACTTTTTATTCTCTGTCAGTCTCAGATACTCTGATATACAGCTGATTTTAGTGAGTGAAATCAATAACGTTTTTAAGCCTTTGCATTTAGTCTCCTGACTAATGAAAAGTGCCAAGTTGGGCAGATCATACTGTGTGAGCAAAGTTCTGTCATTACTTTGACAGAAAGTAATAATGGATTTGAAAAAGTAAATATGATCTGTTTAAAATGGACACAAGGACTGTTTCTGTTGAACAAAAAGAATGGTTTTTAAAAAATTATTTATAGGAATGATTTTGATTTTAAAGAGGCAAGTTTCTGTTTTCATTTTACAGGGCAATCAACTGAAAGTGGCATTTTTGGCTCATAACCACAGCAATAACCGCCTAAGACATTTTTTAAAACCTTCCTCCCACACCAGCTATTAGTTTCTGATAATCAATGGAAGGATTCACAATTTACTAACAAAGATTGTTATGAAAAGTATGGCTCTTAATACCTTTTACTCACACATTTTTCTCCCCTGTAGCTGCAGTTCAACTAGTTCCAGATGATAGACTGCAAACGTTAGAGAAGAAAGCAGCATCAAAATATATAGAAATGTCAAGAACACCTGGCAAAACGTATAGATTGATTGCTTTTGTAAAAAATATAATTAATATGAGGAAGCCCTAAATCAGTGATGGTGAACCTTTTAGAGACTTGAGTGCCCAAACTGCAACCCAAAACCCACTTATGTATCATTGGGTGCCGGGTGGGTATGGCCCACTGGGTGGGCATGGCCTATTGGGTGGGCATGGCTGTGGTGGTAATGGCAGACTGGGTGGGACTAAAAAGTTCAATCAATCAATTCCAACTTTGCAAGATTGATTGAACCTTTTTTTTTTCACACGCCGGCGGAGGCCTAAAGCGAAAAGGTTTTATAAAACCCAGCTGAAGGCCTAGGACTGGGCGAGGGCACGCGTGCCCACAAAGAGGGCTCTAAGTGCCACCGGTGGCACACGTGCCATAGGTTCGCCACCACAGCCCTAAATAATAAGATGTTGCAGTGCCTCAGAACAGTCAGTTTACAAGAAGCTTTTAACTTAGCCTTGAAGATCATTCTGTTCATTTCACCTTGGCTGCATCTAGCGCAGAAGATGGTGAGAAATTATTGGGAGCAATTACTTTAGTCTCCTGCCGAGAGCGTCTGCTATTACCTTTCCTCTTTTCCCTCTCCTGCTGCTTCAGCCTAGCTGTGTGTGCAGTGAGCGAAGACATGGGATATGTGCTAAACAGTGAGCTCCTTCCTCCTTCTCTTCCCTTCGCCCTCCCTCCCCCCTCAGCGGTGCATTTTGGAGGTAACTGGCTGGGAAGCATTTCAGGGCTGACTGCGTTGTTCTGTGCGTGTAGCTGTCCAAGGTGCTACCACTCCTGGATGCCACGGCAAAACTCGTCCTTATAATTTGCTTGTTTGCTTTGCCCGCCGCTCACTTCCTGCTCCTTACACACGATTTTGTGGGGTCTTATTACACTGTTCTCTTGGCAGGAAGGAACCATGGTGTTTGCTCCAGGTAAAGTATTCAACCTTTTTTTTCCCCTTCTCAGATTGTTGTAGATGGGCCATATTTTATTCTCCATAAGAATCGAAATGCTCACTGTAATCCTGTTCTACCAAAATGCAGGCTTTTGGTTTTCAGGAAAGAAACACTGCTAACTACATCTAGAACTGAATTTGCTTAGATTCGGATAGAATACAGAGCAATACTTGGACTGATGGAGTGTAGAATGAGGAAAAGGTTGAAAATGGGAAATACTATTTCATAGCAATTAATCTGCTCTCTCTCCCCCCTCCCTCTCCCTCTCCCTCTTCCTTATATTTTGCTTGACAGACTGAGCAAAAGAGTATCTCTTACCATCATTTTCACTTAATGTGTGTGAAGTTATAAGGTCATATTTCTGCAGAAAAGGGTCATGCTGTCTAGACATAGCCCCTTTTCTGTCTGAACATTCTGTAAATCATATTAGAAGAGGATAAACCTTTATCTACAACAACATCCTTAAGCAAATATTTTAGGCTGCAATCCTATACCTGCTCACTTTTAAATGAAAACACACAAAATCTATGTGGTCCTCTCTTTCTATACTTAGTCTTTGATTCATTATAGGAAGAGAGCTGTTAGTCTATGCTGCAAAAAAAAATCAGGAATCTAGTAGCACCTTTTTCAATTAATAAATGTTATTAAAAGAGATTAGCTTTTGTGAGCTGCAGCTTATACCTTTTAATAAAAGTCATTAGTTAGAAAAGGTGTTACCAGACTCCTTCTGAGTTCTTGAAGTGCTAATTCTGAAGTGAGCTCATTAGCCTCAGGAGTAGTAACAATAAGGTAAACTGCAAATAGGATAAGGGAAAAAAAAGGTTATTTTAAATTAAAAATTAGCTCCCACACATGTGTACCAAGTTACCAGTCTGTCTTAAATCAGCATACTTCAAATAAGTTTGCATAATAGGATAATAATAATAATAATAATAATAATAATAATAATAATAATAATAATAATAATAATAATAATAATAATAATAATAATAATAAAGTTGGAAGGGACCTTGGAGGTCATCTAGTCCAACGCCATCCTCAGGCGGAAACCCTATACCATTTTGGAGAAATGGCTGTCCAGTCTCTTCTTAAAACTTCCAATGTTGGAGCATTTACCGCTTTGATAAACCTGCAACACCATTCTCTACTTGGCTTGCTAGAAATATCTTCTGAGTTTAGTGGAGCTGTTGTCTAGATAAGTTATCATAAGATTGCAACCTTAGTTTCACTCTCTTGGATTGTCGGGTTTCTTGCTATATTATTAACATGTATGCCACTATGAAATATTTGATGAACAGCACTATATAAATTATAAATAATATTATTTGGAATTGGCTCAGGTTCATAGAAGATGGATATCGTTTCTCTAATTCAGGGGTGTCAAACTGCTCGCCTGTGGGCCAGTTGCATCATATGGATGCTGGCCTGTGGGCCAGTTGCATCATATGGATGCCGCGCCCACCCCAGCTCCGGCAGTGCAAAAAAAGTCACGATCAGTAGCAACATGTCACGTGACAAAGCGAGTTTGACACCCATGCTCTGATTCAGGGGTCTGCAACCTTGGCAACTTTACGACTTGTGGACTTCAGCTATGCTGGCTGAGGAATTTCTCTCAAATGTTGGAGAGAAAAAAATATACCGTACAACTTTAATAGCTCTTTGACAGCAAAGAGCTGCCACATACTTCTCTACGACCGGTGAGAGCGCACAGGGTCGGCCTCCTCCGGGTCCCGTCAGCGAAACAATGTCGTCTGGCGGGCCCTAGGGGGAGGGCTTTCTCTGTTGTGGCGCCCGCCTTCTGGAACCAACTGCCTCCTGAAGTCCGCGTTTCTCCAACTCTCCCGGCCTTCCGGAAAAACCTAAAAACTCATCTTTGCCGGCAAGCCTGGGGATGATTGTAGTTGATTGTTGCATTGAATGTGTGTTTTTTATTGGTTTTTAGATATCTTGTTTGGGTTTTTATATTGTATTTTCTGTTATATATATGTTGTTAGCCGCTCCGAGTCCCTGGAGAGGAGCGGCATACAAACCCAAATAAATAAATAAATAAATAAATAAATAAATAAATAAATAAATAAACAAACAAACAAACAAACAAACAAACAAACAAATAAATAAATAAATAAATAAATAAATAAATAAAAAGTTTGGATCCAAACACTGCTTTGGAATATCTGTTGGAAGTGCAGTTTTAAATACATTTTGAGTAGCTGAGATGATGGTGGTGGTACAAACTGTCAAATATAATATTTGCATAAGAGCTTACAAAAGAGCTCTTAGGAATTCTGTCCCTTAACTTGATAGGGTTTACTTTGTCAATAAAATATCTTTCTCATGCCTGCAGTTTGTGGTCTTTTATCTAGAAATGCAAAGGATAAAAAGTGGATTAAGTAATATCTTCTGTTACAAATGCTAACTATTTTAATGTCAAGAGATAGAAGTTAGTATTTCAATGGCACCTGATAAGGGATTCTGTTGGAAATGTAATGTTCTGATTGAAAAATCTAAGAGTTAAAATCCAGACAAATACTGCTAATTCGTCATGAAAGCACTACATGATGATGCATTATGATTTACTCTCTGAAATGCTATGGCAGCACTTATAGGCCCATTCTAAAACTGTTTACTGATCTTGTTCCTTCCTTAGCACTTCGTCTCTCTATTAGGAGTTAGGGAAATGAGTTATATAAAAATATTGCCATTGTCCACTTATGGGTTCTCTATATGTCAATTCTCGCTAGAAAATCAAGCTCTTGGAGAATAAATTGTCAACTAACATTTTCAATGATAAATAAAAACATAAAATCAAACAATTAGGGAAGATTCAATTGTGGTTTAGGTGATAACCATTGTATTTTCAGAATAATAAGAATGTGATTACAGAAGTCAAGTTGGAGAGCCATAATGGAATATTATAAAAGTCAACAGAAGAGTTGAATTCCAGTCAAACCCGATCTAGTTTTTAAAAGCGAAAAATGGTTATAAATTCCAAAGTGGCACATAATAGACCCAATTGTTATGGAAAAGTTTATTTTATTAGAGGAATTGTTTATTTTCTGTAGTAATCCAGAGTCATTCCATTTTTTATTACCATCTATCTAACAGAGCAGATGGTTCGCATCATTGTTCACAACTGGTTTTTTAGGGCAAACACACGAGATTAGAAAACTGCAGCAAGAGATTATAACCATTATAAAGGGAACAAACAATGACCCCTTGATAATAAATGTGCCTTTTTCAACTGCCTTAGTAAGCAGGGTTTTCACAATCATACTCTCAAGCTATTGTAAAATATTTGCTTAATGTAATCATTCTTGTTCAGGTTGTCTTTGCAGAAAGATCTTTAAGCATGCATTCTTTTATTCCAACATCATTTCAGAATTATTTAATGAATAGAGATGACTCTCCCTGAAATTAGAGATCAGCTATGAATGTTAGCCAACATCATAAATCTTAGTATGGGCATCACACAGACAGACAAGAACTATTAACTATTTAAACAATGTTCAACCTCATTTGAATTAATGGAATGTAAAACTGAATAATATGAACAAAATTATGTCACATTTTTCAATCACAATATTATCTGTCTTTGTAATATCAGCTGTGAGCTGAATTACAGGTACTATTTTCCATTTGGTACTTAGTGACAAAATGAAATGCAAACATGTTTGTACAAAAAGCAGGAGGGGGCACAAATTATGATTTAGCAAGCATGTTAATTTAAGTTTACACAGAAAATGGAATGATCTTGTATGTATTCACTTCATTATCATGAATAGACCAATCAGATTTTTTCATTAATTTTCTAAAATAATGCCAAAAAGTGGAAAAACTACAAAGATAAAAATGCAAACATTTGACCTTTTTTAAAAAAAAGAAAAGAAAAATCACTTTGTATGTTTTTTTGTTGACAGACAAACCAAGACATAAATTTGGCCAGAAAAAAAATTACGAGCTCTAATGGGAATTCATAACAGACAGATCAAGACATACAATTGTTTAGAGCAATTCAGCCCTTCAGCAAAGTTCATAAGCATCTGTGCAGGAGCAAGGAAAAGCATGTGGTGAAACGTGTCATGACATCACAACAAAAGCCTCTTAGCATATACACTTGAGTCTGACATCAGGACATAAGAACAAACAGCCTGATGCTATGTCATGATGTTGCAATCATTTGTTTTTCATCACTCTGATTTGCAGTGAACACCTATGTGTGAATTATTATAAGCATCTATCCATCTCATTGTGCAAGTTTATTTTTAGTCAAAGAATAACAATAACAAAGAATAAAACCTGTAGAAGTAATGCAATTCAATAGTACTCTACATATCTAAAATCCTTTGCAGGTCATAAGCAATCAATATTGCTAATAAAAAAAATCCCATTTTTAGAAATTTAGATGAATATCACAGCCCTTTCTGCACACTTAGTTATAATTGTACTAAAATGCAATATAAATTTCTTTGCAGGGATTTTGCACCCAATTATAGTATCTGTAACCAAAATACATTTCCACAATTTTCCTTTTTTAAGCATTTAGAAATGGAGAATCAAAATAGAAAAACATACAGTAAATCTGCCAAAAACATTTTGCTTTATTTCTCAAGGATTAATCTGTTACTTTAGAAATGTATATACCTCTCCCCCTTCAAAATCAGATTTTCCAAATGTGGCTTATATTTAAAATACTATTTTTGGTAGTAATTAGATTTGATAGAGAACTCTCTGAAAGAAAAATGTCTGGATTAATGTCCAGTCCTAAATATATATTCATTGAGTGCTCAAAGGCTACCACTGTTGCCAATTCATTAAGCAACTGAGCCTTCTAATCTAGATGGGTTCTGGAAACTGTCAACTGATACTATGACATCACCAGATAGGATAGGCTGTATTCTTTAAGCCCACTTTTCTCCAAGATTGGGGATGTTAGGGTAGGAATGAAAGACAATGAGAGACATTGCTCTCACTTCCACCCTAAAACAATTCAGTGCTCAGAATAAGCCCTAAAGTCTTGCTACCAAAATTCACCACTTGCTCATTACATTTTGACAGTGCAATCTGGAAGTGGAGTGAAGTTGGACTGCTGGATCACCTAAAGGCAATCCTCCAAAACAGCCAAGGACAAAATATTCCAATGATTTTTGGGAAATTGCAATACAATTGAAATGGGATAATTACCAAACACATCCAAAATACAAAGTATAGATAGCAAGTCTTTTAGTTAGAATTTGATTGGCATATTTCAATGCTGCCTCAGGCTCTCTATTACTTTAGTCCCTCTGAGCCAATTAATAATGGAGAACAATATGGGAAAAAGGTAGTCAAAGAGTGGTTAAAAGAGATTGGAAAAAATGATGCAGCCCTAAAAGGCAACAAGAAAGAAAGAGGCTTTTGAAGAATCTGAAGAATAATCTCCTTTTCTTAAGCAGGATTTCATGGGAACAGCAGTAAGGTTAAAGAAATAGAAAGGCAGCAGTCATAAAGTAGGAAGGAAAAAAGAATAACCATAGTTCAAGTACCCTTGTTACATAAAGTTTTGCTGAACACACTCTCCTGTCAAAAGTATATTGAATTTGTAAGGAGAGTGATATGAAAAACCCATGAAATAAGAGATGCTAAATAGTTGTAATACTAAAACATCAATACAAGGTTATACTTTCTTAGCATTTAACATTTAGCACTTAGGCTTATATACTCTTCATGGTGCTTTACAGCCCTGTCTAAGAGATTTACAGAGTTAGCATACTGCCCCCAACAAACTGGATCCTAATTTTACCAACCTATAAAGTTTGGAAGCTGAATCAACCTTGACCAGATCAGGATTGAACTCTGGGCAGTTGGCAGAGTTAGCCTGCAATACTACGTTCCAACCACTGCACCACCATGGCTCCTTTCTGTCTTGGTCCTCTCTGTGTAAAGTAAAAAAGAAGAAATGGAGACCCGCTTCCAGTTCAAGGAGTCTAGAATGAAAAAGTGGGCAACTCAAATCTGAAAACAGACTTTTCCTGAAAGACAAGAGAAGGTGAAGGGCATCTGTTTTAAAGTTGGATTGATGTAAAGAGTGAATGGTGGGCTGAGTAGTAATACATGCTCTGAGCCACCAAACAACACAAAAGAGTATTAAAAATGGAATAACTATGGCACAAACCAAAGATATTTTTTCATGTGTTCTTATACTATAGCATTTGAGAACTTCATTTTAGATTTATAAGTGCCTATAACAGTGGTGGCAAACCTATGGCATGGGTGCCAGAGGTGGCACTCAGAGCCCTCTCTGTGGGCACATGTGCCGTCGCCCCAGTCCTAGGCTCTCAGCTGGGTTTTATAAAACCTTTTTGCTTTAGGTCTCCACTGCCGTGTGCAAAAAAAATAAAATAAAGGTTCAATCAGTCAATTTCAACTTCTCGCAGGGAAAAAAAGATCTTGCAAAGTTGGACTTGATTAATTGAACTTTTTAGTACCAACCAGTCTGCCGTTACCATCGCAGCCATGCCCACCCAATGGGCCATGCCCACCCAATGGGCCACACCCACCCGTCACTTGACGATGCATAAGTGGGTTTTGGGTTGCAGTTTGGGCACTCAGTCTCTAAAAGGTTCGCCATCACTGGCCTATAAGAAAAGATTTGTAATATTTGGTGTCTCATTGAACCAAAATGCTTCTACAACAGTGTGTGACCTTTCTCTAGGATTATTATAGCCTTCCTAGGTTTTTCTGAAAAGATTGAGAAAAAGGAAACCAAAAATCTTTAGGAACTCAGGCAAGTCTGTATAGTTAGAAATGCCTGGAGCATGTTTGTCTCAGGACAGCCAATTTAAAGACAGCCAAGAGCATTTTTTATTTGCTTTGGATCAACAAAGGCCAATCATGTTCCTGAAACAGCAGAATGGTGTTAGTGTGGGAAGCAAACAAAATTGATCCATGTTTGGCTGTGTCCTGGGAAGACCACAAAATTGGGAATATTGATAAAGTCAGTATTTTGTTTTATGTATATATATATGTATGTATGTATGTACATGTATGTACATATATATATATATATGTATGTATGTATGTATGTATGTACATGTATGTACATATATATGTATGTATGTATGTATGTATGTATGTATGCTGACAGCCCAGGTTCGAATCTCAGAAGGGTAAGTTCTGGCTGAGGAGAGTTAAGAAACTCGAAATAGCTATCCCAGTTCTCCCTTATTCTTTGTTAGCAATTTAAATAAAATAAAAAAAAGAAAGATTTCTTTCTCCCATATTTGGGTTTACAGGGTGCAATTTAAAAAAGAAACACTCGATATAAATCTTCCCTCCCTAATACTGCTGGCAAAGTGAGAGGGAGCCTGTGGCCTAGAGGTTAATACAACTGCCTAACATGCAGACAGCCCAGGTTCGAATCTCATAAGGGTAAGTTCTGGCTGAAGAGAGTTAAGAAACTCGAAATAGCTATACCAGTTCTCCCTTATTCTTTGTTAGCAATTTAAATTAAATATATATATATATATTCATAAGAAGACACAGACTGAATTAAGCTTTTTTGTTTATGTTTCCAGAAAGAATGTCTCATTATTTATGTTGAAATCAAATAAGCAAAATGGTTTTTTTTTTATTAATATGTGTTGATCACCCTTCTGTCTTTCAAAGGAAAGCAAGCAGATTTTTTAAATTATCTTTAGCTGTTCTGGAATCAAGGGGAGAAAAAAATTACATATTTTGGTAAAGTTTATTATTTTTGCGCACATGCAATACAGCCTTACAGTCTATGCACTAAGAGTATAGGAGTCCATATTTATTGTTTTCTTGTGGTGGGCCAGGACTTGTACTGCAAGAGCCACATCACAGGGCTTCACAATCTACTCTAAAGCAATGTTTCTCAACCTTGAAAACTAAGATGTGTGGACTTCAAATCCCAGAATTCCCAAGCCAGCAAGGCTATTTATTTATTATTTCTTGCTCTTATTATTTTTACAAATAACTCAAGACTGTAGACATATCCAATACACTTTCCTCCTCCTATTTTACCTACAACAATCTTATGAGGTGAGTTGGGCTGAGAGAAAGTGACAAGGTGGCTTTCATGGCTAAGGAGGGACTTGAAATTATGTTCTCTTGCTTTCTAGTCTGGTGCCTTAACCTGTAGACCAAACTGATTGAGAAACTCTAATAAAAGTTCTATAGCCTGCCAGTGATAATGGACTAAGAAAATCCAGCACTATTCATAACGAAGACATGCAATTGCATTTCCAGATAAAAAATCACAGATAGCAGAATAAGAAGGAAAACATTATTCTTGGTGAATGGTAGACACCTGGACCAATAATCAATGACTATGTCTGTGAGTTTCCAGCCAATGAAGACTTTAGAGCGGTATTCAGTGGTACTGATAATTTCAAGTAATAGATATTGATGTATTTATATATAATTTCCAGTTAAAGTAATATTTTTTTTTCCTTACAGGGGATAAATCTGGAACCAGACAGGAAGAAACAAAACTGCAGAATGCCAGCAAATTGATTGTGCATATAGCCATTCAGCAGGCAGTCCAGCAATTTTCCCAGGAAATCCACCCAAAGGAAAAAGGCACAGACAACAATGTGAGCCTGCAGTTTGAAAGAGAACAATTAACTAAGAAGCACAAGAAGAAGTAAAAACCCACCATTGTTGCTTTTGGATCATCCAGTTGACAGCCCTTCCAGCTTCTTAAAATCAGCTTGTGTTGTCAGCACCAAAGACAAGCAACAAAAAGTATAATCAGCCATTAGTGATAGAAATAAGCAGTTGCAGTAGTCCTTCCTGAGAAATAAGGTTTTAAGAGCACTAACTAACATAGTTAACACTAATGCCGTGTCTCTAACATTCATTACTCAACAACGCAATGAAAGCTGTAGTAGTGTCAAAAACAAAACCATCCTAAATGAAAAATCCTGTGTTCAGGATGTTCTTAAACTGTATCTCTGTCTTTGTCATCAGTATATACTCAACTGGAAGACATCTATCTGTATGGTTCCAGTTTCTCAAGAATCTATTATATCGACACATTGAAGAGTATGTTTGAAGTTGTGTCCCTGAAGTGCAAAACTATGCATAAGCTTAAGAAAGGAAGGTAAAATAGGTAAGGTAAGAAGAGTTACAATAAAATGGGACAAATCTATGAAAGACCTTATATAAATGAACAAAGTAGGCTTACAGTAAATATAGTTCAGGCCACAGTTTTAGCCTTTTTCTTGGTTATTTGTTTAAATTATACAAGGATAATCTGTATTTAAAAATGTCAATGAGCATTGAACAGAATCTAGAGAAAGTTCAGTATTACTAAATTATCTTATGTATTTCTCTTTAGAAATGAGCTTCTTTTAATTCAATGTGATTTATTCCCAGGTAAGCATCCAACGAATACTCAGGCTCATGTCTTATTATTAATTATATCTGAAAGTTTTATCTCTTATTGTTTCCATTTGCATTATCTTTCATTTGTTTAATACCATTAATTGCAATCAACTTGTCTTAAATCAATTTTCTTCTGGAGAATGCCAAAGAGAAACAGGTGCATGGGTGGACTTTTCAGTTGTATTCCTTGTGTACAATAAAATAAAGAAAGGGAAAGATTTTTTTTTACTGGACTTTATATGCTTTTTACATACTGGCCTTTTAATCTACAAAAGTCGTCCAGGTTTTTGCACTTGTCTTTGAAAGTGGTTTTTGTTGAAAATGTGGTCTTAGCAGTTCTAGCTTGCATGGAATAGCATGAACTCATTGGGCATGTTTTGGGTAAAACTCGGTGTTGATTGCCCTTGTGGCATGTTAGCTAGACAGGCCAGTACTGTCTCTTATCAGAGAATGCTGCATATGTCTATACCAGGTAAAGGCAATCTTGGCTCTTTTATGACTTGTGGACTTCAATTCCCAGAATTCCTCCACGAGTCATAATAAAGCCAAGGTTGCCTACCCCTGGTCTATACCTTCTTCCTGAAAGTAATTGTTTTAAAGTCATATTAATAGTCCTGAAAATTTCATAATGAAGATATAAAATATCAAGTATCCAAACTTCCAAGCTACACTTACAACAACAATATAAATTAAATGCTATCAAAAATATAAAATGGATATTTTTTTAAATTTTTTTGTAGGCGTTAGACTAAAGCATTCTCATTACTTACTGGTTACAAGAAGGAATACAGATGAAGGGAAAGCAAGAGTGATTAAGAATAACAATGATGCAATCCATAAAGCTCACAAATAACTTCTTTTCAATGCATATGCGGAGAAATGCAGACATTGCCTCAGCTGGCTAAATAGCCCAATCTGGACAGGAATTTCTTATATGTGCAAAGGATTAAAGGCTCATATCACTAACTCCTTGCCGATCTTCCACAATTCCAGTTCAGAATATCAGAGTGTGCTTTTCGATAGGCATTTAACTATTTCACTTGACCTTATCTGTTTATTTGCATGACTGTTTACTGTTAACATCCTTGATCTGAAAGGTCATGAAGATTTTTACTGCTATAATATTCTTCACTCTTGGCAAGCATGCAAGACCAGCATCATTTTGCAAAAGATAAAAGTCAATCCTCCTCCCATTGCTATTTTGCCTGCTCTGGTCATTCTGTTTCTCTGTTTAGTTAAGGAAATGTCTCTGACATAATGACCCAAAAGAGCACAGACTGTTTAGTAAATACTAGACTACAATCTTTGTTTCTAATAGATTGGTGTAGAATTGTTGTCTGTTAAGCAAAGTATGCTTTAAAAATACTTAGAAATATCCATACCAAGTTCCAACAGTTTGATTAAAGAAAATAATTCATTTATTCATGGCTTGTATTTGTATATGTATGTGCATACCTGCATGCATGCCTTATGTCTTTAGGTGAGAGACAGAGAGGGAGGGAAGATAAACAGACAGAACAACTGTGCCCCCCAGTGTTGAACTTAATGTTGATGTTTTTATGGCTGGTATATGGAATAATTTAAACCCCAGCACTTTGAATTTTAAGTTTTCCCTAATTAGAAAAATACAGGTGAGAATTACAGAAGCACTTTTTCTCTTTTTCTTTTATGTTAAAGGTACTATTTTAAAAATAATACTTTATTTATACTGAAGTGTATAGACTTATGCGTGTGGGGCGTGTTTATTTTTGTGCATACAATAATCACACTGCAGTTATCACATACAAAAACAAAGCTCCATAAAAAAGACTTTTCTTCAACTATTTGTCTGTTAGTCCCAAAAGAAAGACTTCTGGTCTCAGTTGTGCATTAGTTTTTAAAATCCTCTAAATCAGTGTATTTATTTAAATTCAGCATTTTCTAGCTTTTTTACATACTGCATCAGTCAAGCATGACAAAATGTACCTTATTGTTGTGCATGTTTCCAACTGTATTTGAAAAGCCTTTATGCATTCTAGACAATTTCTTTAATAACATGTAATACATCATCTTGTAAAAATTCTCTTTAAGGTTATAACATAATGTAAATTTCAATCTTTTCCTCGACATATATTCCCATTATTCCATCAGTATATTATAACCAACATTTTAGCTGATTTTCACTTTTTTCTGTTTCAAATTTCAACAAAGGTTTATACATTTTAGCAATTACATGTTCATTGTTTGTACATAACTACATTTCACATTCAGTCTTACAACATTCAATTCACAAAGAAGTGGTAAGAGAAAGACATTTTGGAGGAGATAAAAAGAATTTTAAAAATTTCAAGAGAAATATTTCTCAACAAATTAAGTTTTTACAATGACAAGATTACGTATAAATAAAAGAAATGGAAAAAAGACAAAGAAAAAATTTTGAATCTGCAAAATTCAGGGAAATAGTTGGCATATAAATTATGAAAAAATGATATTAAAATTATAAGAGAGCAAGAGAGACTGTATTAATGGATAGTGTGACCATGCAAAAAGCTTTTCACCAATATTATTCTAACCTGTATAAAGCAAGTGATTGGATACCTAAAGAACAAAACTTACAAAGGATTACAGAGGGACAGAAACAGATTATTAATGGACTATAAATAATAAGGGAAGTTTCTGAAGCAATAAAAAGATTTAATCAGAAAAAGTCCCTGGATCAGATGGATTAAAGATTCTTATTATAAATAGTTTGAGAATGAACTTTACAAAATATGATACACTCTATCTGGGAATTTGAGGGTATTACATAGTATCTTAGCTATTCCTAGCACTGCACTCTTCTAGACAGAAAATTCATTTCTGGGATATGTTCCAACTTAAGAATCACAGCCCTAAGTGCTCCTACCATCACTGGGACAACTTTGGTCTTTACTTTCCATAAACTCTCTAGTTCCTCTTTCCCAGCTTCTCATAATCCTTTTTCCTGATGGTGCTGTTGCTTGGCACCACTACATCTATCACCACTGCTGCTCTTTGTCTAATAGCATGATGTCTGGTTGATTGAGCAATATCTGCCTGCCTGTCAGGATCTGGAAGTCTGGAAGGATCTTAGCCTGTTATTCTTCTCAACCTTCTGTGGAATCTCCCATCGGGATTTGCGAGGATCTAGCCCATGCACTGTGCAGATGTTTCTGTACACAATGCCACTACTTAATTGTGCTGCTCAGTATATATTTTTCCTACCAGCCTCTTACACACTGCCACTATGAGTTGGACTATCTGTAAGGCCTCTCTACATAGTGAACACCTTGGGTTCTGTCTATTATGATAAACTCTTGGTCCTATGGATCTGGTGTTTAGTGTCTGTTCTTTTGCTGCTATAATCAGTGCTTCATTGCTGTCATTTAGTCCAGCCCAAGGGCGTCTAATGTATTGGCTTGCCTGGTCTGCACTGATTGAAGAGAAATTTTCTTGGGCCACCTATAAAATATATAATATAGTTAATGTATATATAGTAAATACTTAATAATGTTAAAAGTTTATGAACTTGTGGGGCCACATTAATAGAGCTACATGCGGTCCAAAAGGAATAGATTGGATACATCTGGTCTAGCCTTTTCCAGCCCCAGAGTCTGCCACCTCAGCTATCTGTCAATGGTACATCCCATGGAGGATCATGTCTTGCAATAGCATTTCTTTTGTTTGATCTTCTTTCCATGTTTGCTGCTGCCTAGGCATCCTTTAAGCAGCTCACTTTTGGAGGCCATCTTACTGACATACTCTGGGTTTCTTCCAGGACAGTGGCTTTGGCATCACTAGACTTGGTCCACCCTCTTTCCAGATGGTCTACAGTCTCTGGATGTTGGACCTGGGTTGGAAATCTCCAAACATTGTGAAGAGCTTCCAGATCTTCAGATTGGCAACTTCCATGTCCTCCTTTGGTCAACTCACTATACTATCAAGATACCTAATAACTGGCAGGGCATACATGTTGATGGCATAATGTATTCTTCCCACTGAGTTGGTTCTTCAGGACCTGTTTTATACTTTCGATGTTGCTTTCTTCCTTGCCTTCTTTTCAAGGTTTCCATATGACTGTAAATTCCAAGATATTGTAGCTTATCTTAAGTCTATTATGTGGCCCACTAGTAGTTCCATACCATCAGTCTAAACTATCTTCCCTCTCTACCATCCAGCCACATTTCTCCTGTCTGAATTATATCTCAATATCCTCACTGTAGATCCACTTCAGATGGATCAGAAAATTGTCTCATGCACTCTTACCATATAACTTGATGTCACCCAAGTAGAGGAGGTGTCTGATGGTGGTTCCATTCTTGAACTTTTATTGATATACAGTCTGACATGACTATCTGATTGAGAGGGTTCAAGCCTATGTAGAATACTAGTGGGGACAATGCTTTACCTTGGTATATGCTGCACTTCATGACCACTTGTGTGAGCTGCCTTGAGTTCACTTCCAGTGCTGTCTTCCACAGTTTGTTCAACCAGTTCTACATATTTGCTCATCCAGCTGCTTAAAAGGGCTTCATATGATCATACTAAAATGATTATGCTAACCTATTTAAGGTTCCTCCCCCAAAAATGTATTTATTCATCCTGGCTGCTCTTCTAAAGACTGTTAAAATGGGATCTAAAAACATATTCTGAGGATGAAGCTTCTACAGCCTTGGAGTGTCACAATAGAAGGTTTATTTCATATGTTGGATAATAAGCCTCAGGAAATGAGGGCATCTTCAAAAGAGATGTTCTCGTAGATCATAAATGCTAAACAGGTTTATAACAGGATGATGTTCTCTCAGGCTATAAACTGTTTAGTTTTTAAAATTTAATGCTAACCCCTTAACAACTGGCAACTAGTGCAAATTTTGTAGAATAGACATCATATGATTTTATGCTTCACAATAGTTATCAATCTAGCTGCTGCATTGTATACCAAAAATAAATTTACTGCAAGGTTTTTCAATAATCAAGATGGGATATAACTAAGGTATGGTAATCAAATTATCCATAATTAAGGTAAGATAATTCTGCTAATTCTGATTAGTTCAGGAAGCTAATACCATGAATCCAGTTACAGCTGAATACCAAGGGGAATTCCTATTCAGAAGACTTGTTCTTTATGGGGTACTATAACTCCATTTCAAACAAATTGAACATCAACTTACTTTACCATTGGCCAACAACACTTCTGTTCAATGTGGGTTTAATTTCAATATTAATAATTAAATAATATTTTCAAATGTAATTAAACAATTCTGATTGCTTCCTTGGAATTAGGTAGCTGTTATAATCATACAAATGTAATGCCACTCCAAATCTTCAAAAGAGCCAATAGTTTTCTGCGGTTGTTAAATAGTATGAGACGCAAATCGCATTCTTTTGGGACATCATTAAATCAATATGCTGAACAGTGCTTCACTATCACTATCATTCAAAATTTCTTTTTTTAAATATAGAAGAAAACAAAGCCATCTAAAGCTCATGTTCCCTTTTTAGTCCATAAGGGTGCCATGGTCAGTGATATTTCAAACCCTGTCCTCTAGTCATCAGGAGAGAATTTCAGCTGGCCAAAAGTTAAATCTTTTTTCAAAAAGAAAAAAAAATGGTTGGTGCATATGTTTTGAGAATTAAGAGATGGATGATGTAAATCTCCCTCCTTACATTTCATATGTAGCTATACATAACAGCAATTCATTCACCATACAGTGCATTCCTTTGATCAAAAGCAAAATAAAAAGGGACGATATATACTATATATCCAAATGGTGGAATGACTTTCTACATTAGACCAGAGCTGACCACAAAACATTCCAGGCTTCCAAGCCACCACAACCATCATATGAAGTATTATCCCAGCTGATGCACACTTCGGAAAATTTCAGACTGCTTCTTCGGTCTTTCAAGGTAAGACAATTTTCATCGACACAAGACTTTCACTTTATTTATATTAGAAGTATATATGATATAAAAGGTGCTATCGTCTCTTAGTGCAACTCAGCTGTCCATATATAATGTAATGTATTACAGGGATTCCTGGCTATCCATTCCTGGCCACCATCTCCTCCTGCATAACCACCAACTACTGTTGTAAATCTATGGCAGTTAGGCATTTGAACATTGTCATCATCCCCAAAATTTTTACAGAATGCTAGAATTAATACTATTGTTGGTAATTTTTACAGTGTCATACAGTTTTATTGTAAAATGGAATCTATCAGTTTTTCCTTCCTTCTCTCTCCTTCTTATATTTCTTCATCAAAACTGCTTCCCTTCAAACAAAGGGGGAAACACACACACACACACACACAGGCCCAGCCCCCTTCGCAAGTCAGCAGTAGTTTGTTTATTTGGTGGAATTGGAGTATTTCAGACATTCCTGTCCCTTTATATACCACCCGTCTTATGATCTAAGCTGAAGCTGTAATATTTTTTTTTTTCAGTTGGGAAATAGGTAGTTTGGCATGTCTGTTTCTTTCTGCCACTACCCCTGCTCTGGTGCTCTGCTGTTTCTGTGCTGAAGCTTTTTTGAAATTGCAATGAGTGTCATTTTTTTGTGTGGACTTAGACACTTGGCATCCCAAATCTTTTAGTTGTGAGCCAATGGATGAAAATTGTATCAGGGTGTTTTGAAGTTCTAGTCAAAGTAGTATTGACCTCTTGATATTCTTATGGGAGAACATTTTTTAAAAACTTCATTTGATTTCTAGGTCCTGGAAGAAATGCAGTGCCATAATGGAAATCAGCACTTGTGTTTGGTAGGGAGAGAGGTAAAGGTAGAGGTTTTCCAGGTTCAATCGTGTTTGACTTTAGGGTGTGGTGCTCATCTCTGTTTCTTAGCCAACGGAGACAGCATTGTCTAAAGATATTTCTGGCAAGGAATACTGTTATCTTCCCACCAATTATGCTCATTTGCACGGATTCAAACTGCTAAGTGGACAGCAACTGTAACAAGGCTCACCCTCTTATGTGGTGGTGCTCGAGGCTGTCAGTTTTCCAGCTGACAAGTTCAGCATTTTAATTGATGAGCCATCACGCCCCTTGTATGGTAAGGAAGGGAGCACCAAGCAAATTCTGTGAAGACTTTCTTTTTTCTTTTTAATGACCCTGTAGTCCCTTGTATGGGGAGGGAGTTGGGGTGACTGTACAAAGCGCAAGCATATGGTGTCAGGTATCTTTCTGGTTAGGTATCTTTCTGATCTAAAAATTATAATCTTAATTGTACAAACTACAAGACTTAACCCGGGCAACCACTACAAAGATTGCTATGTTTCTTGTAATATGGTGTGTGGAAGTCAACTTTCTTTCTTTTATCAAATTTCTATACCGCCCCTCTCCCGAAGGACTCGGGGCGGTGTACAGCCTAACATTTAAAAAACATATAAATATACAAAATTTAAAATAATTAAAAATGAATTAAATAATTTGGCTGAAATCCCCATTTAAAACCCAAAACATACAAAGCTTAAAATCTTAAAAATACTAAAACATTTTGACCCTATTGGAACCGAAGCTTCTATGCCACTGATATCTTTTCATTATTAATGGATTTTTAAAGGATTATTTTCTGTATTTTTCCCTGTATTTTAATTTTTGTATTTGTATTTGGTGTTTTATTTCTCTGTTTGTGCTTTATTGGTTCAGGACCATAAATAAATACATCAGACTGAAATAAATCAAATCAGTTTTGATAGCAACATATATTCTGCAAGTCTTTCTTGAAGTCATTACAATGGAGTCTTCCCCAACATGCCTGCTACCTCTGGTTAATAGTAAAAAAAATGTAAAAAACACAACTATCCCTCTTCACAATAAGCTAAAAGCCTTGGGGTGCCATTTCCTGTTTGATTTGTGGGAAGGGAGACTTCTCCTGGTCCTGATCATTTACTAATTTCAATAAATTGTATCTCCTGTAGCTTCAGTAAAAATCCAACAGATGGTGCTCCTGTACTACACAATCCTTATTTTATCTGCTAACCCAATAAAATCTGGAAAACAGATAAGATACATACATACATACATACATACATACATACACACACATACATACATGCATACATATATACATACATACGTATGTATGTATGTATGTGTACACACACACACACACACACACACACACACACATATTATAGAATCATAGAATCATAGAATTGTAGAGTTGGAGGGGACCTCCCGGGTCATCGAGTCCAACCCCCTGCTCGAAGCAGGATTCCCTAAACCATCCCAGACAGATGGCCGTCCAGTCTCTGCTTGAAGACCTCCATCGAAGGGGAGCTCACCACCTCCTGTGGCAACCTGTTCCACTGGTCAATCACCCTTACTGTTAGAAATTTTTTTCTAACATCAAATCTGAATCTTTTCCCCTGCAGTTTCATCCCATTGTTTCTAGTCCTTCCTTGGGCAAGTGAGAACAGGGCTGATCACTCTGCACTGTGACAGCCCTTCAGGTATTTGTAGACAGCTATCATGTCTCCTCTCAGTCTTGTTTTCTGCAGACTAAACATTCCTAATTCCTTTAACCGTTCCTCATAGGACATGGTTTGTAGACCATTCACCATCTTGGTAGCTCTCCTTTGAACCTGCTCCAGTTTGTCAGTGTCTTCCTTGAACTGGGGTGACCAGAACTGGACACAGTACTCCAGGTGAGGTCGGACCAAGGTAGAGTAGAGGGGAATAATAACTTCATGTGATCTGGACTCTATGCTTCTCTTGATACACCCCAGGATTGTGTTTGCCTTTTTTGCAGCTGCTTCACACTGTTGCCTCATGTTCAATCGATGATCCACTAGGACATCGAGGTCCTTTTCACATGTACTGCTGCTCAGCTGGATTCCTCCCATACTATATGTGCTTTTTTCATTTTTCTTACCCAGATGTAGTACCTTGCATTTTTCCTTGTTAAATACCATTTTATTAGTTGCAGCCCATTGTTCAAGTTTCTCTAAATCTTTTTGAATCCTTTCTCTCTCTGCTCTGGTGTTTGCAATCCCTCCTAGCTTTGTGTCATCTGCAAATTTGATCAGTTTCCCCTCAATTCCCTTATCCAAATCATTTATAAAAATGTTAAACATAACTGGGCCCAGAACAGAGCCTTGTGGCACTCCGCTTGAGACTTTCTTCCAGTTGGATGTGCAGCCATTTATATTTCAAAACAAACCAATATACTGCAATAGTTCCCCACCATTCAGTCAAAACTGAAGAAGCTTCTTGGATGAGAAATGAAACATTTTCAAGGAAAAGAAGTCCAAGAAAATCCAGTTGCCTTTTGTAAGAGCAGCTTTGGGACAATCATGACCTGGATGATTGAGACTCTCCATACACAAATAAAAGAAACCTGAGTCCAGCGAAAAACTGGACTAGTTGGTCTACTTTGAAGGACTGACTGTTTTGCAAAGCTGAGATTGGTATCATCTATTCAGTGAAGGAGGATCTTGCTGATAAACAGATGAAGGGGGTGGGTGCAGAAATAAATTTGAAGAAAAATGTGTATTACCAGCTCTTTCCTTCCATAACTATGTAAACAGTTTGAGTTTAAGCTATATATGAAGTGCAGACTGAGACAATAACAATGACAACAGTGAGGTATGTTGTCCAGGAATATGCCGAGATTTTCTTGGCTGGGATTGTGTCATGCATCAGCCAAATGACTTATCTTCAGAGTAGAGAGAAATATGAAGCAGCTGAAGAGAAGTGGTGGTATGATCCAAGCTACCTAAACAAGGAAGTTACCACCTTAGTCTCAGCTGTACTAGAGCTGGAGGTAAAATCTGGACCTTCCTTGAATTCCTTAAAATACTGGTACTTGAATACAGAAGATCAGCTTCACAACTCCTGCTATAAACAAAAGATTAAATGTAAACATACATCTAAATGCTTTCTCTTACCCAAGAAACAACTGTAACAAAGAATTATAAAAAAAATAATTCTAACTAAGATGCTGAACATTTCTGGAAAGAACATTACTTTACTTTACTTTAATTTAATTTATATGCCGCCCCTCTCACAAGACTCGGGGCAGCTCACAACAACAACACAATTAAAAACACAATTAATTTAAAAATTAAAAAATTAATATCATTCACACAACATACAAACACATTCAACTCACAGCCGTTGGTGGCGGGACACTCTTAGGGCCGAGGGGCAGAGCACAGCTCATATGCCCCAAGCCTGTCGGCATAGATGTGTCTTTAGTGCTTTCCGGAAGGCCAGGAGGGAGGAAGCAATATGAAACTCTGAGGGAAGCTGGTTCCAGAGGGCTGAGGCAGCAACGGAGAAGGCCCTTGCCCTAGGCCCTGCCAGACGACACTGTCTAACAGACGGGACCCGTAGGAGGCCAACCCTATGCGCCCTAACCGGTCGCTGGGATTCATGAGGCAGAAGACGGTCCTGCAAGTATCCTGGTCCATTGCCATAAAGGGCTTTATAGGTCATAACCAGCACTTTGAATTGTGTTCGGAGACCAATAGGTAGCCAGTGCAGCTCGCAGAGTGCTGGAGTAGTATGAGCATGTCTTGGGAGACCCAAGACAGCTCGCGCAGCCGCATTCTGGACTAGTTGCAGTCTCCGGACATTCTTCAAAGGCTGCCCCATGTAGAGAGCATTACAGTAGTCGAATCTCGAGGTGACAAGGGCATGGGTGACTGTGAGGAGTGACTCCCGGTCCAAATAGGGCCGCAACTGGCGCACCAGGCAAACGTGGGCGAATGCTCCCCTCGCCACAGCCGAAAGATGGTGTTCCAAACTTAGCTGTGGATCGAGGAGGACACCCAAGTTGCGAACCCTCTCCGAGGGGGACAAAACTACTCTCCCCAGGGTAATGGACGGACAGTTAGAATTGTCCTTGGGAGGCAGAGCCCATAGCCACTCTGTCTTGTCGGGATTGAGTCTGAGCCTGTTGGCACCCATCCAGACCTCAACAGCCTCCAGCACCGGTTCATCACTTCCACTGCTTCGATGTAGTGACACGGGGTAGAGATATAAAGCTGGGTATTATCAGCATATTGATGATAACTTACCCTGTGTCGACGGATGATCTCACCCAGCGGCTTCATGTAGATGTTAAAAAGCAGAGGTGAGAGAACGGACCCCTGAGGAACTCCACATGGAAGAGGCCTCGGAGCCGATCTCTGACCTCCTGCAAACACCGACTGCGACCGGCCAGAGAGATAGGAGGTGAACCACCTCAGAACGGTGTCCCGCACTCCAAGCCCCTCCAACCAGCGCAGAAGGATATCATGGTCGATGGTATCGAATGCCGCTGAGAAGTCAAGAAGCACCAGGATAGTGGAATAACCTCTATTCCGGGCCCGCCAGAGATCATCGATCAGCGTGACCAAAGCAGTTTCCATGCTGTAACCGGACCTGAACCCAGACTGCTGAGGGCCCAGATAATCAGTTTCATTCAAGGACCATTGGAGTTGGAGTGCCACCACCTTCTCAACAACCCTCCCCAAAAAGGGAAGGTTGAAGACTGGACGATAATTATTTAAAACTGCCGGGTCCAGGGAAGGCTTCTTGAGGAGGGGGCGCACAAGTGCCTCCTTTAAAGGAGCCAGGAAGGACCCCTCCCTCAATGAAGCGATAACAACCACCTGGACCTAGCTCCGTGTCACCTCCCTGCTAGCCGAAACCAGCCAGGAGGGGCACGGGTCCAGTAAACAGGTGGCAGAACTCACAGCTCCAATGGCCTTGTCCACATCATCAGGAGTTACCAGGTCAAACTCATCCCATACAACAGGACTAAGACGGGCCTCTGTCATCTCGACTGACTCATTGTCAGCTGACACTGCATTCCAATTGAAGTCCAAGTCAGTCCGGATCTGAGTGACCTTGTCTGCGAAAAAGGTGTTAAATTCTTCGGCATTGCCCTGCAAAGGTTCCTCCCTCCTCCCTGTATCCAGGAGAGAGCGAGTCATCCTAAACAGGGCAGCCGGACGAGATTCCGCAGACGCAATCAATGTGGAAAGATACTGAGATCTTGCCACAGTGATCACTTCCAAATAGGTCTTAATACAAGTTCTCAATTTGGTTCGATCAGATTCGGATCTACTTTTCCTCCATTGCTTCTCTAGACGTCTCTTCTGGCACTTCATCCCCCTGAGTTCCTTGGTAAACCAAGGAGATCTCCTGGGTCTGCTACCACAGAGAGGTCGCAATGGCGCAATCCGGTCTAGAGCCCCCGTAGTGGCCGTATTCCAGGCCATCACTAGGGACTCCGCCGGACTGTGTATGAGCGAATCCGGCAATTCCCCAAGCGCCCTTTGAAAACCAATAGGGTCCATCAGGCATCTGGGGCGGAACCATTTAATCAGTTCCGGCTCCCTGCGAGGGAGGATTGGCGTCGTGAACTCAAGCCGCAGCAGAAAATGATCTGTCCATGACATGGGCAACACTTCTAAGCCCCTTAGCTTCAGATCATAACTCAACTGCTCCGAGAGAAAAACCAGGTCAGGTGTGTGTCCCCCCTCATGGGTTGGGCTCTCAATTACTTGTGTCAGGTCCATGGTTGCCATGGAGGCCATGAACTCCCACGCCAACCCAGAGGACTCACCGAGTGACGGCACGTTGAAGTCCCCCAAGACAATAAGTCTGGGGAACTCAACCTCCAACCTGGCTACCTCCTCGAGTAGCGGGGGCAGGGCTGTAGAAACGCAGCTGGGAGGCAGGTACGTAAGCAACAGACCCACCTTTACACCTAGGTCCAACCTCATAAGGAGGGACTCACAACCTGATATCTCAGTAGCAGCGAGTCTGCGCAGCCCGAGTATCTCCTTAGCTATAATTGCCACTCCTCCCCCCCCTTCCCTGGGGTCGCGGCTGATGCCATACCTGAAACCCAGCTGGACACATCTCAGAGAGGGGAACTCCTCCCTCTGGGGTGAGCCAGGTCTCAGCCACACATGCCAGGTCGGCCTCCTCATCCAGAATTAAATCTCGGATGAGGAGAGCTTTATTTACCACCGACCTGGCATTGAGCAGCAGCAGCCTGAGTCCAGGGTCCGGATTCCGCTCATTACCATTACACTCTCTTCCAGATTTTGTGTGCTATGTCTGGTTCTTAGAATTTCAGAACATACTTTTGTTTAAATTGGTATGTTTTGAATCTGGAATGGATAGAAGAGAAGACTATGATAGAAAGAGAAAAGGGCAGGTAAGAGCTAGAGGAACTACTACACAAAGATCAGGCTACCAACCAACTGCAGCTGCAACTGCAACAACTGTTCTACAAGAATATCTTGAGCATTTCTATCATGTCAGGTAAAGGTTCTCTATCAGATTCATCCTCACCTTCGATCAAATCACAGATGTTCAAGAGACCGAACAATGTTCAGTTTCAACACTGTTGTACACTGTACAGTACTTGACATATAGTATTCAGTAAAAATTATATAAGCTATGATCCCTTACCTATTGCAACTTCTTCCAAACTATCTTAGAGAGATGATAAATTATATTATGCCACTGCACTGACATTAACAGAGCTATTTTTAAAATGTTTCATACTGAGTTAGAAAGAGGAGGAACTCTAATTCTTTTCATCACCTCCTCCTCCTTTTCGTGGCATGAAGGATATAATCCCAATTATACTGCATACTGGATTCATCTTTGGAGTCATCAGTGGGCAGTTCTCATTTCAATATACCTACTCTGTTTCAACCAGGAATCGCTTTTCTACATTCTATATTCCATCTTCTTTTTCCGGGTTCTTCTAATTCATCATCTTTCACCTCCTTTTAAAATCATTTTCTCTCAGCACTTCCTGTTATCAGAATTCAGTGATAAGTGGGAGGGCTAATTTTAAAAGGCTAATTTTTTTGGCATTAACTTTGTTCTTAAGATGATGTGTTTCACAACTCCTGTAATCCCTTTTTGGGAGCACAGATAGTATCTTTACAGTTGTACTTAGACAAACTTGTGAACAGAGTTAATAAACAGGGAGGGCAATTTTGTTTGTGGCATTGTAATGGAGATTTAGTGAATCAAGAAAGGCTTCCCTAAAAGAAGTCTTAAGTTTTCCCTAACTAGTAAGCACTTGAACTGCAAATATTTCTAGAATTCTAAGCAAAAAATTCTAATTCAATTCACTTTTCTTTCTACTCCTTGGTACCAGACTTCACCAATCATGTTCCCACTGTGCAGCTTCCAAAGAGAGAGGTAAAGAAGATTAGACAGGAAGCCCCCCCCCCAAAAAAAGACACAGTCAACCAGGACTTGTTCCAACTTTGTTACTTGAGATATCAAAACTCCAAGAAGCACTGGGCAGCTAAGTCCAGCCTCATTTTTAATTTTCAGCATGCTTTAATGATATTTGGTTGATGCCCTATAGGAAATTAAAAATACTGCCAGATCCCACTGACTGATGCCAGTCTGTTCATAGGCATGGGCTCTGCCAGTTCACTCTGCAGTTGCTTCGGGATAACAAGTATAAGGAATTCTTATGCTTCAAAAGCTTCCACTTGGACTTAGCACAGTAGATTCATGCTTCAGCATAATCACCTGTGTATGAGTAAACACAAAAGGGATGTAAATTGGGATATAGACTTGTAATTTGCAGTTGCTGCCTTTATTATTCACTGGAAAGAAACCCAGGAAATTCCAATGTAAACATTGAATAAATGATAACTAAACTGGATTATTTTTCTTCCCAGTAATGTGACCATATCCTGAAGATAATTAACTGTCAACCTGATTATTTTACACAGAGATTCTTACAAATGCTCCACTTAGGCCTGTCATGAGAATGTTATTATTTTTCTATGTTTTATTATTTTTAGGGCACAGGATTTTTTTCAGGTATGTGTATCTCATGTAATGTGTTACTTTCTATTTTTAGATGTTATTACTATAGAACAGTGGTTCTCAACCTTTTTAATGCCACGACCCCCAACTGGTCATAAGTTGAAGACCGCCAACCGGTCGTAGGTCAAGGACCCCAAATGGTCATAAGTCGAGGACTATTTCCCTGCCAGGGAGCACCGTGCATGCGTGGTGCCGCCCCCTGCACGGGCTGAGGCGTAGCTGGCAAGGGGCAGCAACGGTGCAGGGCGACCACCAGCTGGGCCACCAGCTGGCCCAGCCCAAGGGAGGTAAGGTACCCGCCAGGCCCCACACGGGCCAGCAACCCTCCCTGCGCCCGCCGGCCTCCCACCTCCCACCCCTGGCCCTCTTTTACTTAAATTTTTAGTAGTTGCTCAGCAGGGAGGGGTGGAAACTTCCAGACAGCTTGCCTTCGCTGCAGACAACTTGCAGCACCGTTTGCAGACTGGGACTTTTGGCGGGCTCAGCAGGGCAGAGACAGCCTGGACAATTCCTATTGGCTTTTGAAAGCCAATAGAATTAGACTCTATTCAAGAGAGTCTATTCTATTGGCTTTCAAAAGCCGATAGAATAAGAGGGAGTAGCACAGCTAAGAAAAAGGGGAAAAAATGGCGGACTGCATTGTTTGGCGACTCCCGTGAAATGGTCATTCGACCCCAAATGGGGTCACGACCCACAGGTTGAGAACCACTGCTATAGAATCAGGCTTGTTAAACCTTCAAATAAGTTTTGAAGCTTCATTGATTCACCAATTCACAAATTGAAGCAAAGACACACTTTGAACCAGAAAAACCTACCAGATGGTTTTGAAATGCACTGTAGCCTTTTGAAGTGATTTTTGTTATTATTGTGGCCTTTCTATTGTTTTCAGGATTGTTCCAGATAATATTCAGTATTGAATACTTCCATAATGCTGAGGAAGCGAGTTGAGTGGTGTGATGGGCTCCCTGATGCAGCTGCCCAACATGTTTTACTATCTCATTAAACTCTTTCTATCAACTCTTTTGAGGTACCAGCCCAAAATTATTTTAGGTAGCATTCATTTTCTCCACTCTCAATTCCTACATTTATTTTTGTTCTTTCTTATGCTAATGTTTTATTCCTTTGTTGTTTTGTCAGCACAATTGGCAATTCATATCAGTGACCAATCTGGTGCTCATCCTCGTGTCAAATTAGTACATGCTTGGGTAATTTTTTTCATTCTGCAGAATTGGAATAGATGTAAGTATTCTAAATAAATAAGGCTAACATTGCCAGGCACTGACCCAAACATTCACTGTTTTTAAAATGGGGTTAACTTATTCCTCTGACACCTTTAAAATTCTATCTCACTGTGTTAGCCTATATCATCCTGCCTCTGCTAACAAAGAATATTGTCAGAAATCAGAAATCCTGACATATTAACATTTAGAAGAAGGGCTCCTTTCAAGGATAAAACAAGCATGTCAACAAGCTACAAATCCCAGTGATCAGAAGAAACAAAATCTACTACCCCATAAAAGCAAGTAAGTGGTCATTGTTTAGTGTCCTGCCAAGCCTGCTACTCCAGTTCATGGACTTGCAGAAGTGGAGTAATCTAAGCCAACTTTTTTAACATCCAGGAAAACCAATTGAATCATCACTGAGAAGCTATCCAGCTTCTTCTTAAAAGTGGGAAAGCCACAATCTGCATAGTTAGGCTATCCCACTGTTGTCAGCAGGATGGGTTTTTTTAATATTTCAATAAAATTTGGTAAATTTGTAAATTCCTTCAGTTCCATCAGCCTCCCTTCACAGTCTATTGTATTGTCTGTACAGTTCCTTTCTTCTGACTCCTCAAATGGAAAAGAGCTCATGTATCAGTTTCTGAAAGATTCTATATTTACATTAATTTAGAAGCCATTTTGAATTGATTTGGCACAATCTGGCTCAGTATTAGATGATCTCTAGGCTGTGTGCTATGTTTCCCTCATCAATACTATCACTGTCTTAAAAGGGGTATGGAAAAATCTTTCAAAAATGTGTTCGTTGATTATGGGAACTTCATTTTGAATGCTTTGTTGGCTAGGCTGCAACTGGGTATTTTTTAATTTTGAGTAGCCTGCTGAATAGTTGTGATTTGCATTCTTAAAACATGTGATGGAGTTGTGGGATTCAGAGAACAAGAAGACTTGAAGAGATTTTGGTTGTTTTTTTTAATGGAGAACCTAAGGCAGGGGTGGGGAAACTTGGCTCTTTTATGACTGGCTGGCTCAGGAATTCTGGGAGTTGAAGTCCACAAGTCATAAAAGAGTCAAGGTTTTAAACCAATTTTTGTTATATGGTTCGTAAATCAAATCTTTATTATTGTCCAAAACCACTATACATACAAAAATAAGACTAAATTAAGATTCTAATAATGAACTGTTTGGGCCAGATTTAGTCTATCAGGATCCGCCATGTTCAATATGCTGTGCAGACTTTTGTAATGCTGTATGTAATTGCAGGATTGTCTTCTGAAAAACATTTAGAGAGAAAATCTCCCTCCCCAATTCTCTTCAAAGACAGCATTCTCTATTTCCTGCTGGGATTATCTAAATATAGCTAATATTGAAATGCCTGTCAGATATCCAATTTATAATTCACATAGAAAATTCATTCTTGTCTAGACACAATATATGTAGCTGAACATTTCTTCTGCTAAAAAACATGGTCATAAGTTCTTTAGAAAAGAGAGTGCTACAATGGATAATGAGTACTGGGCTACTCTATAGGAGGGACAGGCTACCTTCCACCCCCATGAATTTAATAAAATTAAAGGTTGTAATGGGAACTCAATTATTTCTGAAATATTTCCAAACTAGATATTCAACAACCAATATTCAGGTTTTGAGGTTCATAAAGAGAATGATTCAATTAAGATAAATGGTGTTTATTGATATATACTGTATACTGTAAAATTATATTGAAAACCTGTGAATATCTCCAGGATGGGACTTTTTCACCATGCCTTTCCTTTTGCAATCCATTACACTGCCAAAAAGTCACTCCAAAGGTTTAAAGGGCTTCCAGACCTGTGCCCTGTCTGGCATAGCCTACCCTAAAGACCGATTGGCAGAAATCATCAATCCATCTTTTTCACCAAGTAGAAATGTCTTTTCTGCCCAAACCATAAATAATAAAAATTGGTCCAGATTCACACACCACATTCATCATATAATGTAATTTATTTGGTTTTCATTTAAACATGATTATTAGAATGTGTAAATCCTGGTTTAAGGCTTTTAATTTATAATTATCCAGTCTAGTTTTGTTTATTCAACCATAAATTAGAACAATGCATTTTTATTGGTTTTATGGAACATTAAAATATCCACTTCTCCTTTCTCAAAGGAGCCAGTTCACTGCCCTTGTTCTTTATTAAGGTCTTTTTGGATGGCCATAGGCTGTGTGAGCTGATGAATAGGTAGGAATAATAAGCACCTCCTTAGGTGCTGGGGATCAAAGGACATAAAGGCCAGGAACACAAAAAACAGATCCAAAACCACTCTCACTTCAGACTGCAACATTTGTGTCCATAAGAAGCATTAATCTTGTACATGCATGCATTATCAATCTAGTTGTATATCCTCTCTATATAATACTATATATACTATATAATAATTTCAAAGCTGCTTACCTAGCAACCATGATTCTTAACAAAGTGATTAGCCCATATATTTGCAAACTATGCTATCAAATGAGAGTATTTAAATACAAGCTTTAGATATCTTCAGGAATGACTGGTATAACAAAGTAGTAAAGAAGCAAACAATTTATTCCAGGTGTAGGAAATTTGGGGAGAAGCATTTCAAACCCCTGAAACAATTGCCACCTTAATTAACTCTCTATAAGTGAGATTGGGTAATTCCTATTATATTGTTCAAGGTTCTATATTTACCATAATGAGCATTAAAATTACTTATCTATTGTTCTTGCTTCTCTGATCTTTGCCATTTGTGTCAGGTTTGACAGCAATCTTGGAAATTGTGCTACAAATTTCCCAAACTCATTTGCAGTGGGATAATTAAGATCCCAGCCACACATTCACATATATGAAAGTCTTGGATCTTTCCTTCAAGCTCTGCGCTTTTTGCTGTCATACAGATGTACTGCAGCTTTTCCTTCTAAATGAACGGGATTTCTTTTTCTTCTACAAGTTATAGTTCTTATAAGTACCATCTGTAGGCTGAGCTTAGTCATCAGTCACGAGCCACTTTACACCCACAAGAGATCAAAGTCCAGCCCACCTTGAATTTCTTTCTGTTCTTAACTCCTGCTAATTTCCCTTGACTGTTAGTAGTTCAGATTCTTGTAGAGCAGACATGTCAAACTCGTGATGTTGCACAATGTATCGGAACTTTTTCCCCATTGCCGGCAATGGGGTGGGCATGGTTTCCTCATGATGCATCCAGCCCGTGGGCTGGCCGTTTGACACCCCTGTTGTAGAGAGCTTAAGCTTACAATAAATCTTCATACACATTTGAACTTCTGGATTTCCTGATTTCCCTGGTGCATAACACCATAACAGCCATTCTCAAATACTTCTCCCATCCCTCTCTCTAGTCTCTTCAGGACCCTCTCTTCAACCATCACGTCTCACTCTCACTTTCATCTGAGGTCTTTTACTAGGAGAGTAATTTCTCCTGGTTCTTTCACTCCAGGAGACCCTCTACATCAGACATGTCAAACTCGTGATGTCACATAACGTCACTTGATGTATTGGAGCTTTTTCCCCATTGCCGGCAATGGGGTAGGTGTGGTTTCCTGGTGACGCGTCCGGCCCGTTGGCCGGCAGTTTGACACCCCTGCTCTGCATCATTCTCCGACTCTGGGCAATGTTGGGCAACAAATACTATAGATCTCTGGATAGCAATTTTCACCAAAGTATTTAAGAAATATGGTTGAAGTTCTAGTTTTCCATTCATCTAACCAGGCTCTTCAACAGGATCTATAGCTACCATTGTTGACCATTGTAATGCACTCTACATAGAGCTGCCATCTGGAAGCTTTAATGAAGCAGTGTGGACAATGATGGGCATGCTTCATAAGCTGCACTGGTTGCCAATTTGCTTCTGGCTATGATTCAAGGTGCGGATTGTTACCCAGACAACCCTTCATGAAATCAGGCCATGTTACTTGAGAAACTGCCTATTTCGCATAATATCTACCCAGTTAATTCAGAATTGGTGCCCTCAAGGTTCCTTCAGTTAAACAATACCATCCACAGCAGACATGTCAAACTTGCGATGTCACATGACATCGCACAATGTATTGGAACTTTTCCCCCACTGCTGGCAATGGGGTGGGTGTGGTTTCCTCGTGACGCGTCCAGCCTGCAGGCCGGCAGTTTGACATCCCTGATCTACAGTATTAGGATACAGGAAGTGGGTCTTCTCTTTAGCAGTGTCTGCCTTTTTGAACAAGATTCCACTGAGTTCTGGATGGTCCTCCAACCCTACTACTGTTTTGCAAAGGCTTGGAGCCTGACTCTTCTCCTGGCCTTTAGCAAAAGTGAGCAAGTTCCCCTTGGATTCTTTGAGTTTGTTTCTTTTATCATTCCAGTTTGGTTTCTATCAACTTTACTATCTTTAATTTAAATTTTATTTTATTTGTGAGCTGCCTGAGTCATTGAAAGTTGAGTAGCATGCAGATTTCATGAATTAAACTAAACACATAACTAAACTAAGCTAAAAGCAAAAGAAAAGGAAAAAAGAGAGCTGTTAACTGTGGTACCCTCAGGCTGTTTTTATTGATTGCTCACAGCCCACGTTCAGCAGCCACATTCCCTGCTTATGTTAGTCCTTCAAAGTAGACCAAGTTAGGAAACAAGATTTACCTTTATTGATATAGGCTATAGTAACAGAATATTGGAAGCCTGCAGCATTTCCCCTGCAGAAAGAAGGCAGAGCCAGTTTCTTTCTAATGTTGTTTTCTATTCCAGGATTAAATCAAGTTTTGCTAACTACTATCACATACCTTCTTCAAAGTCATCTCTGTAATTCTCTATAGCCTTCAATCTTTTTGGTTTCCATGCAGCTTTCTTCCTCTGGATCCTATTCATTTGCACCAATACATGAGATATTTGCAACTGCTGTTCCCTCCGTTGGCCATGCTCCTTGGCTTTTGCTTACTGCCTTGTGCTAGCCAGCTCATCTACCTAGCACTGTATTTGAACTACACCAATGTCTCCTCCAATTATCTATCTTCCCCTCATACATCAGCCCCCTGCTGCCATTTCACTTCTTTTAAATCTTTCACTCCTACTTTCTCTCCAAGAATAACACAATCTAGTCCAGCACAATTTAGCACATCAGTTGTTCTTCATCCTCTCTGATCTCATTTAATTTCAACAAATTTTGGCATCTAAGGAGAGTGTGTGTGTGTGTGTGTGTGTGTGTGTGTGTGTGTGTGTGTGTGTGTGTGTGTGTGTGAAAGAGAGAGAGAAAACAGGGTACGGATTGCAATTAAAGCCTCATCTCTTTGTATATGTGTACATTGTTGGCACATGTAGAAAAGGGACAGAGGTTTGTTTAAGATGCTGCAAGGACCATTATGTCTGCTTAGAACTTGTGGGTTCTTCTGTACCTCTCCTATCTTCCTTTTCTTCTTTCCTTTTTCTTCTTCTACCAATTGCAAGACCACCAGCTTCTGCTAGGCTTAAGGTTCTTTCTTTGGCCCCTAAACAATTCCAGAACCTGCATTACTACTTGACTAGTCCATATCTTCCTCGGGGGTGTTCAGACTCAAAATCCTCCCTTTCTAAAACCACTAGCTGTCTTTCTTCAAAATCCAGTCCTGGGGGAAGGATGTTATCCAGGTGCCTTTGGAAAAAAGTTGTTGTTGTTTTTGTATTACTATTTAACTACAAATCAACATTTCAAAATTTGTTGAATGTGCTATTTATCCTGCTTAAGGAAGAGCTATTCTAGCAAACAGATTAAAGGAGGTTGTCCCATTACCTAAAGTTATTTCATTCACTTTGAATGCACCTAATTAGAGAAGTGTAAAAGAAGATTCCATTTCAATTAAGCAACAAAGCTATTATATAACATCTAATTTTCTTTCAATTCCTCATCTTATCTCTTCAATTTAAAATGAGATTTTGAAAAGGTCAGTGGTCTCTGTTCTCATCATTCCAATGCAAACCTCTTAGAAAAATATCACTGCACTTAAATTGACCGTGTTCACTTCTATTTCCCCCCCTTCCCTTCCCTTCCCTTTTCATTAGATAAATGTATAAATTAACATTTGAGATATTTAGAAAGACTATGAATGACATAGATTCCCAAGCTTTAAAACAATTTTAAATGGCCTTTTGGTCAAAGAGCATGAGTGAAAGAAGCAACAGCCTATTCCACATATGGCACTGGCTTCCTTGGGAGGGTTGGGGGTGGAGGGGTGCAAATAGGTCAGTCTTATGAAACAACGATTGTGCAATTTGGGCATAAACCTTGTCTCTTTATCTCTACATCATATATATGCCCACAGGAACAGAGCTTACAATTTGGCCGGGTTTTCATAATTGCCTGCAGATGCCCATGGGCACTGCTGTTTCATAGACATCACAGTTTATTTTTTATTGCAAATAGCTGACTTGAAATCTTGAAATCTCCCTGGGCAAGTAGCTTAGATTTCTCCAATAGTACAGCTGAGAGATAGGGAACGTACAGCTGAGAGATAGGGAACTTTCAAATATTGTTTTCAGTTTCACCATTCCCAGCCAATATGGCCCATAAAAATTTTCAGTCAGCAACATCTCTCACCATTTCTGTATTACATTAAATCATCTACACCTTTTTCATTAGCTTTCTCCCACTGAGAATGCCCCAACTGTACTAGCTAGCTGAAGTTCAATATAATTGAATAAGAAAGCTGAAGTTCAATGTAATTGGAGGCAGGAAGATAATGAAAGCTTGTCAATTACATACTCTACAACTACAAATAGAGCAGAGTAAAGTTAGTTCCAGGTCAATGCAGGAAGTATAGACTTTTGTCATCTGTTCCAGAATGAGCTACTGATTCTGTGATCAAAGGGAACAGGTGTTCTCATTGCTTATCGATCGATGATAGGGATTGAGTTTATACATACAAAACATCTGCTTGATCATCACTGAGTGGCATTTCAACCTGTATACATACTCTGTGAAAATTTGAAAGAATCTTCCTAAACTATAAAAATACTCTGTCCTCAGAAATGCTATTTTCCTTCATTTATACCCAATTAGTTTAGTCATATTCACATGTTGTTCTAGGTTATTATGGAATGCATGGGGGTGGGGCTTGGGAGAAATACATCTCAATCATCTTTCATAAGATTGATCTATGATTTTTTTAGTACCGATTTTATTAAAGATTATAATTAAAGTAATAAAAAATATCTAAAAGAAACCAAAAGAAAGATAAGAATAAAAAGATAGAAGGTGAGAAAAGAAAAAAATATGATAAAATGAAAGAAAAATAAAACAGCAAAAGTATAGTAAAGCAAAATAAATATATAAAAAGGATTCCCCACCTTCATCACAAGTATAAACAATTTTAATAACTTATCACCTCTTCTTAAAATATTACAAATGATATCTTTTTTCCATATCCATTTTTTATCTATAAAAAAATCCATAAAGCATTGTCATTCAGTTCTACTGTCAGCAAAAAATCCATTAAGAGTTACTAGAAATGACAACATATCTCTTTTAAACTTGATCTAATAAACCAACTTTATATTCCTTCTTTTACTTTTAACAATCTTAATCTTTAGGCCACTCAAATAATGTATTAGAATTTGATTTCTTTCCCTTTTTTTGTCCCATCTCAAAATTTTTCAAAATTTTAACAAGCCTCTTTCATAAATCCAATACAGAAAAATTATTCAGGTCATTCTCTTGGCTTATGATTTGAATATCTCCTTCAATTGATAAAACATCAGCCAGTTTTTATGTATGTCCAATATAACATCTTTTTCCAAATAACTCTGTAGCTTGTAATCTGTAAATCCACTTACAACTCTGTCTCAAACTTTTCAGGTAAAATTTGTTCTTCTACCTTAACATCTTTTAGACCCAATCTAAAAAATAATATTAATATTAATTTCTGTATCCATTGATCAAAAAATCCTTCAATATATACTATATGTTAAAACATTTTGCTTCATTCTGTAACTATATTTGAGTTTGTGTAATTCTCCTTTAATTGTTATGCTTAGTTTAATCTAACGTCTAATTTTAAAAATATTTTGTGTTTTTTATTCAAAACAAAAGCATTTTCTCCTGAGAAGAATTCTTTAATTCCAAAATCTTACTTCACATTTATCTGGACCTTTAATCCATTTGCAACTTATTAAAAGTGAAAGTTTTTAATTGCTATTTATTTGCTTTGCTATTTATTCCCTCCTCTTTTTAAAGTTTTAAACTTGTAATTAGAACTTACTTTCACTAAGGATTTACTCAGTAGTCTTCTCATGAGGAGCAGCTATCTGGAGCACTTATGGATCATCTCAAGTATCTCCTAGTTTGAAGAAGTTTCAAGCAGCTGATTTACTTGCCTATTCTTCATGCCACCATGGGTCACTAGCTCTAATTTTCATGGAACCGTCTGTAGTCTGCCATCTCTTCATCTGGACATGATCTGTAAATTTTCAGAAAACATTTTGGGTTGCCTTTGTGTTATCTCAACAGTTAAAGCAGGTATCCATTTCTTTGAAATGCATTGTGTATTAGGTTATTAATTAAAAATGAGAGCCACTTTGGTGCAATGGTTAAGGCATTAGGCTAAAAACTGGTAAACTGTGAACTCTAATCCCATCTTAGGCACAAAGCCACCTGGGTGACCAGTCACTTTTTTTCAATCCTAGGTAAGAGTCAATGGCAAACCACTTCTGAAAAATCTTGCTAAGAAAACTGTAGGGACTTGTCCAGGCAGTCACAAAGAATTAGATATTATTGAATGGAAGAAAAAATAATAGCAAAAAATGTTTTCAGTCTTGGGCTGCATATTCATGAAGCCAGGGCAATTTATTTTAAAATGAGTAAGTTGAAATAAATATGAACATAATAAATGTTCTTTCTTGTAAGGAAGACCAGAAGAAGGGCAGTAGAAGTTAACAACAATCTTGTATATTTCCTGGGTAAAAAGCATTTCTCATATTATGAATATTTTTCTCTCACCCAACAAAGCTCACACATAGCTCTGTGTGAACTATCATCTAATAGTATTTTCAAGTGCTTATTTAAGTGAAGCCTGAATATATGCAACTAAATAGTTTTCAAAAATCAATTGCCAAGCTGTCAAAAGTATTGCCATTATGAGTAATTATTTTTAATTATTTTTCAGATAGTGAAAGCATCAACAAGGGAAAAAACAATAATGTTAATCGAAATAACCACTATATATAGATTTTAGTTCTGCATATCACCGATATCAAATCCCGGATTCTCAAGTGGAAGAAAATTCTGACAGTTTGGCAGAAAAATATTTCAAGGGGCAGACTATTGCAATGACTCCATTAAGAAGGAACTGAATTAAGAGCACCAACTATCGAAGCCAAATTGTTGTAAAATAAATTAAAATTTGGTAAGAAAAATCTAACTAGGAGCCTTTTGGATTCAAAAAACCTCCAGTGCACATAACCCAAATTAGATCAGTGGTATGGATGACCTGATACTATTTGGGTTGCTTCATTCCTACATTATTCATGGAACCCGTATCAAAATAAATTTTTTGCCAACAAGCTACACAAGAAGAGCGGATAGATGAAAGAAAAGCTAGATTCCAAATAATTTATTTAATTTGTGTAATTTAAAATAAATGCAGACATATTTGGTCAGATTGGACTAAAAATAATGATCTCCATCTTTAAGTTTAATTCCTATTTTCTGAAAAATTCCTTTTATTATCACATGTAGATTTGTGTAATCAATTTCTTTATATGTTCCTATCTATCGTGGTCAGCAAAGGACCAGTTACATCTCTCTTCTAATGAGATTTTGTAAGAGAAATTATGAATTTGATTTGTTTGGGTCTTTTGTCTAATATCTTTCATCTCCATTTCAATTATTTGTCATCCAACTAAAGCACATCAATATAGCTAACTTTTTATCCCCTGGGGTCACATGCAGTAATGATTGGAAGTTGGAACCTACCAGTAAGTAAGCCATGCCTACTTACCTATCTTTTTCTCTCCCTCTCTCCGTTTCTCTCTCTCTCCCTCCCTCCCTCTTTCTCTTTCTCTTTCTCTTTCTCTTTCTCTCACATACTCATATGCATACTATTCAAACAGGATCACTGGGAGATGACCAGTATTGTGTGCACCTTCCTGTAAAGCAAGACTCTAAGAATCGAGTATGGTTTACAAGCCAAAAGTTACCTACCTATCTTTTATTAGGGACTTCTTTCCTCAGGGAGTTTTTCTCAGGCAAAATTAAAAAAATTAAACTCATGGTAATGATACAAGTTTAAAAAGAAACTGTACCAAGATTCTGTCTACTGAATAATTACTAACAGTGATCTTTATTATTTAAGTTTGGAAGTAAAAGATTTTGGGAGAACACAAAAATAACATATTCCAGATTTGCTGGACCACCTTCTACGTTTCTTAGACTAATTATGGGCATTGTAGTCCTACATTTCTAAAAGTGCCCAGCTGAGGTATATGCTACATTTGGTATTCTTTGTTGAGAGATTGTTTTCTATAGGATAACACAATTAATACTTATGCTGTGTGTTACATCAGTGTGAAAAGGTCCATTGCATTTCCTTTAAAGGTATACGAAATGGTTGCTACCATGGTTACAGTTTATCTACACCTTTACAATTACCAAGGAAATGAGGAACATGAAGCTATAAGCATAAACATCATTATTCATTTTTAAAAATCTCTACTGGCAATTTAGTATAATAATAAAGGAATGGACAAATATATTTCATGCCTGTCTGCCACAGGAATAACTAATTATGCACAATGTGTAGTGCTAATTATGGAATGATTATGATTCAATACAATAGGATGAAAATCTCACAGCTAGCTATATATTAGAAGGAAAATTATCCTCTAGGAATCGTATTGGAAGTGCAATCTTGCTGAAGACTTTCGGCCAGGTGTTGATATATCCAACTCTCAGCCTGTTGCCCAAAGTTATTATTTTCCCTATGAGATTTTTAAGTACTCTTTTAAGCATAGGTTCTATGAATTTGGATTGCTGATTCAGCATACCATCAACTCCTAATGAAAATATGGGTGTTACATGTTAAGAAACCAGATATACATTAGTTAATATACCTTATTCACACATCATGCAAAGAATAACCAAGGATTGTTTAGCATTCAAAAGTTCAGATCCAAGTCTACCTTTTCACCCTCATTTAGATCAAGAAGGAAAATCAAGAATCTTATTTTAAATTCCTCTTTTTTTTCTAGACTGACCAAAGGAATAATATAGACTTCCATCCACCCTATCTCTTTTGCTGTGATTGGAAAAGGAGAATTGCCAGGCAATTGAAGAATTCCATCAGGTTCATCCTTTATGTGTATATAAAATCAGATACTCAAATCAAGTTATATCATCAAAGTTAGTAATCCTAGGAGTCATAAGAGAGGGAGGAGAGTGGAGTCCTGAGATATCCATATGTCATATAATATTAATAGGATTATACTGAGGTCTTGTAGATTAATTCCTATACATTTGTTTAAACATAGTTCTGTATTTTTTGATTTTTAATATTTGTTTAGATCTTTGAAATTTCATTGCTTTAGTAGAGTTTCTCAATAATTATAGAGAAAGGTATGTATATCAATAGGTTTCTCAACATCCAAGATTATAGAATCTCCCTGCCCCTAAATACTCATGTAAGGTTGCTAATTATTTTATAACTAAATTACCATATCTTTAACCAGAGTCCTGACATCCCAATAGCAATAATTTTCTCGGGGGGGGGGAGGGGGAAGCAGTTTGAACCTAATTTCCATTCTTGGATTAGACACATCAAAGTGAAATTGAATTATTCATTTTCTTTTTGTCACTGTTTAATATATCATCACACATATTCATAGTTATACTTTTTCCTTTCATTTATGGTATCCTACATTCCTTGAAAGGCTGTTTTTGTTGTTTCAGAATTTGATAATTAGCTTTCACTTCCATGCACTAGTACAATAAAAGTTTTCAGATACATTTATGCTAGTTTTTCTGATAATAGGAAACTGAGAATCTAAACAAATGCCTTCATAGGTTAACCAGTTGGATTGGATAATTGTATTGGTAAAGAGAGTTGGACACAATCTGAAGAAGCATAGTGAAGACCAAACAAGATAAAGAGCACTGAGGACCAATAGCAAATAAATAATAAAGCATAAAGCATAGTGGAGATATCAAGAGATGATGAAAAAGGGGCTTCCGGGTGGCTCCGCTGGCGTCGCTATAGCCTCTTTGGAGGCTCCGTTCTTCTGGGTTTGTTAAGCCGCATAAACAGCGAACACCAGCTGTTTTTTGCGGTGAAAACCCCCCCCCTTCGGGCAAAGAAGGGGTGAAGAGCATCAGGCTAAGGTTGAGTTCCTCTGAAATCCCCCTGGTAAAGTTATCAGGGGGCAAGAGTGAGAACTCCCTAGGAAAAAGCTTGAAGAGGCTCCTACCCAGAGACGTTCCTGTTTGTAAACAGGCTCAGACGCCGCGACCAGCTCCTGCTCGAGGAAAACTTTTTAAAGAGACCTATATGCAGGCGGAGTGAATACAGGAGTCTAGTACTGCAAGTATTTCTTTATATTTTACTTCTGACCACGTATTTCTACAATCAACATAATGTATCCAAGATGGCGATCGCTTTTACTGTAAAGAGAAAGTTACCGGAAAGCGAAAGTGATTTTTTTTCTCTCTCTCAAGCGTTTAGAACGATTGCTATGAGATGGCTCAGATTTACATTTTAAAATCTTATAAATTGTAATTCAAGAAGATAAGAGGAGGATATATTTTGGTAAAAATTTTGGTTTGAGCAAAATGACTTCTAGACAAACTAAGTTAGTTTCCTCAAAGGTGGTATCTTCTCCAGCTCAGCCCTCTAAAGCAGTGACCAGCTCTCTTGCTCCCCCTCCTTCTTCAGCAACTACAGAATCTCACCCTTTGCCTATACAAGCTTCTTCGGAAATGCTTACTGTGAAAGATCTACAGGCTGCATTGTCAACAATGACTCTTAATTTGACTGAGGATTTGGAGAAAAGATTTGAAAAAAGGTTTGATAAAATGGAGAAAAAGTTGGAGAGTAAGATTGAGGATTTGGAGAATAAAATTGAGAACCAAGGCAAAGGTGTATCTGATGAACTGGAAAAAATTAAGGCAACAATCCAGACCCATAATATGGAAATAAGAGAGGATATTGTGGAAGCTGTTAAGGGGGTCTGGGAGGGTATTGAAGAAAAGGTTGAGGAGGTCGAGCAACAAATGAAAAGTGAATTATATGATTATGCTTTGATGGTGCAATACAATCAGATGATGTCTGCTATTAGAATTAGAGGCCTGAGGGAGGTACCAAATGAGACTCAGGATGATTTGAGAAGAATCTTTGAGGAAGCCTTGGAAAAAATTTTAAACGATGCCGTCAAGAATTATTCCTGGCAAATTGATAGAATATACAGAATTAATTCACGGATTGCAAGACAAAGAAATTTACCTAGAGACGTTGTTATTTATTTTGTAACAAGGAGATTCAGAAATCATGTTCTTACAATATCTTATAATAAGATATTAAATGTTGCTGGTCAGGAGGTTGTGGTTCTGAAGGAGATTCCTCCAAAGATGTTGAGAGCTAGAAAGGACTATGCATTTTTGGTTGCTGAGCTTAAAATACGTGCTTTACAATATAGATGGGAGGTTCCAGCTGGACTTTCATTATCATATCAGGGTAAAAGATATTATTTGAATTCTGTTGCAAAAGCGAAAGATTTTGCTGAGAACGTGCTGAAGGCTGGTAGACCCCCATCCTCGATACCAAAAAATGCAGATTTGTCAAAAGAAGAAGGGATGGAACTATTACAACTACAATTTTCAGACTCACAGCCCCCCCCAGCAGCTGGAGGAGTTTCGATGGAGTTGCCCGTATAGAGTATTGATATTTTCCAACCCCTGGAAATAGAGAAATCTAAAGATCAAAGGCAAACTAGATCAGCTACCAAGTGTATGGAAGAACAAGAAAAAGAACAACAACAATTACGCACATCTGCAAGTTTGGAAGCCATGGGAGCTAGACCAAAGAAGAAAACGGCGAAAATTGATTTGGTCTTGCAAAAGCTTTCTCAATCCGGCCATGTCAAATAAATATTTGACATGGAATGTCAACGGTCTAAATTCTCCTCAGAAGAGGAAAAAGATATTTCACTATTTGACTCAATGTAAAAATGATGTAATCTGCCTACAAGAAACACACATTAGATCTAGTGATCAGAAATACTTGATAAATAATAAATTAGGTTTACATTTTGTGGCAGCGGCTAAAGAGAAGAAGAATGGAATTGCTATTTATGTTAAAAATCACATAAACGCTAAGTTAATAGAAGCAGATGTTGAAGGCAGATTTTTAGTAATTGAAATTTTAATAGATGGGAAGAAAGTTCTTCTGATGGGTATTTATGCACCAAATCAACACCAAGGAAAGTTTTATAAATTAATACATAAAAAATTAACACAATTTGATTATAGGTCTTGTATTCTAATGGGAGATTGGAATGGTGTTATGGATATTAGTTTAGACAAGAGGAAAACATCACCAATTCCTCAAACACGTTCTTTGCTGCCTAAATCTTTTTTTGATATTAAAGATGATTTTGATTTGATAGATATATGGAGAGAAAGAAATGGTAAAGAGCAAGAATTTACTGTTTTTTCTGATAGACACCAATCATTTTCTAGAATTGATTTTATACTAACTACAAGTGACTTTATTTCTGGGGTAAGGAAGGTAAAATTTTTGCCTAAAGTTTTATCAGATCATAATCCGGTTTTGATGGAGTTAATGGTGGGCCAGACTCCTAGAAGATCTTGGAGACTCAATGAAAACTTGTTTCAATATGATTCAAACGTGCTTGAATGTAAAAGTGCCATGAAGGAATTTTTTATGTTAAATCTTCATAAGGGTACAACAATAGAAATGGTGTGGGATGCTAGTAAAGCTTTTATGTGTGGGGTTTTAATTGATATGAATAAAAGGTATAAACGTAAACGGGAGGAAAAAAGGAAGGAATTAGAAGAGGAAATAAGAAAGAAAGAGCAACTTTTAGTAAAGAGACCAGATGATAAAAATATTAAAGAGGGAATTAAGATTTTACAGAAACAATTTGATTTGTTGATGGCCGACCAAGTTGCTAGGAATATGCAATATGCTAAACATAACACATTTTTTAATTCTAATAAACCTGGCAGATGGTTGGCCTATATACTAAGGAAAAAACAAAAATCCCGCATTATTGATAAAATAGAATATAGAGAGAAGGTGGTATTTCAACAAGAAACTATTAAAAAAGCCTTTTTAGAATTTTACTCCAAGTTATATGCTGAAGACAAGATACAAGGGAACGAGATAGATGTTTTTTTGCAAAATGAGAATGTATTGACAATTACTAGTGAACAAAGAGATAGACTAAATATATTAATTACATCAGATGAAATAATTTCAGTGATTAAACAATTGAAAATGGGAAAATCTCCTGGGACGGATGGTTTAACGGCAGCTTATTATAAGCATCTTCAAATGGAAATGGTGGAACCTCTTAGAGAGTTGTTTGTCAATATACAAGAGGGTGGTCAGGTTCCACCTTTGTGGAAAACGGCTTATGTTTCTTTAATTCCCAAAGAGGGAATTAATGTTCAACCAGAAAACTTTAGACCTATTTCATTGTTGAATACGGATTATAAGATTTTTGCTAAAATTTTGGCTAACAGACTAATGAAAGTTTTACAAACAATAATTCATTCAGATCAAACTGGCTTTTTGCAAGGGAGACAGATGAAAACTAATGTTAGACAACTTATTAATATATTAGAATATTTGGACAAGCATATCCAGGTACCTGCAGTTCTTATGTTTTTGGACGCGGAAAAAGCTTTTGATAGACTGAACTGGCTGTTTTTGAAAAAGTTAATAGTTAGGATGGGAATGGGGGATCAGTTTATTAATTCCATATTGGCTGTTTATCAGAAACAAACAGGTCAGATTATTGTGAATGGGCATTTAACAGATTCATTTAAGATAGAGAAAGGTACTAGACAGGGATGTCCTTTATCTCCATTGTTGTTTATTTTAACGTTAGAGGTCTTATTGAATAAGATAAGAGCAGTAGATGATTTAAAAGGTATACAGATTAGACAACATGATTATAAATTATGTGCTTTTGCTGATGACCTGCTTGTGACATTGTCTCAACCAAAGCAGTCAGTACAGATTTTGATGGAGTTAATTAAAAATTATGGTAGGGTATCAGGTTTTAAACTAAATATATCTAAGACAAAGATGTTAGCAAAAAATTTGGATGGCAACTTAAAACAAGATTTGGAAAGAATAACGGGTTGTGAAATAGTTAAGAAAGTTAAATATTTAGGGATTGATATTGAAGCTTCTAATGGGAAGTTATATAAAAACAATTACCAAGTTTTGTGGAATAAGATACAAATAGAATTGGATAAATGGGCTAAATTACAATTATCTTTGTTGGGTAGGATAGCAGCAGTTAAAATGAATGTATTGCCAAAATTTTTATTTCTTTTTCAAATGCTACCTATACTTAAAAAAGATGCGAATTTGGAGGAGTGGCAGAAGGGTATTAATAGATTTGTCTGGAATGGCAAGAAACCGAGGATTAAATTAAAAATTATTCAGGATATAAGGGAAAGAGGTGGTTTGAAAATGCCCAATTTTAAGTTGTACTATCATGCTGCTGCTTTAGTAGCGATAAGTGATTGGATTAATTTAACCAATGACAGAATATTGAATATTGAAGAGTACGGTTTATTATATGGTTGGCATGCATATCTGGTTTATGATAAAAAGGTGGATAGGAGCTTCAAAGAGCACATATTGAGAAGCGCTCTGCTGCGTGTCTGGAAAAAGTATCAGTATAAATTAAATGCAAAGATTCCTCTTTGGACAGTTCCCAGACATGCAGTAGAGAATATAAATAGATCACAAGTTTTAGATATGGTGCCTTATGAGAAACTCCTAATTAAAGAAGGGAATTTGCTAGTACTGAAGTCTTTGAATATGTTAAGGGATGAAGGAATTGTTCATACTTGGTTTCCATATGCACAATTGGAGTCTAGATGGAAAAAAGACTTTAAGATGGGCCTATCTTCAACAGAGGAAAATTTAATTAAACAAGTTATAGATCAAAGGCCCATGCATATTAAAAGATTATATAATGTATTGATAGAAATTGATTCTGAAACTGAGTTGGTTAAGGATTGTATGATAAAATGGGGACAAAATTTTGGACAACCAATCATGATGGATACTTGGGAAAGGATCTGGGTGAAAAATGTAAAATTTACACGAGCGACTCATATAAGAGAAATTTTTTATAAAATGTTCTACAGGTGGCATCTGGATCCAAAAAAATTATCATGTATGTATCCTAACTTACAAGCTAAGTGTTGGAGGTGTGATAGTACGGATGCTACTTACTTTCATGTATGGTGGACTTGTAAAAAAATTAAGGCTTTTTGGATAAAAAATATGGTGGATTCTTCAAAATATCTTGAAAAAACGTATTGAAATTTTACCACAGATGTTTTTGCTTGGTATTATAAAAGACTGTACCACCAGAGAGACAAACTTAATCTTGAATTTGATTACAGCAGCAAGATTGTTGGTGGGACAATATTGGAAGAAGCCAGAATTACCATCTATTGAAGAATGGATTTTGAAAGTAACAAATATGGCAGAAATGGCCAAAATCTCTGCATATTTGAAGGACCACTTAAATGAGAAATATATGATGGATTGGAAAAGATGGATAGACTATATACAAGGGATATATCATTTTAAGAAATTGTATTTAGCATATAATTAAATATTTATCTGTTAGGTTGTAAAATATAGTATTTTCAATAGGTTTTAAATAATATTTTGGGGTAATTTAGTGGGTTTTCTTGTGTTTTTACCCTGTATTCACTCTGGGAAGTCAGGGGGGTGGTGGTTGGGGGGATTCATAATTTTATTATTTGTAATATCTAATATTTAATTGTGTTATATAAGTTTAGATATGGATTGTTTTAGCGGCATCTCAGAACCACATTTGAGGAGGAGGAGGAGTTTGAGGAGTGAAGGAGAAGGGAAGTAGGGAGTTGTAGGAGGAATTAGGAGAGTGAGGGAGGTAGAGAAAGTGGGGGGATAGAAGTTGAAAGGGAGGAGGTAGAGGGGGATGTGGTTGGTGAGGTGCCTTATGAAATATGTATACTATACACAATTATATTGTAGTAACTATTTTTGTTCTATTATAACTATAAAACTAATAAAAATTAAAGTTGGGTAAGGAAAAAAAAAGAGATGATGAAAAAGAAGAACAAACTTTGCTTAAAAAAAAAGCCAGATTATCTGAGATAAGCACTGCCATCTATCTCTATAAGTACTTCTTTAACTCTAGAATAAGGATAGAGATGGTTAAAATTGTGTAATGTAATTGTTTGTGTGTGTGTGTTTAGATGCTGAAATTTTAAGCTCAAAAAAAGAAAAAAAACTCTTGAAGCAAGTCAAATAGTTTTCCTGTCTTATCAGCTAAATCCAGGAAGAAGGGAAAAAAAATTAGCAACCAGAGTATGCTCTGCAATTAGCTATGCTTGAGGCCGAGAAAATGAAAGGGTTTCATGTTCCCTTGATTCTGCTTTATTGGTAGTTTGAATAAACTGGAAAAAAAATGGAATTCTGTTTTGCATTGAATTGAACTTAAGTCGCCAGAACCCCATACGTGCACTGAGGGACACGGTAGATATTGGAAAGTAATAAAATAAAAACTGGAGGGTAAGATGCTAAAGGAATGTAGTTAAATTATAACGGAGAAGGGATGTTCAACAATCACAAATTATCCCTTTCCCATCGTATTGCAAGCCATTGGAGCAGGAACAGGGGGCAGTGTAGAGAGCATGGAAGTTATTTGACTTCACTTTTGGATATTAGAGCAATAAACAGTAAGAGCATTTACATCTTGGATTTTAACCTGAATTAGTCATTTTGAAATAAATGGCTTGATCAGATAAAGTGAGACAAACTGTTAAAAGTGGAATCAAACAATTAACATTTTCAGCACTTATTTTCAGGTATCTCCTTTGCACAAGGAAGTGAGCTGCAATGATTCCATGGACATTCCATGGACATACATGTCAAATACATAATTTGAAGGGTTTGAATTAGATGCAAAAGACAATTTTTTTGATGTCCTACTACCAAAAGTCTTATTTCCTTAAATGACAACAAAGGTCTTGAGATCATTTTTGGAATCTCCTTCTCCTGGTTCATCTTGGAAGATACCAACTTTTAGGCTGAAGTGTTTTTTTTTAAGTATGGCTCAAATTATACATTGAGCCAAGTGTCTATTTCAGTCAATATCTGACTCTATTCATTTGGAAGAACTTAAATTACATTTGAGGCATTGTATTGGATGGTAATGGTGGAGATTAAGGCTTCTATTTATGGAATATCAATACAGGACAGTTAATTAAGAATTGGCATTCCTAAACCCCTCATTTTGTGGTTGTGCCCTGCCAAATAAATAATTTTATGCAGATCATTTAAAGGGTTCATAGTATCTGCCAATGGTAATACAAATCTAAACACTGCAACATCCTCCAAATCATTTTACTTCATTTACAAATTCTAGGGAATTATTTATTTTATGTATTACTTTGTTTATTAAATTTTTATGCTGCCCTACTCCTGTATGAGACGACTCTGGAAAGTCAATTTAAGGAATTATTTCCTCATATTCTTTCTTTGAATCTTAATTCACTGCATATTCATTGCCATGATGTCCCAGATATTGTATAAAACAAGGTGAATCATTGCTTTTGTTCAGTTGGACACCCTTGATCTGAATGATTGCTAAAACTTTAAAAGTCTCTGGTTGGTCTTCATCTTCAGTTGGGCCATAAACTAAAATGCCTATAAATAATAAAATACCTTGAGGTCAGAATGGGCCAACTCACTGCAGCCAACTCATCATGAGCCAACTAGCCATGGGACAATTTAAGAATTCAAGTATTTAAAATAAACAAATAAATATTTTATTTTTTGTCATTCACATTTCATTCTGTCCCTCCTTTTGCATCCTCTTTAATTATTCTATTCCACCATTTCTTTGATATTGGTGTAACTCTTGTCCCACAACAAATTGTCCTGCGGTGACTTGCTGTAGCGAGTTAGTGATGGTGAGTTGGCCATGGCAAATTAGTATGAACCAACATATAACACCAGTTCTCCTTGCCTGTCCCTGTCTCTCCTCCACATATGCATCATCTCTGTAGCATAGTAACCTCACCCATACAGAAATTACATATATAAAATTATTATATCTAGGAGCAAACGCTACCAGTTTTAGAGGTTATGTGCAACAACAAACTGTGGTTCTCATGTAAGAGAATGTAACTCCCTCTTTTTGCTTGTCCCTCCCCCACATTGGTGACAATTTGTATTTGTTTTTTAAGGAGCATGTTAATTGCTTCCATGCTTTTAATATTTAAGTACTTTACTGGTTCTTTGTAATGCTGGACCTGCACACCTCCTGCATTTATCAGATTCTAATCTATTTTGTTAAATTGTTCCAATTTTTCACTTCAGCTGAATTGTATTCTTAATCCTGTTTACAGATATTGAATACAAATTGCTTGCAAATGGAAGATTGGGTCTGGCTGTAAAGACCAAAGGTATCATTTTATAAAACAGGCCTTTGCACTACAAAAGGAGCAGAATGGCAAGAAGGACTCTATCACGGTTGCTATGGTTATATAATGGCTTCTACTTTGTTCAATCCAGGCTCTCCATGCTTTAGTAACAATGATGAATTATTTTTTTATTTGTTGAAACTCACACAACTCAAGCAATGTAAGAAAAATGCAGATGAAAATTGCAACATTTCCTCCTTTTTCTGTGAATAAATAATACTGCTTATTTGTTCAAATCTCAGATATTCCCCCATTTTGAAATGAAAGGTAACAAGAGAAACCCAAACTGCTTATGGAAAGCTGACAGCTGGTAGAAGAAGATAATGCTGATCAATAGAAAGGCTACTGAAAAAGCTACAGGAGAAGAGCAGTCCCAATGGTTCCTTTGTAAATGGATTCAGAGTCTTCCTGGTTAGCAGTTCAAAATTATTAGGCTATTAATTACATATTTCAAACACACACACACACTACACACACACACACATACATTTTTTTTAAAAAATGTTGAATCAGACTATTAAACCCACCATCTTGTTTTTCACAAAGATTAAAAGCCACATATAGGATTCAATGGGCAGCAAGGCTAGAACCTGGGGTCTGTAGAGTTGAATGGGTATTATAATAGATTGGGTTCTTGGCTTTTCTTGATTTTTTAAAATTGTTTTTAAATCTTGTATTTTTATCATTATGGTTAGCCACCCAGAGTTATGTGTTACAAAATGGGTGGCCATATAACTCTTTGAAATAAATAAATAATGATAGTATGCCCTCTTTCATTTGGTATTTCATTGTCTGCCTTTGAGCCAGAGGCTCCATGAAGCCATGATTTGAAATTATTGATAACAAAATATCTTCAATCAATCTTCCACAATATCATTACTCTTTTTAATTATACTTTGTGGTAGTGAGTTGCATAAATTTAATTGCTTGCTATGCAAAGATTATCTACACTGAGACATTTGTCATTCAACTGATTGGCGCTTTAGGCAGAGGGGAACTGTCCCAGTTCTGAGTGGAAAAATTGCTTTGGAGTAAAGAAATAATATTTTGGACATGTTAGTTTTTTGACCTAACATTTACAGCGCACGATAGATTATGACATCCAAATTAAAATTAAAGCAATACATGAATCATGCTTTCTTTTAAAAAAATGTACATAGAAAATCTAGGTGACCATAAGATTTCTAAACAGATACTTGTACCTCTGTGAGCAAGTAGTATTTTGCAAATTTATTACAATTTAGGTATTATTAGTTGTGTTGCAAACAAATGTGTTCCTAACATCATTGGTCCCCAACATGTATCTTAAGAACACAATACTGTCTATAAAATAAAGTGTTATAATAACAACAGCTATAGCTTCAAAAATAGTCCAGTTTGGAGAAATATTTAAATAATATAGAAGTATAATATTATTAAATGTTCTATCTTGAAATATCAATTCTGGGATGAAGTGAATGATAAATGAGTAATCAGACAAACTGTAGGAAAACAGGACAACTCTGTAGAGTTGCTGAAGAATGACACTAAGTTCTGTTTGGGGAATTTAAGAAATTCCCACCCATGTTTCTGTTTATCCTGAAATTTATTTATTTATTTTATTTATTTATTCGGATTTGTATGCCGCTCCTCTCCGAAGACTCGGAGTGGCTCACAACATATATATAAAAACAATTGCAACAAATCCGAACAACATTAAAAATACAAACCCCATACATACTCATCAATCACACCACAATCAACAATCATCCCCAGGCCTGCCGGCAGAGGTAGGTTTTTAAATTCTTTCGGAAGGCCAGGAGAGTCGGAGAAATATACATAAATATGCACTTAGACAAAAAATATTAAAGGGAAGTGGAGAATTAATAAGTCATGTATGCCTAGTCTTTAACTATATTTTTTCATATAAGAATATTATAAATAAACATTTGGTGGCAGTAATAATGGCACCTTACTAAGTTCTTTAGCTGTAGATGCAATTGTAACATGAAGGAAGAATAAATAATCTTATTGGCTTGGGCCCAGATTGGTTAGTCATTTGCAAGAAGGGCTTGCTTTCATTTCTGCAAGTAGAAACCTGAACAAGTATGCAGTAAGAAATAATAATAATAATAATAATAATAATAATAATAATAATGATGATGATGATGATGATGATGATGATGATGATGATGATGATGATGATGATGATGATAAAGTTGGAAGGGACCTTGGAGGTCATCTAGTCCAACCCCCTGTTCAGGCAGGTAACCCTATACAATTTCAGGCAAATGGCTGTCCAGTTTCTTCTTAAAAACTTCCAGTGTTGACACATTCACTGCTTCTGGAGGCAGGTTGTTCCACTAGTTAATTGTTCTAACTATCAGGAAGTTTCTCCTTAGTTCTAGGTTGCTTCTCTCTTTGGTTAGTTTCCACCCATTGCTCCTTGTCCTGCCTTCAGGTGCTTTGGAAAATAGTTTGACTCCCTCTTCTTTGTGGCAGCCCCTGAAATATTGGAACACTGCTATCATGTCCCCCCTCGTCCTTCTCTTCATTAAACTAGACATACCCAATTCCAGCAAGAGTTCCTTATATGTTTTAGCCTCAAGTCCCCTAATCATCTTTGATACTCTTCTCTGTACTCTTTCTAGAGTCTCAATATCTTTTTTACATCATGGTGACCAAAACTGGATGTAGTATTCCAAGTGTGGCCTTACCAAGGCATTGTAAAGTGGTATTAATACTTCACTTGATCTTGATTCTATCTCTCTGTTAATGCAGCCTAGCACTGTGTTGGCTTTTTTGGCAGCTGCAGCACACTGCTGGCTCATATTTAAATGATTGTCCACTATGACTTCGAGATCCCTCTCACAGTTATTACTATTGAGCAAAGTACCCCCTATACTATACCTGTACATTTGGTTTTTCTTGCCTAAATGTAGAACCTTACTTTTTTCACCATTGAATTTCATTTTGTTAGATAGCGCCCCGTGTTCAAGTCTGTCCAAATCCTCCTGTACCCTAAGCCTGTCTTCTGGAGTATTGGCTATTCCTGCCAGCTTGGTGTCGTCTGCAAATTTGATGAGTTCCCCATATATCCCTTTGTTCAGATCGTTGATGAAGATGTTGAAGAGCACTGGCCCCAGAACAGAGCCCTGGGGCACCCCACTACACACTTCCCTCCATGTAGATGTGGTTCCATTGAGGACCACATGCTGAGTACAGTCGGTCAGCCAGCTACAGATTCATCTGGTGGTGATGCTGTCTAACCCACATTTTTCTATCTTCTCAAGTAGTAGGTTGTGGTCTACTTTGTCAAATGCTTTACTGAAGTCCAAGTAAATTATATCCACGGCATTCCTCTGGTCCACTCATTTTGTCACTTGGTCAAAGAATGCAGTAAGATTTGTCTGGCATGATCTGTTTTTGACAAACCCGTGTTGGCTTTTAATAATGACTTTGTTTGCCTATAGGTGTTCGCTGATTTGTTGTTTGATTATCTTTTCCAGAATCTTCCCAGGTATTGAGGTCAGGCTGATAGGTCTGTAATTTCATGGGTCCTTTTTCTCCCCTTTTTTGAAGATGGGAACTACATCAGCTCTTTTCCAGTCTTCTGGTAGTTCCCCTGTGCTCCAGGATCTTTGAAAAATGTAGTTCAGTGCCAGTTCCTTGAGAATCTTGGGGTGTAATCCATCTGGTCCTGGTGATTTGAACTCGTCTAAGCTGGACAGGTGTTCACTTACCATTTTCTTGCCTGTCTTAACTTGTATTTCTATTTTGTTTTTTATGGCACTATTTTTGATAGGTTGGTCTGTTTTTTCCCTTTGTGTAAAGACAGATGCGAAAAACGAGTTAAATAGTTCTGCTTTCTCCCTGTTGCTTGTCACCTTCTTGCCACTTTCACCCACTAATGGACCAATCGTTTCCTTCACTTTTTTCTTGTTTTTCCTCACTTCATCTTTGGAGGCTCGGGCTATTTGCTGATATTCTGACTTATTTTGACTCTTTCCAGTTTCTATACTTGTCCTTTTTATCTTTCAATTTGTCAGGGAGTTCTTTATGCAGCCATGATGGTTTCTTTTGAGAGTTGTTATTTTTCCTGTTATTTTTCCTCTTTGTTGGTATTGTGCTAGATTGGGCCTTTATTATCTCACTTTTCAAAATTTCCCAAGCCTCTTGAGGTGTTTTCCCCTGGAGGATTCTCATCCATGGAATCCTTCCCAAAAGAAATTGGGAAGTAAAAGTAATTTTTTTTATTCTGTTCCAAACCTATATTAAAACACATAGGGAAACAAAAGAAGATAATATATAATGATAATTAATGGGATCAAAAAATAACCCAGCTTCTGGTCATTACTGAAGACAGTTAAGGTGGCAAGCATTTAATCATTCAATGACCATGTTGAATCCATTCAGTGGCAACTTACTATTAAGATAAAAAAATGACAAAAGATGGTATTGAGCGCAAGAAAATTTTGTCTTCCATCCATAAACATCAAATACAGTGTAGCTTTATCTCCTTTTAAAACAGGCATTTATAATCCAAAGCTTATTAAAAAAAGAACTTTTTCAAAAAAATCTTCTTTAAATAATATAGTTGACATTTCTCCCTATATAAGTTAGCCGTATTCATTTATTTAATTCAAATATTTGTCATAAGGGTTTCTGAAGGCAGCCATCATTAGGGGTATCTAACTTTTTCAAGTCAATGGCCATCTTGGCTCTTGAGTGGCATGTTGGGTGCTGGACTCCAAAAAGTAGAGGGTGTTGCCAAACAAAAAAACATTTTCATTTTTTGGGAAATATCTTAGCCATTCAAACATGGGGCAGAACAGTCAGTAAAGGACTCATTACAGGGTGATCAAACCACACATTGTCCTCTGAATCCCTGGAAGCCTGAATGGGAGGCAGTGAAAACATGACATAAAAAAAGAACGATGATTTTTATAAGACAAAAGAGTCTGTTCAGACATAACGGTCCCAGGTGATAGACAATCCTGAGCTCAGCAAAATGCTTAACTAAGTACATTCTTAAATTTCAAAGCTAGTATTTTAAATTTAATTTGTAAACTAACTGGAAGCTAAGAAAGTTTTTTTTAATATTAGTAAAACATTTTGAACTGAATGATGGTTACATAGATTTTAAGGCAGTCTTATTTAAAAAACAAATAAAAAAACAATTATTATGGCAACAGGTCACCAGTGCTACTAAACATAAGTCTTAATCAGTGGTGGGATTCAAATATGTGAACAACCAGTTCTCTGTGCGGATGCCGCTTCCAGAAGTCCAGATCTGGGCAACAAAAAATCAGCTACCGGTTCTTCCGAACTGGTGCAAACTGGCTGAATCCCACCGCTGGTCTTAATGTGCGAATACTCAGGTTGTAGATCCAACTTTAAAACACAGTAAAATAGAGAACAGTATTTGTAAAATGGGGTAATTGAAGTCTCAAATCTTTTAATCAGTGCTTTTTTTGTTTAAAGGTGCTGGAACTCACTCACGTCATACAACCCGCCTTGCCTACCCTACAAGGTTCCATCCAAAAAAGGTGCCGGAACTCCGTTTTATGACAAAAAAGCCCTACTTTTAATTAATGTTGCAACTGGATTTGCTGAAACCTGGGATAATATAAATATATTAAAATCATTATTTTCCCATATTTCAGTCAGTGGATTTGGTAATCAGGATGTTAAAATGGAAGTGGAAGCCTGCAACATCAGCATCCCAGCAGACTGTCCTACAACTTTGTTAGAGAATTTTAATTTCTCTGTTGGTGAAAAAATAAATTAGAAGCTCTCACAGTTGACTGCATTTAGCTGATTCAAAATAACTTCTTTATATTTATATCAAAATATTTACAATACCATACATTCTTCTTTACAGCAACATAGCTTAATGAAGACTTCTTACAGAGAGATACAGAGACAAACCTGAGACTGAAAATTCAGCTTCTAACTCAATACCCTTTTGCACAGACTCAGTAGCACTTTCTTCACATTGGCTGACTGAGTTACCACATGACTCTTCCTGCTCATGAATATTCCAACAAACTTCAACAGGGCATTTGGAAGCAGTTGGTACAGTCAATTACCCACATCAATCCTGTGACTCGACTTATATCTGAGTGACTTGAGTTATGAGAGTCGTGATTTAACTTATGATCATGGTTGTAAAATTGGTCCAGTCACATGATGATTCAAGTTACAACCACAATGACTTATGGTGGAAATTCTGATCCCAATTGTGATTGTAACTTGAGGACTAACTCTAGTTCATCATACTAGAGTGGTCTCTACTGTGATAGATTTAGTCTGCCACTTACTATTTTTTTATGCCTTCCTAAAGCCATCTAATTATTCTTCCTCTCCTTTTAGATTTATTTTAGACTTTTATAAATTATATGCATTCTTTCTGTTTTATATCCGTTAGCTTTTTTATAATTATGATTATTTTTTAAAATTCAGATGTATTTATAATTAACAGTATGCCACCTGATGGTCTTTGACCACAATAAAGATTTGATTTATTGATAATGCAAATGATATAAATTACATCAGTTTGCATTTAACAGTAATTCAGATTTAACAAAAATTACTTCTCTACAAATATCTTAGTAAATCATTCTTGGACTGACCATGACTGCGGATAGTTAGATAGGATAAATCTAAATATATATTTTGAATGCCTCCTTTCAGTTTAACATTTTTCTGATAATAGATGTAGATTGTTCTTCTGTAAACAACAAACACACATTTTCCTGAAGTTTTAATAAACATCCAGCTAAATCATGTGTTCCAAGTTTCTATTGAAAGCTTCAGATTTTATTAGCATTGCAATATTTTCTTCCATCTTCCTAAATGGAACTTGCTGTACTATGGATTAAAATATATTTTCCTTGATAACTCAGTGATCTAAATCTATGAAAGATTTAGAGTTAGATTTTTTTTTTCTAAATTTCATTTTGGAAAAAGACTTTCGGCATAGAACCAAAAAAACAGCAAGGCTGTGGCTATGTAACCATCAGAAGTCAAGCTTAACTCAAGGATTTCTGTAGCTTTTATTAATTATATTTTTGTTACCTGGGTAGATGATTTAAAGTGCTACTAAATACAGCTATATATTAGGAAGGTAATGTAAGAGATGTCAGCCAATTATGGAACACTTAATTTTAAAAATCCTAATAGAGGAAAGGGTCAAAAGGTCAACAAGGTGGTTGTATAAGCCTGGCTACCATCTTACTTTTTTGACACCCCAACCCTCCCTGAAACACGACTGAGTTAGAAAGGCATAAAAAAGAAAAATTATTGGTTGCAGGTGGGGATCCAGGAGGACACCATTCTACAAACTGGGTGCCATATCAAAGAAAAGTTCTCTATTGACTTATTTTGCAGATGAAGAAATATTTGGGCATACAATCAAGGGATGCTTAATATATTTTTCCCATTAGATTATGATACGAGACACTGCATTTTTGTAGAATGCCTTTTGCTGACTCCAGAGAGCCAGGCCAGATAATTTTAAAACATCCTTTCAAGTCCATTTACTGTTAGCTATGATCAAGCCATGACAAACTAATATTCTTTAGGATGGGAAAAATGTATGCTTTAATAATACCATTTGTGGTTATACAACCACCTTGTTTATTTCTGTTGTGTATGAGAAATAGATCAGTCACTGTTTGATTTGTCTTTAAGATACCTGGATTTTATGAGCCACTAATACTAAAGTTATTTCAATTTCTCACAAAAAACTTGTTTTTAAAAAAGTTATCAGTTTTCTGAAGGACTTTAAAATAAATAAATTAGCATACATTCCCAAAATGAGCTTTAAAAGTCGATAGCTGTTCTTCAAACAAGTGAGCTGATCAAGTGCAGGAAGCAGGTGGCTGAGACTTAGCTTTTTTTTTTTTTACTGTTCTGTAAATGCATTCATTTCCCCTCTTCCTCTAACAAAATGTTTCAAATACATTTCATTTTATCACTTGTATTTCCTCTGAGTCATTGCACAATCAGAGAACTTATTTCTGTTTTGGGGGGCTTGGGGTATACTTTCATACTTTAGAAAAATGTCTGCATGCAAATAACAGGATTAACAGCAATTAATTGCCAGCTCTTTATTCAGTTATAGTTGGCTGCTTGCTTTACAAGAAAGAAAGACCCCAAGCAATAGAAAGACAGATTCTTGTACAGTCTGGTGGTGAGAGGTGGGAAATACAAGCAATCTGATTCATGAACAAGTTTTGGAGGAGTGAGATAAGTGTTAAAAGAAAAAAAAATATTGTGTTGTAAAACAAAAGGTATGCTTTTGCGACAAGACAGCCAAACTAAGGGCTCCATTGTTAAGGAGGATGGAATGGTGAGATAACCAGGTGTAGAATCTTGATTAGAGTAGAATACCTACAGTTTCTCACCTTGTTAACAAAGCTTCCTAACTGAGGTTGCCTCCTGGACAAATTTTTTTGCAGACAGATGTGGGCTTCCTTGGTCTTTTTGCTGTGTTAAGATTAAAAGGGCTCTTTTGGAAGCAGAAGCCTAATTGTTCTTGGGTCATGCAGCAGCCCAGGGCTGGTCCAATTTACATACACAAGTAGGGGAGTAGGGACAGGGATTGCATCAATGGGAGGGGAAGGTTAACAGGAAGAGGGGGAGCATATTTACAGCTTTATTCCATTATTTTTCCATCACAGCTGATACTTTTTTCCTATAGCATTCTTCCTTCACTGACCCACGTAAGTTGGGGCTTAACTTCTTACAATTGTTGGGTATCTCTCATCTGGCAAATCAAATACTGCAAGAATGTATTTCTTGACACATGAAGCCTAAGTTAATTAATTATAGCAAAACTATGAAGACATATGAAACAACTCCAGCAATTGCTGTTTATTAAACATGATTCTTGTTTATTCTGTAATCAGCATTCAGTTTCTTGTGATTCTTTCTTCCAATTACTCTACATAAAGGACTTGAAGTAGCCCTTTCTGGCAGGAGATACAGTTTCCATCTGTTTGTTGTTTTAATAATGCCCTAATTTATATCAGGTTATTTACCGTTGACTGTGCAGAAACCAACTTTTATATCAATACATCACATTTCCCAGCCTAACTTTTGGTATTCTTGATGACAATGGGAATTGAAAATCCAAACGATGTCGAGATCAAACACCTTAAGTAAACTCATTTATAAATGTTCTCAGTCTTATCCATTGGAACTGTTTTTTCATTATGGTTATTTTAAAATAAAACTAAATATTCCTACAAATTACATTTTTATCTTAGATTCATATCAGGCTGAGATAGTTTGTGCAGGTAGTTCATTCGAGAGAGAAAGAGGAATGGAGGGGATGAGGGCAAAGAGGAGGAGGAATAGCAGCATTTGAACATGTAATTTGACTAGATTAAATAAAAATGTGATATCTAAATTACAACTGATATTAAGGAATGATTGGGATTTCATTTAGCCAAAATAATATAGTAATGGCCAATTTAATTTCTAGCTAATGCACTAATGAAAAAAATAAAATAACATCTTAAATTGTGAGTACAAATTTATAATGAGCAGTGCTGTTGATTAACGGAAGCAAGAATGTCAGGGAATTGGAGAATACACATACATACACAATACTATAACTATTTTTCTTTCCCACCTCTATATCATATTGCGCAGATATCTCTGTGTTAAACATGCTGTATCTGGATTCCAAAATAGAAAGACCCTTATTGGAGAATAAAAATTAGACTTTCTGCATTTCTTTGCTTATTATATGATGGTTTTCCAGGTATATTTTATGCCTATTATCTGTACTTTTCTCTCTTGTACTGCTGTTTTCTACCTTTTTATGTATATACATTAAAAACTACAGTAAATATTATTTTAAAAGGAAATAGTGCATATAAGGATAAACCAAAGCACAGCCATAATGATAGGGGGGAAAAGCATATTGCTGGATCTTATCCTGAAATGTATCATTCCAAAGGCAGATCTTTTTGATTTTGTCGTTGTTAGTATTTTAATCTACACTACCACTTGCTCTGGAAGAAACTGTCTGTCTGTATTATTCCTATTTGAATTATCACCAGAGCTTAAGGAAAGGGAAAGAGGAAGTGGGTGCAGGATCTCAGAATGCACAGGTTGTCTTTCTTAGTCTCATCTCAAAATATTTTGTATGGAGAAGAGAAAAAGATGAAAATGTGCTGATCATTCAGAAAGCATGAACTGTCCTTGTGTCTGTGGAATGAATTGGAAATGCCTTTCTGATTTGATATTAAAATGCAGCACTGTCCTTGATTTGACATTTACAAATGTAAGCAAGAGAAGAAAAGGCATTTTCTCTCTTACTTAAAGGTCAGTTGTCAGATGCTCATGAATACAATCAACCCCTAAATTTGCTATTCCTGAATAGGATGCCATTACATTTTTCTATCTTAAAATATCTTTCTGAAAGGAAATAATGTCTTCTACTAAGAAAAGCTAATCGAAAAGCCCTTAATTAGAAGTGGAGAAATATTAAATAGAAAAACATAATTAAAGAAGTAATTACAACTCATATTATTCTGGTTCATGAAAATCTACTCTGAAGTAATGGGCTGATTGGCTGGGGAATTCTGAGAGTTGAAATCGACAGGCCTTAAAGTGACTAAGGCTGAGAAACAAGGCTATATATAAAAGTGGTAGAATATGTCTCAATACCCAAATTTATGTTAGTATGCTGTTCTGTTTGGCTCAGCAGTGGTAGATTCCACCGGATACAACAAATCATCGTGTATGGTACTTTAGGAAGCATTGTTAAGTTTTATTTGGTAAATTGGTACCCTGTTAGAAAGCTCAAATGAATACAGTAGCAGCAGTAATAATAGTAGTAGTAAATTCCATTACTGTAGGCACAGGCTGTAACAAAGTTCAAATATATAAAACTACAGAATACCAGTTTAAATGCATTGATGATCTAGTGCATTGGGGGCGGCGGGGAGGGGGAAATCACAGAATGTTTCAAGCAGATCTACAATATTCAGTATTCCTTTAATGTAATTAACCCCCAAATTAGCAAAGCTAATGGTCTGATTCTTAGAACTGAGCAGGAAAAACTGGAGATTATATGGCTTATGTCTATCCATATTTACTCTCTCATCTTTCCCAAATCTATTATTTGGTAGAGATTTCTACCTGATTCCCAACCTAAACAATCCAAGACAGAAATTTGATTTGAAACTTGATTTGATTTTTTCTGATTGAAAAAAACCCAGTAAATAATACTGTACAGGAACACTTAGTTACTCTTTGACCTAGCACTATAATTACTGAGTTTCCTTAGCAATAATTACCAAAGGCCAATAACTATGCAAATGAATTTTGGTGCTGAGTTATGACAATTGTATCATCAGCATAAAGTAATAAAAATATTATTTCACTTATTGTAACTAGAAAGTGTTGTGCTCATTGCATTTGATTACTGGACTGTATAACACTCCTGCCAGTGAATAGATACCTGTATGGATATCAGGAATGTTCCATCTAAGGGGGAAGGGTGTTGTGTCCTGAGCCTGCAAAAGCAGGCTCGGGACGTTGCATTGGTCCCGGGCATTCCAAGGCTGCCCGGGACCAGACTGGTCGGCACCAGCCTTGTGCGCATGCGCATGCGCAAGGCAAGGAATGATTAGTTACATTGTTTGCCGTAGTCCGGGTCCTTCGTCTTTAAAAGAAGCCTGCTTTACTTTTGTTGCTTGTTGGTTGTAAGAGAGCAGAGACAAGAATAAAGAACTCTTATTTTCACCATGTGTCTTCGTGATTGCATTCGAACCCAGAACTTAACAGAAAGGACTTTCTTTACCTTTCTGAAGCTGTATCATTTACAAATTAGAGCTGGCTAATTTATTTCTATCAACAGATTACATATTGCAAAAAGTCAATGGTTTGTGTTTATTAAACAGCTGAGCCAATCAGAAAAGATGAGCTAATTTTTAATATACAATACTGCAATCAGCTTATTCTTATTTCAGAATCTTATTTAAGAGAACCCACTTTTTCGATTACATTGAAAGGTAAATGTTCCAATATTGGCACCATATCATAGCTAAGGTTTGTAAGAATGTTACTGAACTTTTCTCTAAGGCAGGGGTCCTCAACCTTGGCAACTTTAAGACTTGTGGACTTCAACTCCCAGAATTCCTCAGCCAGGCGTGCCTGGCTGAGGAATTCTGGGAGTTGAAGTCCACTAGTCTTAAAGTTGCCATGGTTGAGGACCCCTGGTCTAAGGGGAAAGAGAAAATAGTTGGTCTCTTTGGAAAATCATTTAACCAGTTCAAGGAAGTCAGTTCTTTTAAGATACTAGTTTAGAGATTATTCTGATTTCTGAGTTTGTGGCATGAATACTGAAATAAAAAATTAGGATAACACATTATTGACCAAAAATGAAATATAGATTTTCAGAAATATCTCATTCTAATGTTCTGGATCACTCATCAAAAAGTCAAAGATGCTGCCTTCAGGCCATTCTAGGAATACTATATTGAAGTAGAAACATTACTGTCCACATCTGACTGATCATTTATTTGATTTGCAGTTCTGAATATTTCATTATTGCCTTCCCTTGCTTTCATATTTGACATTCAGCAAGGAAAAGGAAAATTATAATTAAATTCTTCCTAATATCCAGCATTCATTATAATTAAGCAGTTCCCTATATTGTTAAGATGTTTCACAAGCCCTTATTTTCCATGTTTCTCAGCTGTAGGGCAGGAAAATAGTAAGTGGTTTCCGTTTTGTACAACTGAAAACAAGGCCCTTGTTTTTCTCAGCCTATATCCCTCTGGATATATTTTTCTAGGATCCTTATGGTCTCCATCTATTATGAACAATTGTCCTGCTAAGCAGGGAATGATGGAAATTATTATGTAACAGTTCTGGAGGGCATCAGGTTCATCTGTCAATCATTACTTTTATTTTGGGTGAGGGAGAATCCTGTTAAAGAAAAAGACCACTTTAAACCTCCCCAGTCCTTCTAGAAATACATAAACTTTGATAATTAATTTTATCTGGAAGAATGTTATTCTCTTCAAGTAGTCATTAACTCTTTCTCATAAAAGGTTAATTTACAAATAAGCAAACACAAAAATAATATTGAGTTGGCAGATGAAACTTCCAGCCAACTATACGATCACTATAGCAACCATGAACTCTATTGACACCAGAAATATTTGACATCTTTGAGATATGATATTTATTTTAAATACACACACACACACACACACACACACAGAGAGAGAGAGAGAGAGAGAGAAATAGGAGACAAAATTGTAGAAAAAGTGGCCTAGTAGAAAATAAGGCTTAGTTTTAAATGATCAAACCTGATTTTTCAAAACTGTCTAAACTATTCTATATGATTCAGTTACCTTTAAAAAAAAGCTTTACCGGTAGGATGCTTATATCATCTTCATATCAGCTAAGATGTATATCCTAAGGATGTCAGAGTTGTAGCTACATCTCCCTGACCAGTGTAGAGAATAATGATTTTTGAAGGCCTGAACTTTTTAAAAAAAGTATGTATGTTGAAGAAGAGCTTTAAATCAGAGGTCCCCAACCTTTTGGGTACCAGCGACCACTTACATGAAGAGAGGTTTTTCCATGGACCAGAGGGGGCATGGTTTTGTGTGCTGCCTGCCTCCTGCATATGGGGCTTTGCTTGTTTGTGTGGACTGTTGCTGGCATGCCACAGCCCAGTACTGGTCCACAGACTGGGGGTTGGGGACCCCTGCTTTAAATCATGCAAGACTGCTTTGGTGTAGGATCTTTGTTTTCCTGCATCTCTTAACAAACCTGTTATGTTTGGTGTTCTGTGAGGCATCGACGAGGGAGCAGGTGAACAAACAACTCTTTATTAAAGGTTTAAACAGAAGCCTGGATAACTGCAGCTCCACCCCTATTTATACCCTCAACAACTAGGTAGCAGCCAATAGGATTCAAGTATTAGTTCCCGCTTTAACACAAGATAATTAGCATGTAGATAGCAAGTCTGGCTTTTAACTGACAGAGTCTTATGACCATTTTTTCAACAATTCCAAGTACTTCACCTCAATACATTACAAAACTGATTCAAATTTCTAAGATGTGTACCATGGAAAATGTTATTCCTTGCTTCTTCACTGCATCTTTCTCCACAGCTCTTATTTCAAAGGGAAGTACAAAAAGAAATAGAAAATTGTATTTCAGTTAAAAAAAAAACCAAATTCATGAAAAAGGTTAAATATAGTATTTTTTTTTACAAAAATAAAAATTAAACATTGTTGTGAAATGGTATAGAAATGATATAGACAGAAGCATATTTAAGCGGTAAAGACATCCAGGCTCATCCAAATGATTTGGGTTGGATTAGTGATTGGCTAAATAATCATGTCTCCAAGGAAATCCTTTGATTTTACACTCTGTCTCTACTGAGAAGAAAACACTATCTTTTTCTCTGTGGTTTGTCATTTAATTTAAAATGCCCATTATCAAAACTGGCTGCCATTTACCAACCTTGAACAGTTGATGTACTGTCTGTCTTTACGGCCTTTTTTAAAATGTCCCTTTCTTTAAATGAATACCGGAGACTAACAATGGGTTAATTTAAAGCAATGTTCTCTTATACAGAACAGCTAAAATGCTCTTGTCTGCCGTGTATGTCTGGGGATCTCCAAAGCATTGTTAGTGGAATTTGGGAGGATGTAAAGAAAACAGTGCTGTCAGATGCAATCCCTAGAGCAGTGGCATTAAAAGCTTCCTTAGTACCAATGAGACTCTCTTAAAATACACAGGTTTGTGCACCCAGAAATCACACTGTGTTCAAAGCAACAAGGGAAATAAATACTTCAGAAAAGTAAATTAGAGATTTATGGAAGGGGGACAATGGTGTGAGCAGGTTCTTTTCCTTGTTTATATATAAAGTTTATTCAACTGAGGCCTTTTCCATAGTAGTGATTTATACTTTCTCAAACATCACCAGCTACTGCTGTGGCAATATATCAATCAAGAAGGAAAGCTTAGGTTCCTACACAGGAAGCCTGGTGAGGCTACAAGACACTATAAATCACTAGTAGGAAAAAGGACAAAGATTTATGTTTTAACAATGGGGTTCTAACTTAATCCTGTCAATATAGGCATTTTAACCCAATAGCATGATCATGTCGCAAAGCTTGAAAATTTAAATCTGTATAGTGATACACAAGTATATTAATGTATCTAAGATACTAGGAATTGTAAGCAGAATTGATTTCATGAATGTCTTGAAATCAAAGAACTGTGTTTTACTTAAAAGTTTAAAAGCACATTGGATAATTAGTAAAAAAATAGAATGTGTATAAAGTATATAGAAACACAGAGAAAGGATGAGGTAAAGTCTCCTTCCTGATGAGTTTCACTACTGGAAACTTCACAGACATATATGTGCTTTCAGTATTTACAGTAAAGCAGCAATACAAGAATGGGCATCTCACCGGTAGCTCTAGCCTACAACTTTGATATTCTCACTAGTGCTAGTGAGGCCTAACTTACCATCGCCAGTTCTGGCCTCTGGAGTATAATTCATCCACAGGTCCATTTGGCTCAATCCCTACTCTGCTTTAGAAAAGCATTGGAAATTTGGTTTTTTGAACCGGCTGTATTGATAACAACACGAAGCCAAAGTTCCCTCAAAGGCAACAAGGAGCAGCAAATGCTGAAATATGCTTTGTAGTTAAATCCCTGCATGCAATGACGCAAAGCAAGCAACAAAGAGCAGAACTTGCTTTGTGATAGCAAACAGGCATTTTGTTTTCACTGTGGCATCACTGTGTTTAGGAATAGATATCAGTGTAGGCAGACAATATTTTTTCCCCCTGTGCAAGACTATTCTGGAGCTGGATGTGAAACTTTCTAGCACACAGGTGACTGGGGGGGAAAGTGAATCAGGAACCAAGTTGACACAAGCATAGGACAGGAGCATTTTAAACAGTGATGTTTCCCTAAGACCTCTCAGCTGAAGATTAGAATCAAATAAAAGCCAGGTTGAGATTCTCAGATCATTAATTTCCTTTCTGAGTACGGTCCAGTTACTAACATATGGTAACTCTTGGCCTTTTGAAAACAGCCTTTGTCAGGTTTATTTTGTTTTTGCCAATGTTTTAGGAACTGTATGTATATTGCTAGAGGAAAATTGGAACAAGAAACAGTGTGAACCAATTTAAAATGCATAAGGACACTGGGGCACTAATTATAATTTTGCTAAAAGCAATTGTCAAAATTGTAAACCTCCCTGTCAGCCTGATAGTGGGCAGCATTCTGTCATTCAGGCAGTGGGCAAAAACAGCAGATGATTGTTACCCTGTTATATTTCTGTGTGCGAGAACCAAGTAAAATAAGCTAAAATAAATCAGAGTTCAGACCCCAGAGTTATATTGGTATGTCTAAAAACTGTCAAAAGATATTAATTGGTCATAAACAAATCTGTGACTGTTTTTGGAAATTCTTAATATTTCCCTTGCTGATTTAGAAGTTTGTACCTGGCTGAGGAATTCTGGGAGTTAAAGTTCACAAGTCATAAAAGGGCCAAGTTTTAAGACCCTGGATTTGATCCTACTAATCCAGGGTCTTAAAACTTGGCCTTTTTATGACTTGTGAACTTTAACTCCCAGAATTCCTCAGCCAGGTACATTGAGGAATTCTGAGAGTTGAAGTCCACAAGTCATAAAAGGCCAAGTTTGAAGACTAATCAAACAAGACTAATCATTTTTGCTAGACTTGTTTGTAGGACACTTTGCATTTTCTTCCAAAAGGTGCATTAAAGCATGAAGATAATACCTGTCTTGGCCTTTATGTTGAGAATGATATTGTTTGTGATTTATAGAACAGTTCAACAGATGTTGCATTATCAATAAGGTTGACCAATAGCTATCAAATTGAGCCATGTAATTGAGATATAAATGGAGTATCTCATAATGTTCTAATTCTTCTCACATCTATTTTCTGTCTTGTCCTGGGATCTTGAATGTATATCCATAAAGTCTGCACATATGGGCAGACAGAGGAGGTTTAATATGTCTGTATGCTGTTAACAGAGCACTCAGTTTCTTAAAAGTATATAAAATTGAGTACAATTATAACAGATTAAAAGATTGATTTTCAAATTTGCTGTTCATATGAATCCCAAGTATTTGTATCCTCTGTAAATTAATGACAACTTGCATTTTTTATTTTGGCCTATTGGAATTCAGCAGAGTTTGACAGCAAGCACTGAATTTTGCAAAAACCCAAAATGACTATAATTTTTACGTCTATAATCTTTGTACTATAAAGTACAAAGAAAAAGAAATTAAATGCCTTTATTTAATGGCAAATAAAATCCATGACCAGTAGAGCTTTTTTGGTCAAAAAGAAATGTTTTACCGGTTGCAGTCCTATAAAATATTGTGTCTGTAGTGAGAATGGCTGAAGCTTCTGTGTGAAAATGTGGACTGAAAAGAAATATGCAGTAGGGATATTATGACCAAGGGATTAAATGTGATGGTACAATTAAGTATCATTAAATTTAGCATGTAAAAACTAAGTAGCAATTTTACCAAGCTGGCAGAAAATTGTCTTGTTTTTCATTTTTCCACCTTTTTCATCACATCACATTTTTTTAATTACTTATGGAAAGTATTTTGGGAAGTATTAACATCATAAATGAGAGTCTGAAATGAATAGGTGACAAGCAATAGTCCCAAGCTTCATGAATGAAGGCAAATATGCATGTCCCAGGACCAAAGGTTTAGTCTTCTGAGCTTTTGGACACATGATAGAGTCCATCCTCAGGGAACTTCCCTCTCACCAGAATGCAGTTCTGGTCCCAGTGACTGACTCAGATTGGATCCTGCAGCCCCACATCTATATTTTGTGGCTCTAAATCTAACTCAATGCCTTTTTTTCTCAAGAGAAGTATGCCATTTTAAAACTGAAATTGAGTCTAGAGTTTTTGAGCTAAAATTCTAGATAAAACTCAGTGTAAGCCTTTACTAGCCTATGTTACAAATATTTTCTTTTTTTATTTTAGGTATGCTGATCTCCAAATGAATTCTTGCTTTGTTTTCTATATCATGAAGCAGAGTTCATTTTAACAATTATGAAACGAAATTGTTGTTCCTGTCTTTGGCTGCAAGAGATATGGAGCATTAGTGGGGAAATTCAGTCTAAATTGCTTATCCTTTGATAAGTTTTGCCTCAAAGTGAAAAAAAAAATTAGGGCCATTTGGCAATGTTATCAGCCACCCAATAAAGACAGGGAAAAATATATTGTTTTACATTTTCTCAGACCTATCAGTGATCTGTTTCACAACAGAACTTCCTGTATACATGCTTTTTATTTATTTGTTGTATTTTTGTCTCACCTTTATTACTTTATAAACAACTCCAGAGGATGAACACATCTAATACTACTTCTTTCTCCTGTTTTCTCCACAATAACCACCCTATGAGGAGAGTTGGGCTCAGAGAGATTGCCTGGCCCAAAGTCACCCAGTCACCTTTGCATGCCTAAGGTGAGTCTAGAACTCATGATCTCCTGGTTTCTAGGCCAGCACCTTCACCACTGCAACAAACTGGCTCTCTATTTTAACCTTTTGCATTAGGAGGCGCAGCATCAAATTTCTATTTCAAACAAGTAGCCTTTCCAAGCTTGATACTTCACATTTGTGTAGGACTAAAACTCCCAGTTTCCTTGCTAACATGACTAAGCTTTCACTGCATCTTGTCTTCCCCCTTAGCTGGCTGGCCAGATGACTTCAGTAATTCAATTAATTTTTATCTCTATCTTTATGGATATCTTCATTTCTAACAGGATTTTTTCCATTTAGGAGAACTACAGAACTGTGTATTTACATATGAACTTGCACATATATTTTTTCCTGATATATGGGATATATGCTGACATGTGGGATGAATTTAATAAATTTAATAAACAATGAATATATTTTTCACCTGTTCTTTCTAAGCTTCTTGTCTAATAGGCTTTGACACTTTTCTTTTCAAACAACCGGCCTTTCATTCATTTTCTACGTCAGTGATTATATAATGAATGGCTCCTGCAGAATGATGCCTAATTCTTGCAAGAGTATTTTTCCCCCTAAAGTCAATATATTGTCCTGCTAGTTAAAATGAAAAATTAACAATTTAGGCAGATTATTAAGTATCTTTGTAATTTTGTTATAGTTTTACCTTCCTTTGTTACGTAGAGATAGTGCTCAGCATCAGAACTAATTGCTTCACTTAGCAGGAGGAGAAAAAGAATAGAAGCTTTCCATAGAAGATAGCGAGATTCTTTCCTCCCCACTTATTTTTGGTTCTCCCTGGGGGTGACCTACAAAGCACAGGATGTGATAGCATTTCAGAACGGCTGATAGCTGTGCATTTTAAAGCGATCACATCTAAGGCAGAGTGTTAAGAATTGCTGACAACATTAGAAGCTCAAGGTTTTTTTTTTCTCTTTGCCCTTTTCTCTTTCTCAAATTATTCATGTAAGGATTATAGCAAAAGAAATGCATCTTTTACTGGTTTTTTGTTTTTGTTTTTTTGCTAGAACACATGGAGGAAATACATAGGGCTGTTTGGCAGGCAATCTTGTGTGCAATATTTGAAAAATCCATGTCAGCTGTCTCTTCTTTTATTGCTGCTAGAATAGTCAAAATTTCTCAAAGCAAACTTTACATTCCTGTCTCTCTAAGACGTCAAAAATATAATGTTTCATTTCCCTGATGCTGTATTCCAACCCTTTTGTGCACGACGATTAAGAAAATCAAATGATGTCATGACAGATAAAGAAGAAATAGGACTAAACAAGGTTAATTCTGAAAAGCTGGGAAGGAAATAGGCAGTAAAGGAATGGAAGCTGCACTAGAGATGAATGGGCCTATGTAATCAGGGTCTTTAATGTTTCAATAGTGGATCAAGAGCTTAGAAATAATTATCTCTGTCTCTATGATGGCATCCTTGAAATTTTGCACATAGTGATGACTGCTCAAATATTATTTGAAGAAATAAAGACCCACAGCTGTAAAATTATATTGGTCTTTTGGTTTAACACTGAGGCAGCTTCAGGATAGTCATTGCAAATGCAGATGTTAGGCACAGATGCCATACCCTTAGTACCTTATTTTAAATCATATATAAATAAACTAAAAGATTGGCATGGGGAGAGAGGAGCAGTTTCCCATGCTACCTTGGGATATGATAAACTGAGAAACATTTTTACAAAATATAGGTGGTTATGGTCCAGAATGGTGCATTAATGGTGGTGGCGGCACAGTGGTTAGAATGCAGTGTTGCAAGCTAATTCTGCCAACTCACCAGTTCAAGGTTGACTTAGCCTTCCATTCTTCTGAGCTCAGTAAAGTGAGGACCCAGATTGTTGGGGGCAATATGTTGACTCTGTAAACTGCTTAGAGAGGGCTGTAAAGCATTGTGAAGTGGTATATAGGTTTAAGTGCTCTTGCTCTTGCTATTAAGTACTGTATGCCCAGCAAAAAAAACAACAAAGCAATCTGGGACAGAGGGAAGGGTGTTCTCAATATTTTTTTTTCAATTTTTTAAAAGAGAGAGATGGGGAAGATATTATTTTGCCATCATTGATGTAGAGCTGGCTATGCCCACCCAGTAGGCTACATCTACTCCATCCACGCCCACCCAGTAGCCCCTCCGCCCCCCCGAGGGCAACCACAATGCTGATGCAGCCCTCAATGAAATTGAGTTTGACACCACTGTATTACAGTAAGGAAAAGAAGAGAGAAGAAAAGGAAAGTAAAGCCCTTTGAGTAAAGGCTGTCTTTCACCAATTTGAAATCACTCAGTATTACTGTCTTTTACACAGATCTATACGTGATTGCTTTCAGTATATCATCAGTTCATTTTCAGCTCCAAAATTTTCTTCCCCAAATTATTCAGCGGATTGTCCCTTTCATATCTATTAAATTGAATAGTTGCTATTATTTCCATTTGGAAAAAATCAATTAATTTTATCTTCAGTACTGTTAAATCAATAAATTCCTATGCATTTAATATTTTTACTTCAGTCACATTGAAAATTACAGTTTGTTGGGAAATCTTAGAGGAGTTTAGGGAAAGAAGCTATAGTTTCAAAACCCAAGAGTTTGTCTGTATCCAACTCCAATAAATGCCAAGATCAAGCTATTTTACAAGATTATTATGGAAGTTAAAACCTATTCTGAATTCCTGAATAATGGAAAAGTGTCAAAGATTATAAATAAATAAACACTCTCTCTGGTAAAATGAAACTAGAGAGAATTTTACATAAATATCCAGAGCAGTTGAGCAGAAAAAAAATCTATTTAAAAATCAAGAGTTTTAGAAAATATTATTGAATACTCTGCATCTTTGATTAAAATACAATGTGCGATTGTACATACCAAATCTATATGTTTCTCATTAAACGTTTCCATTCAATATAAGTCTTCTCTGGTTTTTTTTAAAATGAGAATCTGTTAAAACTCCCTCTCTTTTGTGTTTTCTTTTTTTTCATTGATAAGATTTTAGCCTCTGGGATTATTCATTCTTTTAACATCTCCAGCATGACAAAGAACATTCATAACCAAGATAGCTTCTATGAATAGAAAAATACAATAATCTCTTGTATATGTCTATTATTTCCCACTCCAAACTGGGGCACAATTTTAAGATTTCCCAACAAAGCATTCTCATAGTAATGATCACAGTCTATGTCACATCTGTGTTAAGCAGAAATATATTTAAAATTTAAAAGAGACGTGGTGCGGAGCCGATTCCAGAGAGCTCCGAGATGGGGCTCGGTTATTTGGCAATTTCCCAGCCATCAGGAGCGTTGGCCCACCGGGAGAGACTACCAGTTTGAAGAGGATCCTCGGACGAATCGGAAGAGGTGAAGCACGCCGCGAGAAAGCCCGAGGGGGCTTAAGACGGGGACGAAGAAGCCGCCGGTGGCCGGCCGGCCCGAAGACGCGACAAGCGGGAGCTGGCGCGAGCAATGGAGGCGGAAGGTACAGAGACAAAGCGGCAGTAAGGAGGGAGGAGGAGGTGGAAGGCTTGGAAGAGAAATACCCCGGCCGGCAGAGAGACGTGGGGAGAAAAGCCCTCCTAGCTGTGCCCCTGAGTTAAGGGAAACGGAGTCCCAGGGGCAGCACAGTGGCCAGAATTTCCAAGAGAGGAAGGAGGGTGGAAGAGAAAAAGCTGACAGAACACACTAGTACCTGGCTGGGAAAGGAAAACACAGAAGGGCAAGAAGGACCTTGAAAAGAGCGAAGAGAAGAAAGAAGCAGACAGGCTACAGCCTGGAGGGAGCCAAAGCACAGCTAGGTGGAAGAAAAACGGGTGGAATTGAGTCACAGAAGGAAGGGAGGAGCAATACAAGCTGAAAGAGGTTCCCTACTAGGATGAGATTCAATTTGAACTTGCCCTAGGATCTTAGATGACTCCTACCTTGGAACTGCCTGACTACTGATTCCCACCCCTGAGCTGTTTGAATTTTGAATTTGGAGCCTTATCCCTGAAAGGCTAGAATACGGGATCAGCACCTGAACACTGCCCTGGGATTAATCTGGCTTACTATAAAATTCAAAAGAAAAGCTGGGCCAACAGTAGGCTGAACTCAGGATGGCCATCAAGCAGACCAAACTGATACCCCCAAAGGGAGTTGCATCCTCCCCAGCTCAGTTTCCTAAAATACCAGGGAATAATCCACATACCCTCCCATCCTCCCACCTACCCATAGGCCCCCAGACCCCCCTGTCAACCCAGGTCTCTCTCCAAAGTCACACATGATGAAAGAACTCAAAGAGATGATAGAGGCATTGGGAAAAAGGGTGGAGGGAATGGAAAAAAAGTTGGAGGAAGTGGGCACAAGGATGGAGAGACGGTGCAAAGATATAGAACAGAAACTGGAGGAACATGGCAGAGACCTAGAGAGAAAGTGGGAAGAACAACGCAGTGCGGTGACTGCAGACCTGGATCAAATCAAGGAAACAATGCAAACACACAACAAGAGAATGAGGGATGAAATTGGAAAAAATTTTAAGGAGATCTGGGAGAGGGTGGAAAAAAGGATGGAAGAAGCGGAGAGTCACATGGAGGGACAAATAGCGGAGATGAAAAGTGTGGCTCAGGACCAATCCACTATGATGCAATACTGGCACATGGCGACAGCAATCAGATTTAGGGGATTGAGAGAGACAACAAATGAAAACCAAAAGGACCTGAAAAGAATCTTTGTAAGGGCCCTGGCAAAATTTCTGGGAAAGGAAGCCAAAGATATTTCGTGGCAATTTGACAGAGTCCGCAGAGTTAACTCATGGATGGCAGCAAACAGGCACCTACCAAGGGACGTGGTCATCCATTTTGCGACAAAGGGGTTCTGGGACTTTATCTCCATAACGTCCTACAACAAGAAATTATACGTAGAGGAGCAAGAGGTGGCGATACTGAAAGAGATCCCCCCGAAGATGCTACAAGACAGAAAAGATTACAAGTTCCTGGTCAATGAACTGAGATCATGTGCTCTACAATATCGATGGGAAGCCCCAACTGGATTGTCACTACTCTATAAAAGCAAAAGATACCACCTGAACTCAATCCAGAAAGCAAAAGAATTTCTTGAAAAAGAGCTGAAGGCGGAAGGACCACAACCCACAACGAGGGACAATGTAGACGGGCCACATGAAAGCGGAAGGGACTTAGAACAACGAGCAAACTACCCAGAAGCACAGACCGATGCAGCAGCAGGAGAAATAAAAGGACCACCTCGGGATGCGACGGCACAGAGAACAGATGGCAATAAAAACAAGGAAGCAGGGCAGATTACAGAGTCAAGGCAATTAAGGTCCACTACCAAACGCACAGACCAGCAAGAAAAGATCCCACAAAACAATATGAGCACCAACCCAGATACCATGGGAGCGAGACCAAGGAAGAAAGCAGGGGAAAAAGCAGAAGCGGTCTGGCAGGAGTATCCTGAAGCTGATAATGGCAAGTAAATATCTGACTTGGAACGTTAACGGGCTAAACTCCCCACAGAAAAGGAAGAAAATATTTCATTACCTGAATCAAGGTAAAAATGATATAATTTGCCTACAAGAAACACACATCAGAGCGGCGGACCAGAAATATTTAATCAACAACAAACTAGGCTCACAATTTGTTGCAGCGGCAGCAGGAAAGAAGAATGGAATTGTTATATATGTAAAGCAACATGTAAGAGCTAAGCTATTAGAGTCGGACTCCCAAGGTAGATACCGAGCAATCAAAATAATACAGGAAGATAAGAAAATTCTGATGATGGGCATATATGCACCAAATCAACAACAAGGAAAATTCTACAAAATGATACACAAGAAGTTAACACAACTCAACTACAGATCATGTATTATAATGGGGGACTGGAACGGGGTCATAGAGATCGCCCTGGATAAAAAGGAAAAATGCACCTAACCCGCAAAAACACTCCAAGTTGCCTAAATCCTTCTTCGACATAAAGGAGGACCTTGAACTGACAGACATATGGAGGGAAAGACACGGCAAAGAGCAAGAATTTACATTTTTCTCAGACAGACATCAATCATTCTCCAGAATTGACTTTATATTAACAACTAGTGACTTGCTGGTTAGCCTAAAAACGGTGAAAATCCTACCCAAAGTACTGTCAGACCATAACCCGGTATGGATGGAATTAAGACATGGTCAGATACCTAGGAGATCCTGGAGAATTAATGAAAACCTGTTTAAATATGAAGAAAAGGTGGCTGAATGCAGAAATGCTATGAAGGAATTCTTTAGCATAAATATGAAAAATGAGACACCTATAGAAATGATATGGGACGCCAGCAAGGTATATATGCGTGGGATTCTCATGGACATGAATAAAAGGCACCGTCGTAAACAAGAACAAAAAAGAAAGGAGCTAGAAGATGAGATAAGTAAGAAAGAGCAGCTATTAAACAATTTGACTTGTTGCTGGTAGACCAAGTAGCAAGGAATATACAATACGCAAAACATAAGACATTCTGTAATTCCAACAAACCTGGTCGGTGGCTGGCTTATATCTTAAGGAAGAAGCAGAAATCCCGCATAATTGAAAAGATAGAGTACAAAGGCAAGGAAGAATTTCAACAGGAAGCCATCAAGAAAGCTTTTACCGAGTTCTACTCAAAGCTATACGCCGAGGAGAAGACACAAGACAAGGAGATAGATAAGTTTTTACAAAATGAAAAGTTATTGAGAATCACCGATGAACAAAGAGATGCCCTGAATGCATTGATCACAAAAGAGGAAATGCATGCAATGATCAAACAACTGAAAAAGGGGAAATCGCCCGGGACGGATGGGATAACAGCGACATACTACAAGCATCTCCTAGAGGAAATGATAGAACCCCTCAGAAAATTATTTGTCAACATACAAGAAGGAGGCCAAGTTCCACCGTCATGTAAAACAGCCTACATCTCTCTAATCCCCAAAGAGGGAAAAGATAACGCACAACCTGAAAATTACAGACCCATCTCACTACTGAACACAGATTACAAAATCTTCACAAAAATTTTGGCCAACAGATTAATGACTGCTACAAAAAATAATCCACCCGGATCAAACTGGATTTATACAAGGACGTCAGATGAAAACTAATGTAAGACAACTGCTGAACATAATAGAGTATTTGGATAGGCACGATCAGGTGCCCACCACTCTCATGTTTGTGGATGCAGAAAAAGCCTTTGACAGACTGAATTGGCCGTTTCTGACAAAACTGATTGGGGGGATGAAAATGGGAAAACAGTTTCTTAACTCCATACTGGCAATTTACCAGAAACAAACAGGCCAGATCATTGTGAATGGAGACTTAACAGACTCATTTAACATAGAAAGAGGCACGAGACAGGGATGCCCGCTATCACCCTTGCTATTTGTTCTAACGCTGGAGATTCTATTGAACAAGGTAAGAACAGCAGAGGACATAAAGGGCATACGGATTGGACAACAAGACTACAGACTATGTGCCTTCGCAGACGACCTGCTGGTAACAGTGTCGCAACCAGCACAATCAGTTAGGAGATTGATGGAGATAATGAAAGACTATGGTAGGGTATCAGGCTTCAAAGTAAATATATCTAAGACGAAGATGCTAGTTAAAAATCTAGACAACAAAGCAAAACAAGACTTGGAAAGAATAACGGGTTGTGAAATAGTTAAGAAAGTTAAATACTTAGGAGTGGAGATAGAAGCAACGAATGCGAAATTATACAAAAATAACTACGAGGTGCTGTGGAACAAGATACAAACAGATCTGGACAGGTGGAAAACACTACGATTGTCCCTGCTGGGCAGGATAGCAGCAGTAAAAATGAACGTATTGCCAAAATTTCTATTTCTCTTTCAAATGCTACCCATACTCAAAAAGGATGTGGACTTGGACGAATGGCAGAAGGGCATCAACAGATTTATTTGGGATGGCAAGAAACCGAGGGTTAAATTAAAAGTCATCCAGGATACAAGGAAGAGAGGGGGTTTAAAAATGCCCAATTTGAAGTTATATTACTACGCCACGGCGCTGGTGGCCCTGAGTGACTGGATCAACATGACGAACGACAGAATATTGAATGTTGAAGGGCATGGTCTACTATTCGGCTGGCATGCATATCTGGTGTATGACAAAAAGGCTGACAAGAACTTCAGGGAGAACCCACTACGGACCCCGTTGTTGTGGGTCTGGAAGAAATATAAGTACCTTCTACACGATAAGATCCCCATCTGGACAATCCCCGGGCACGCAATAGGAGACATAAATATATCTCAAGGACAGAAAGGGGTGCCCTATAGTAAACTTGTACTGGAAGAAGAAAATGGGTTTTCATTAAAGCCACCAAATACGCTAGCAGATGAAGGAATAGGGGGTTCCTGGCTATCATACTTGCAACTGCAGTCTAGGTGGCAAAAAGACACGAAGAAGGGCTTATCCCGGACAGATGAGAACTTAATTGAACAGACTCGAGAACAGGGGATCATGCATATCAAACGAGTGTACGGGGTTCTGATAGAAATGGACTCTGAAACTGTGCTAGTCAAGAACTGTATGGTAAAGTGGGAACAAGATTTTGGGCATCCTATCACGATGGAAACGTGGGAGGGAATCTGGGAGAGAAATGTAGAATTTACGAAAGCACAACATTTAAGGGAAAACTTCTATAAGATGTTCTATAGGTGGCATCTAGATCCGAAAAAATTATCATATATCTATCCAGACACCCAACCTAAATGTTGGTGGTGTGGCAATGGGGAGGCTACATATTTTCATGTATGGTGGACATGTAGAAAAATTAAAGCCTTCTGGAGGAAAATATGGTGGACACTCCAAACCATTCTGAAAAAGCGTATTGAATTTCTACCTCAGGTTTTTTTGTTAGGGATCATAAAAGATTGCACTACTACAGAGACGAACTTGATTCTAAACTTGATCACAGCAGCAAGACTGCTGGTGGGACAATACTGGAAGAGGCCAGAAATACCACCTATTGAAGAATGGACTTTGAAAGTAATACATTTGGCAGAAATGGCGAAAATATCAGCATACCTGAAGGATCGCTCAAATGAACAATATATGACAGGCTGGAAACAGTGGATAGATTATAAACAAGAGAAACACCAATCAAATAAAATGTATCTGGCGTATAGTTGAGGCTAGACGTGAGGAGTGAAGAATGTTTACCAAATTTGACGTATACAAAGACTAATACTTACTGATGTATTTTACGATCTATGATGAACGCTTCTTAATATGCTGTTATGATTAAGGTTGAGTGCTTTAATAAAAAATTTAAAAAAATCCAGTAAATGCAAAAAAAAAAATTAAAATGTTTTGACACTGAGATATTTAATTCTGAATATTCTTTTTCTAAAACCCTTATTTGATTAAACATTTACTAAATAAAATGTTTACTTAACATTGATTTCAGTAAAAAAAGAAAAGAAAACAGAATAGATGCCTAATATCAATTATAAAATATTTGCTCCAGTTTTACTGAAAGTTTGAATATTCAGCATATATTTAGAGGGGAGGACAAATTTATTTCATCTGTAAAAGAAGAAGAAAAAATAACATAAATAGCTTTGACCCCAAATAAGCAATTTGGTGTCATCCAGACTTCCAAAATCCTCAGCCATTTATATATTTTTCCTAAAACATCTCATGATTTTCCTCAATTCCAATCTTTGAATTCAGAAAAAAAAGTTATTCTAAGGAGAATAACAGGGTGATACTTAATACAGTTGGATCCTGTTCAACAATCCACCATTCCTCAATCTAATGCCTAGGTATTCTGGGATGTAATTCCCAGAATTCCTATCTAACACATCTAAAAGTTGCAGAAGACGAGCAATAATTTCAAAAGGAATTCTGCCAAGTCAAAATTTCACTGTGTCTTTCTTTCTTAAAAAATATTTGTTAAGGAAAAAAAATAGAATAAAGTAGGCAAGTATACATTTTATACAAAAATCTGCAAACAAGGAAGTGTAATTGTCTCATTCAGAAATGGTCCTTTTATCTTGTGGCAGGTTCCAAAAACCCAAAGAAATGGGACACCTGGAAGAGAGCAAAATAATATGGTAAAAAATCTTAACAAAGGACACCTCTGTAATGCCTGAAGGATAAAGTTAACAACTTTAACATATTGCTGATACTCTCTAATTTTCAGTATATTGTTGTTATCTGGTATTGTTTATCTCTTGGTTGTTTCTTGAAAGCCTCTTGTAAGTTTGAGTTGGGCAGTCATATAAATTCTATTTATCTCCTAGGTCAGCAGTTCTCAACCTGTTTCAGGCCAAGACCCTGACCTGCATCGCGCATGTGCAGCGCGATGGGCCTGCATTGCGCATGTGCGGTGCGATGGGCCCGCATTGCGCATGCGCGGTGCGACGGGCCCGCATTGCGCATGCGCGGTGCTACCCCGCGCATGCGCGATGCTGCCCCCTGCGCCGGCTGAGGGGAAAGGGGGAAAAATGGCGGACTGCGGTGTTTGGCGACCCCCGTGAAATGGTCGTTCGACCCCAAATGGGGTCACGACCCACAGGTTGAGAACCGCTGTCCTAGGTGAAGCAGTTTTATCACTTTAGCTAATTGTCATTGAATTTCTCTAATCATTTAGTATCATGTGTCAATTGTGATCACTTTTTTTTCTAAACATTTTCATCCCTACATCTAATTCTGAGAGCAAATGTAGATTTACTTCAAGGTTATAAAATGGTAGATAATTAGACCTATCCTTTTCAAAGCTATCTTCCCTTTTTCGCTTTCCTCTTTTAGAAAGGTTTAGTGGAAAGAATTTGTTTACTATTTAATGAGCATTCCTATTTAGTGACCAGTTTCTTCTAAATTAGAAAAATGGTTTGATTATATAACTTACTTAATCAGACCCTTAAAATATTTTGATTTTTTTATGTTGAAGGATACGCTTCATATTCTGTAAAAGAGCAATAAAAGCATTTCTTATATTTCAAGCTCTGGTAATTTATGAAGCCTGTACTCGTCTTACACTTGCTCACTTGTAGAGTTCCTATGGGCCAGTCCTACCATTGTGCAGCAACTAAAATGATCAAAGGCCTGGTGACTAAAACATATGAATCCTGGTTCCCCACATTTGCAAACAAATCCAGAGTAGTACCCAGAATTTATACATCTATTAAGGTATTTAGGAACATGACGAGCACTTTGATCAAAATTTCCAATAGACTTATTTGCGCAGTTAGCAAACCAGACCTTTTAAGTATGAGTTTTCTGCAACACTTTTTATTGCAACCACGGGTTCTTAGAAGAATGAGAGGAAATAAATTGTTTATATTATTGATATAATGTGAATGTTTTAAATCTTTTTGCCTCTCTTTTTTTTAAACTGAAAAAATTCTAATTAACACTAAGAACCAATCTGTTTAGAAAGGGAAGGGAAAAGAAAAGAAAAGAAAAGAAAAGCCATTGTTGATAGAACCGCAGAAGAATTCATCGTGTCCATAATTATATGTGAACAATATTTCATGTTTTGTACTCTATACATGCAGGTGAAAATGAGCACCTCACTACACTTCAGATGGTTCTTGATTGAAAAGATTAGCCAGCTATAAACTGTTACCCAGGGGACATTTGAATGTATTAACCTTCTTCAGGGAGGCTGCTTTCAGGTCCCTCATATTCATGTATGTATTTTAATCTTGTATTTTATATTTTAAATTTATGCTGTATAGTATGCCTTATTTTAGTAATGATGCTCCTGACACGAATAAACATTCTATACATATTTTGTGTGTTGTTGTTTTCCGTATATCTTTTATTTATTTATTTATTTATTTTTAAAAACCTTTTTGAATTTAACTTTTTCAAAAATTAGGAAGTATTGAAAAATTAGGAAAAAAATAAAATCAGTGACTCAACCTATTTAGATTTAAAATCACTAGTCATTTAAATATTTATCTATTTGTAGATTTGGTTTTTGGTTTTTTTTAAATGCTGTGATGTTGTTTTTGTTCATCCTGTTAGCCGCTCCAAGTCCTTTGGAGAGGAGCGGCATAAAAATCTAATTAAAATAAATAAATGAATAAATAAATAAATATAGCATGATCACTCTTGATTTTTCATTCTTTACAGGACAGACCTAGCGCGGAGGAACACGTTGTCAGTTATTAAGTAATCTTTCCCAACTAAAACAATTTACTGCATTTGATGTAAATTAGAAGATTAAATGTGAAGTTTAGGTCTAAATTATTAGCATATTTGCTTATTGATTTCCAAGAAAACATGTACAAAAGGGCAGCAAATAAAACTTCTGACCAGAGTATCTGTCATCTCTACTATATAGAAAAATACCTTTGTGATTTGTGATTCATTCTGAGAAACTGTGATAAATCTATATTTATACAAAGTAGATTTTCTTTATAAGTTATGTGCCTACCTTATTGACAAGCAAACTACTTCTTATAAGTTCAGATTTCCTATAATAAGAAACTGCATCCTTTGTTTGGGCAGCCACTCAATACTTTCAGTGTAATTATTAGCAGACTCTTTTATACTAAGATAAATTCACCAGTTTCATTTTTGAAACCGAAACTTGAACATATAGAACTTACTGTTCAGTAATATTTTTATTACCCTAACCATTTATGCTTAAGCTTTATGCACTAATCTGAATAATATTCATAACACTTAAAAAGTTCTATGTAATCTTGTCTGACATAAATATATTCTTTTTCCAACAAGACTAGCAATATTTCAGCAAATATTCTTTGAAAAATAACATTTTTTGAACAGAAGTATTGGATGGAGAAAATGTTGATAATAAGAAGATGGTTTTTTTTTTTTTACTTCTAGTGAAATTAGTCACTGCCTTCATTGCAGTTTCAAGATATTCTGCATGGCTGATATTATTTTCCAATCACTCTGCCTGCTAAATTATGTTTGAATGACAAAAACAAAGGCAAATGCTATTTTTAAAGATAAGCAGAATCCATTAGTGTGCGATCAGATCATAGACATCTCAGAGATGTAGATTAATTACACAACTATGCAGTTCAAAGAAAATGCCCTTCACTTCAGTTTAATTAAATGGAACATGGTTTAATACTTGCAAAACTAGACAAATATCAGGTCTGGCTTTTCTATTCCTTTGTACATCATTGGATCAGATTTACCACTTTAAAAATGTCTGAACTGATAAAATAAAAATTGTAATTTCTACCAAGATTCTAACTGAGGTAGGTAAATTGTAGGGCCGGAAACTAAATGGTAATTAAAATGAAATGACCTTCAATAAATCTGCCTAAGCAACTGTGTTTGGAGAAGCAAGCTAGCTAAAATCTCATTTTAAAAACTTTTGCAGTATTTAATTAAAATATATGTGTCTGTACACTATTTACTCCTATAATAATCAGCATTCCAGTTCTAATTTTTTATTCCAACATTTTTTGTACTCCAGATTTGAATATTCTAGAAGCTGCATGGCCCCAGATTGTACCGGACAAAAGGTAGTCAACTTTATTACTCTACAGCAGTACTTCCCAACCTTTGCAGCTTGGCTGCCAGGCTGTGGTGGGGGAGAAAGGAACTGGGACATGGCCCAGAGGTTTGGGACCCCTGCTCTACACTACCTGGAATGTTGTGGTATTCTGATTATTACCTCAAACGTAATGAATTCACAAATTTAACTATTATAATAATTCCATTTTGAAAACTTGTTAGTACAAACTTACTTATTTACTGTAATCGATATATTTGTATTATATTCATTGATGTTTAGTTTCTAGTAAGTGATTTTAAGACCGCAGTGAAAATCACCTGCCAGTCTGAGTGATCTTACCATATAGAACAAGAGACTCTTGAAGTACATAGCTAGTGGGGCTGTCAGATAGCTTTATACAGAGAAAGAATACACATAAAATTTAAAGTTAACAATATCATCATTATAAGATCATATTCTTGAGACTGGTGCTCTCATGAAAGAAAAATAAGTGTTAGGAAAGCCTGTGCTATTTAAATCTGTCTGCAGCTATGAGCATATATTGTGGGCTCCTTAATCAAGTGCCTGAGCTACATTGTCAAAATCAGAAGAAAAAGAAGATTGAAATGAGAGAGAAGAAGAAAATGATAAAACCCCTGAAAATATTGGTATCAACTATAGAAATGTGCAAAGTCTCAGACAAGAAAGGAGATCAGTATGGTCAATAGGTTTATAAGTGCCAACAAGCTGGTGGAATTCCAACTTTACCAACAGATGATGATATTATTTTCCTGTCTTAGCAAAATATTTCCTACTCTATCTAGCCTTTGTAGGATTCTTGTAATATCTTGTGATTCCACATGAAGTCTTTCAATGCCATTCAGATAGTAAGCAGTTCCTGGTGTTGCAACATTGCCTTCAGTTTGGTCATCTATGATTTCACCCAGTTTCATTCATTTTGATGCTGTAGTACAGGCATGTCAAACTGCTTGCCCGCGGGCAGGATGCGTCACGTCGAAACCGCATCCACTCCATTGCCAGCAATGGGGGAAAAGTCGCGATATGTCACACGACGTCATGAGTTTGATATGCCTGCTGTATGATTGACATATGACCATAACTGAGAAAGGAATTTTGGTCATAAGTCATTGTGGTCATTAGTTGAAGCACCCAAAGTAGCCAATAGGGCTTAATAGAAGCTTTTCAGGGTCCATTTTATGCTGTTTTTCATGGACAGACATTTCTCACAGAATCTAGGAGTAAACGGAGTTATAATCCTTAGTAATTTTAAGGTAATAAAAGGAAGATTGGTTTTAGCTTCTTTTTTTAAACAAAATTTTATTAAGTTTATATAGATAAGGAAAAATAGGAACAATACAGGTATGGTAAAGGGAGGGGGTGGGAGGAGAGGGGAAAGGGAAGGGAATAAAGGATTTAGTATAAAATAAGGAGAGGTACAATGACGTATTTCAACAAACAAGCTACCGTCTGGATCATAATAATGAATAAATATCATTTTCAACCATTTTTACCGAAGCTTAGACTATAACATATTAAGAAAGATTAGTAAACAAATACATTAATCTATTAAGTAAACACTACTAATAAAATCTCAAAAAATCCTAACAGTCAAAAGTAACAAATGAAAATCAGTAAGTCAGGTAAATAATCATATCATCAAAATGTTAGTTAGAACTCGGTTACAAATCAGTCATCTATTCTAAAATATTGAATCCTTCAAGTTCTAACGTGTCTCTAACCATTGGTAGAATTTTTCCCAAGTTCTAAAATAAATTGAATCATCTTTTTCTTTCATTTCTAATGTTAATCTATCCATTTCTGCACACTCTAAAATTTTAATAATTATAATCTGGTCAGATGGTAAGTTCTCATTTTTCCAAAATTGGGCAACTACTATCCTTGCAGTTGTTAAAACATGCAATATCAAATAGTCATTCTCTTTATCATAATTGGGTCTTAATATTCTTAACAAAAACAATTCCGGTTTAAATTCTATCTGTAATTTCATTATCTTTTCCAACCATCTATGGATCTTAGACCAATATTTCTTAGCGATAGGGCATATCCACCAGGCATGGTAATATTTCCAGCAAATATCCAGGCATGGTAATATTTCCAGCAAATATCCGAAACATTTTAAAACATTTTTAAACATTTTCACTATTTATTTATTTATTTGTTCAGACTTATATGCCGCCCTTCTCCTCAGACCCAGGGCGGCTCACAACAATAATACAAGTAAAAAAACAAAACATAGGATCAATTAAAATATCTACTTAAAATACTATATAAAAACAAAATAATTTATAACACTCATACCATACACAATCACAATCAAAGGCCCAGGGGCAGAGTGCAGCTCACACACCCCAAACCTGTCTGCATAAATGTGTCTTTAATAGTTTCCTGAAAGCTAGGAGGGAGGGAGCAATACGAACCTCTGAGGGAAGCTGGTTCCAGAGGGCTGGGGCAGCAACGGAGAAGGCCCTAGCCCTAGGCCCCGCCAGATGGCATTGTCTGACAGACAGGACCCATAGGAGGCCAACCCTATGTGCCCTAACCAGTCGCTGGGATTCATGTGGCAGAAGACGGTCCCGCAAGTATCCTGGCCCATTGCCATAAAGGGCTTTATAGGTCATAACCAACACTTTGAATTGTGTTCGGAGACCAATTGGTAGCCAGTGCAGCTCACGAAGGGCTGGAGTGATATGAGCTGGAGTAATATGACACTAAGCGAACTGGTGTCATATGCCATCTATAAAACATCTTATATAAGTTTTCTTTATATGCTACCACTTTTGTAAGCTTAATATTTTTATCCCAAAGTTTTTGCCAGTCTTTCAAATCTATAGAATGTCCAAAGTTCTTTGCCCATACTATCATTGTTTCTTTCACTTGTTCTTCTTCCATCTTCCAGTTTTAAAAAATTTTATAGAGTTTTCTAATCAAATTCTCATTTTTTGAAACAAAATTTTATCTAATGGGGTCTGTTCTGTGTAAAAACCTGTCGATTTTATATCTTTTTCGTATCTTGTTTGAATTTGGGAATAGGACCACCATGTCAAGTCAATACCTTGTAGTTGTAAAGTTTGCCTGTCCTTAAGTTTTCTCTCCTTGTCCAAAATGTCTTTATAACTAACCAGTTTGTCATAGTTAATCAGATTTGGATAGGCAAATGCTTCCATTGTTGAAAGCCACTCAGGTATTTTCATATATATTTTATGTTTAATTTTCTCCCATTCTGAAAGTAGTATGTTTCTTATCACATGATTTTGAAAGTACTTATATGCTTTAGATTTCTCGTACCATATAAAAGCATGCCAACCTAACTGAAGGTCATATCCCTCTAAATAAAGCAATCTTTTATTTCTCAATACAATCTATTCTTTAAGCCAAAGCAAAATAGCCACTTCATAATAAAGTCTCCAATCTGGAAGGCCAAAGCCCCCTCTATCCTTAGATTCTTGTAACAATTTACATTTGATTCTTGCTTTCTTTTTTTGCCATATAAATCTTAAAATCATTGCATTTAAATCATCAAAAACATTCTTAGTAAGTTTAATCGGCACTGTTTGTAATAGGAAAATTAGTTTTGGTAAAATGTTCATCTTAACCATTGCTATTCTTCCTAGAAGTGATAATTGAAGATTTTCCCATCTTTCCAAGTCTATTTTTATTTGTTTCATTAATCTCTCATAATTATCTTCTTTTAGTGTAGTATATTTCGCAGTTAAATAAATACCCAAATATTTGACTTTTTTAACTATTTGAAGGTTTGTCATTTTACCGATTTTCTGTTTGTCTGTTAAATTTTTTGTTATTACTTTAGTCTTTTCCCTGTTTATTTTCAGACCAGCCACTTCTCCAAATTTCTCAATTTTGTGCAAAAGTTTATCAGCTGTTTGCAGTGGCTCCTTTAGAATGAAGACCAAGTCATCCGCAAAAGCCTGTAGTTTATATTTCTGGTCTTTGATCTCCAAACCTTTAATTTCTGTATCTTGTCTGATATTTCTTGCCAAAACCTCTAATGTAAGAATAAACAACAGAGGAGACAACTGGCATCCCTGTCAAGTCTCTTTTTTAATCTCAAATCCATCTGTATAATCTCCATTTAAAAGTATTCTTGCTGTTTGTTTCTTATAAATTGCTTGAATTGCTTTGTTAAAGTTTTCACCAAAGTCCATTTCTTGAAGTTGTTGAAACATAAATTGCCAATTTAAGTTATCAAAGGCTTTTTGTGCATCAAGGAATGTAAGTGCCATTTGGTTCCCTGGATGGATTTCATAGTATTCCAAGACATTTAAAATAATCCTCAAGTTGTTCTTTATCTGTCTTTTTGGTAGGAAACCATTTTGGTCTGGGTGTATAAATTCATTCAAAAAGTTTTTCATTCTTTCTGCCATTATTGCAGCAAAGATTTTGTAATCCACATTTAATAGCGATATTGGTCTGTAATTTTTAATTAGTGTATGGTCAGTATCTTCTTTAGGTATCAAAGTAATATTGGCTTCAGTTCATGAGTCCGGTATTTTTGTCTGTGTAAAAACTTCATTACATAAGTCTTTCGAAGTTGGAGTTATAGTATCTTGTAACGCTACATAGAATTCAGCAGGAGGACCATCAGGTCCTGGTGTTTTATCTTTCTTTTGCTTTTTTATTGCCTCTGTAGTCTCCATCACTGAAACATTCTCGTTTAACCTCTGACGCATATTCTCGGGAACCTTTGGGAGATTTGCTTCTTTTAAATAAGCCTGAATTAAATCTTTAGAAACCATCTCCGCCTTATAAAGTGTCTCATAATACTCCTTCGTAATTTTTTTTATTAAATCGTTGTGACAGTGTAGGTCATCGTCCGTGTCCCGTAGCTTACTTATTAATCTTTTTTCTCTTTCTTTTTTTAATCTATAAGCAAGCCATCTCCCAGGTTTATTGGCATTTTTTAAAAAAATCTGTTTGGACCTTTTAATCTGTTGTGCCATTGTATTTGTCTCAAGTAAGTTTAACTTATGTTTTAATAGTTCCATTTGTGTTTTCAACTTTTTCTTTTGAGAGTCTGATTGTTATTCAGCTTCCAACATACTAAGTTGTTCTTTCAATGTATTTTGAACAAGTTTCTTTTCGTTATTCTTTTTAGCAAGATAAGTTATGGCCAAACCTCTAAAATATACTTTTGCTGTGTCCCATACAATTTGAATAGAGGTTTCTTCTTTTTTATTGACTTTAAAAAAGAATTCCATTTCTTTTGTTGTGAATTGTAAAAATTCCTTTTCTTTCAATATTGATTTATTCAAGGACCATCTCAGTCTTTTCTTAAGTCCTTTCCAAGTCATTTTCATTGAATTATGGTCTGCCCAAATGTTAGATTCTATTTCAATTTCTTGTATCGTGGCCTTTAAATCCAAAGAAGTCCATATCATGTCAATTCTTGACCACGATTTATGTCTATTAGAATAAAAGGTATATTGTACTTTTTCTGGGTACATCTCTCTCCAAATGTCCTGTATACAAAGTTCATTTTTCATTCTTAGAAAGAATTTAGGTAAGATATTACTTCCTTTTTCCCCCTGTTTGTGACTTTTATAATCTCGTACTGGATCAACAATTGCATTAAAGTCTCCAAGTATACACAAACTATGGTAATTTAAGTCCACAAGTTTATCATATAATTGCTGAAAAAATTGATCTTGCTTCTCATTGGGAGCATATATTGCAACCATCAATATTTGTTTTTGATTCCATGTCATCTCAACCATCAGTATTCTTCCCTCTTCATCAGCATAAATTTGTTTTGGATTCATCTTTTCTTTTATATATAGAGCTATCCCTCTTTTCTTTTGTGATGTCAAGGAAAAATAAAGTTTACCAAGTTTTAATTGTTCAAGTATTCTAGTTGTAACTTGATGTGTGTCTCCTGGAGACAAATTATATCCATTTTTAGCTTTTGTAGTCTATGAAATATTTTAGTCCTTTTTGATGGGGAGTTAAGACTATTTATATTTATTGAAAGAATTCAATAAATAAAGAATTCCAATTTCCTCCATAGTTTCAATTGTGTAAAGATCTCAATTTTCTAGGAGAGCTTATCTGTCTCTGGTCTTTAGGCCTCACATCTTCCTCTGGCTGAGTCTTTTTATGTGCTTCTTCCTCCATTTGTTTCAATGTTCCTGCAGTCGTTTCCTCTGGTTTCTTAGGTTCTGCCTCACCTCTCTCCAAGAAGTCTCTATGATTATTAAAGAAGTCCTCTGCTTGTTGTGGGGTGTTCAATCTATATCTTTTTGTGTCCCAAAAAATTAATAGTCCTTCTGGGACCGACCATCTGAAGTTCACTCCTTTATTGATCAATTTCCTCGTTAAGAATTGGTATTCTCTTCGAGCTTCTCTAATTCTTCTTGGGATCTATTTAAGAATTACCAAATCTTTATCTTTGTATTTCAGAGGTTGGTCCCTCACTAGTCTCAGGATCTCATCCCGTATTGCTCTTTTGCTGAATCTAACATGAACTTTCCTGGGCACTCTATTTTTCCTTTCATAATTTGAATTCACTCTATAGACTTGATCAACTTCTCTTTTGATTTGATCCATTTCCATTCCAAGCAAGTCCGCCAATAATTGAGTCATCAATAGTAACAAGTTTTCATCACTCTCTTCTATCACATTTTGGAATCTTAGAAAATATGATGCGCGTTCTAACTCCATCATTGCCATACTTTCTTCCAGCTCCGCGTTAGATTGCGCCAATCTCTGATTTTCATCTTGGAGGGCCTCTAATTTCTGGTCTACCACTACTATCTTGTCTTCAATATTTTGCATTCATTGTTGAGTATCTGACATTGCCTGTTGAAAGGATTCCACTTTTTGATCCATCTTAAGCAAATCATTTTTCAAATCTTCAAGATCCTTTTTCATTTCCATTTTAGAATCCATAATTGCCTGGAGAATGGCTTCCATATCCTGCGTGTCTGGCTGTAAAAAGGTTGTAATCGATTTTTGAAGCGCTGGACTAACTGAGGTTGATACAGGAGCAGAGGATCCCTTCCTCGCTCCTTTTGCCAAGTTAGAAACACTCATCTTGCTTATTGTATTTATTGTAATAATAATAATACTAATAATAATACTAATACTAATAATACTAATACTAATAATACTAATAATACTAATACCAATAATACTACTACTACTACTACTACTACTAATAATAATAATAATAATAATAATAATAATAATAAAGTTGGAAGGGACCTTGGAGGTCATCGAGTCCAACCCCCTGCTCAGGCAGGAACCCTACACCATTTCAAACAAATGGCTGTCCAGTCTCTTCTTAAAAACTTCCAGTGTTGGAGCATTCACGACTTCTGGATCCAGGTTGTTCCATTGGTTAATTGTTCTAACTGTCAGGAAGTTTCTCCTTAGTTCTAAGTTGCTTCTCACCTTGATCAGTTTCCATCCATTGCTTCTCATCCTGCCTTCAGGCGCCTTGGAGAATAGCTTGACTCCCTCTTCTTTGTAGCAGCCCCTGAGATATTGGAACACTGCTATCATGTCCCCCCTCATCCTTCTTTTCGTTAAACTAGTCATACCCAATTCCAGCAACCATTCCTTATATGTTATAATCCAATATCAAGCCCGATGGTCCAATTAATTGTAATCCAAGGGTAGGACCCGATGGCCAATTATATTCCACCAAAAAGCTCAAAAGAGAGGAGATAAAAAAACCCCAAAAATATATATGTAATCCAAAACCCTCAGAAAAAAATAAGAGTAAAAATAAAAATATCCAGCAATAGTAATATCAAAAAGTAGGAAAATATATAAAAAGGGATAGCAGATCTTTGGGCAAAAAAAAAAAGGAAATAGAAAAAGAAGAAAGATAAAAAATATGTTTATATCCACACAACAAGGCTGACAAAAAACAGTAACAAATAAAAAGAACAAAAAAGAAGAGAAAAAAATATTTAATTTATAATCCAAATGTAAACATAAAAACTTCTTCTATGGTTCCCTTATTTTAAAAAGAACAAAATCAATCCAAAAAGGGAATCAAACACCAAGCAAGGACAAAAGAAAAAACAAAAAATAGAAAGCAGTCTCTCTTAGTAATCTCCAAACAAAGTAGGAATGTCTGGGCAGTCAGCCAAGTGTCTGGGCATTGAGTCAAACACCACAGCTGAATCAACAAAGATAGTGTAACAAAAAAATAGTGTTGCAAGAGAACAAAGGAAAGAAATTGCAAGAATAACCACCAGGGGATGCTGTTTCTTCCCTCACCATTTACTTGGGGAGAAAGTAAAAGAAAAAGAGAAAGTTCCAGCAATAAATACGGAAAAGTACTTCAAAAGATTTCTAAAAAAAGAGCAATTAAGGTGGCTTTCCCCAAGTAGGATAGTAAAATCTTTCTTCCCCTCTGTGATAAAACAAGCTTGCTCCTTCAATATCGCTTTAGTTCAAAAACTTTTCAAAAGTTTTAAAACGCTGAAACCGCCACTTTTTGGAAGGGGAGAGAAGCAAAAAATCCCCTCCTCCTCCTCCCCTTAGGCTTCCAGCTTATCGTTAAAGGCAGGCAATTTTCTTAAGGGTCCACTTTGCATCAAAAACTGATATCATCTTACCCGGATCAGTTGCTTGTTTCCTTAAACAGCTGACTCCTGTCTCCGATGATCTGCAGAAGATGACAGCAGACGCAAAGCTCTCTGCCTTTCTCTTGCCAGTTCCAGAGGCTATTTTGAGTTCGGGGAGCTGGCTATTGCCAGCTCCCTTTCCTCAAAGAGCTCACCTCTCGGTGGCCACCCTTCCAAGGTGGCATTCAGCCTTGATGGGCCCGCCAGCAATAGAAATTCGGACCCTGGGCAGGGAGATATCGTGTCCCAGGGTCTAGGACCAGGCAAGCGGCTGTGTTTTGATGATTTTAGCTTTTTGTCATATAGGTTTCTGATTTCTTTTTCCTTGTCTCTTTGTAGTTAGCCATACTCGGTGAAACAGCACAACTTATTATAGATTATATCTGAACATTCAACATTATTTTTTTAAGGGAAAGTTTGTAAATATAATTGTTAATATAATTCAGAACTGTTCGGAAATCGCTTGTACTACCAAGAGGCACAAAGAAAGATCCTAATCCTAGGAATTGCTAACAAAGTAGAACTAAGTGTCTGATCTGATTGCAGAAGAGTTTTAAGATGAGGTTGGGGCCCACGTGACTGACTAAAGCTTTCCCACCCCTGCCATATATCCCTAAAAGAACTTTGTCAGACATTAGGATACAGGTAGTCTTCAACTTACAACAGTTCATTTAGTGATCGTTCAAAATTACAACGGCATTGAAAAAAGTGACTTAGGACCATTTTTCACAATTACGACCTTTCCAACACCCCCCATGGTCACGTGATCAAAATTTAGACACTTGGCAAATGACTCATATTTATGATGGTTACAGTGTTCCAAGGTCATGTGATCTCTTTTTGCAACCTTCTGACAAGCAAGGTAAATGGAGAAGCCAGATTCACTTAACAACCAGGTTACTAACTTATCAACTGCAGTGATTCACTTAACAATTGTGGCAAGAAAGATCATAAAATGGGCAAAACTCACTTAACAAATGTATCACTTAACAACAGAAATGTTGGGCTCAGTTGTAGTCATAAGTCAAGGACTAGCTGTATATGTAACTGATTCAGGATCTTCTAATGGTCAATCATGTATTTAAGAGACAATCACTATGTGGTTTATTTATTTATTTATTGATGATAGGCGCTGCCTTCAGAAAACATTGTTCTGATAAAATTGCACAAATCTAAAGAAATCAATTTCTATATTTTGAAATTATTTTAGTTTGGTTCACCTATGTGATGAGAGGTATTTAGCTAGAACAAGAATTCAGATTCAATCTTATTACTTTGAGAAAGGGAGATGAGGTACAGAGGACCCCAGAGAGAAACTTGGAAAAACATTTCCACATATTGTTCCTTAGGGTGTCCTTGTCAGTTTGAGAAAATGCATTAATGGCCTCTAAAAACATTATTCCGCTTGAACACTCTTGCACTAATTTAAGATTATGTTCGAACAGGCCTGAAATATACCTCCAATTTTCTCCATCTTCTGAGATTTAACATTCAGTTGTACACTTTCCAAACACACTTTCAAAACAATTACAGTGCTGGTTTGTTTTTTTTTACTGGATGGTTCTGCTGGGTTGTTTGGGTCCAGCAAGGCTGTTCCAAAATCCAACATTGGCCCTTAATGCGTGTTTAAATCATATATTGAAAATCCATTGAAACATGAAGAACACTGAATTTAACATATGTGGTCTGCACACGGAAATATTACTTTACATATCACTTGATTGCTAGATAATTATGTATAATCAAATTGTTGATTCTTAATCACAATAATCTATCCCTAACCTGGTCTTATAGAGCTTCTAACTTTGCCGCTGTACTCATCACCAGAGCAACTGAATCTTCCTGCTTTGCTGCTGGATTTCTTTTCTCCTCTTTTACTTTTCCCATCGTTAGAACCTTGTCTCACACATTATCTGTTAGATCTTGACATAATGTGTCCAGAGTAGGATAATTTGAGCCTTGTCTTTCATACCTTGAGTTTGTTTGCATTCTTGGCCATCCACAATATTCTCAGGAACCTTCTCCAATACCCAAATTCAAAACTGATAGTACTATTATTATACTGTTTCTTCAAAGTCCAACTTTCACGTCTATAAAATATCACAGGGAGTATCATAGCTTGCGCATACCACAGCATTTGAATATCTTTTCCAAGGTCTTCCTAGCTGCCCTATTAAGTGTTAGTCTGCTGTGTATTTCTTGACTGTTTGTTCCTTTATTGTTGATGATTGATTCTAAAAGACAGCTGCTGTATACCACTTTGACTTCTTTATTGTCAGTGCTAAGGCTATTTTTTGGTCTTCTTTATATTTAATTTTAGCTCCATTTGTTTTCACTATGCTCCTTGACATATGTTACTAGAACTTGTATGTCTTTTTTGCATTTTCTGCTATCAGATAGTATAATTAGCATAAAGTGGATTGTTGATTTTCTTCCTCCAGTTTCAAAACCATTCTCTTCTTATTCCAGTCCAACATTCCCTAATACATATTCACAATATTCATATATCACTTGGCTTATTATCAAAGCTGTGAAAAATCCAA